>OY757189.1:50329178-50913177 GCA_963583895.1 Melanophora roralis | reverse complement strand
TTGTATAAAAGATGACCAATTTTTGCAATAAAGTGTATTGGGTTACAAGTCTTCATACACATCACGTCTCTTTATTTCGTACTAACAGTCTTTCAGTTCAAGTACTGGAAAGACAAAAGGAAAATAAAATAGTGATTAATTCTGACGCAACGTTTGAATTAAATTACACTAGAATTCCTTATCGGTTCAACTGGCGTAGCTTCTTTCACAGAGCTGATCGTATCTAAATAATTTCCGATAATGACCGCGTACACGGTTACTGCAGCGGCTTGGCACTTAGGTTCCGTAAAAAGACCGTTGACAGCTAATGTCCACAGAAAGGCAGTTTACGTGCGTACCACGCTTTGAATGATTTCTACAGTAGTAACTGCATTGAAAGCGCCTACAATGTCCCATTGCGTCTTCGGCGTAATGAGGGGCTTTCTCAATCCGCCAGACGACTGAGTAAAGTGCCGTCTCCACTGAATTCCCCTTATTATAAGCATGCTTTTCGTCACACAGACAACCAGGAACCTGTTATCCTTGATGTGAAAGTCAAGAATCCTTTCCAAAGTCTGCAAGATAAAAGACGGGGATCTGTAGTTTTTCGGGAAACTGTGATTTCTTTTATCTGACTTCTCTAGAAATACAGCCCTTTTAGTCCTCCAGGCACGTAGCTCCGTCTTATCCCCTTAAAATCCCAACTAAAGAATTATTCAGCCTTTGCCGTGTTGAAGCAGTGCCGGAAAAGTGCCGGTCTAGGTTGGAATGAGTCGATTGCCTATTTCACCCTCCTGGGTGACAATATTCTAACCTGTACCGTGGAACATATTTAACAGGGCGAAAACATCCGCGCAGCCTGTAAATTAATCGTGCGCTAAAAGATTCCCCACTGCTCTCTCCCCATTTTCCCTACAGACCGTGCTGGGCATACCGGAATTGACAGCCAGCAACTTGCGTCTGGTCGTTTTCCTAACACTCTTAATGCTTTAACAGAAACTCTTTCATTAATTTCGTTTCGCCCTATGGCAGTTTTCTGCCGAGAACTGTGTATCAGGGAGTCCTCAAAGCTTTTCCTCCAGTGTACTTTAGGCAGAGATTCTTGCAACCAAATCGGCAACAAAATCTTGTCTTGTGCTTTCAAACTGCGAAATCTCAGCTGAACATATTATATGATAGCCAGGCGGCGATTAAGGCCATCTCCCTTCGCAAGCCTTGCATAATCCACAATTTTTCAGTCGTGCAAGGAATCCATTAATAGACTGTGTGCACATCTAAGGGGGAGAGAGCAATGAACGTTCATGCTCCACTGCGAATCTACAACAGGAGTATATTCGCTGCGGTGAGGGTCGGAGCCACGGAGGTCTGGGCAAATACCACTTCGTGTCGAGCCTTCAGGATAATATGGGGATCTTATGGCCCGGTGGCGACGAGGTTTTTTCTGTATAATAACTGGGTATTGTTAGACAGCGGTTTATGCCAAAAGAGCAGACCGACTGGCAAGCGATGATTGCAGGTTCTGTGGGGAATAGGGAGACTGTGAAAAGTGGTTTTCCACACTTTGTTTTGTAACATCGAATTAGTAAGACTAGTTATCTTTTTTTTCTTCTGATAACACGAATGACCCGAAGGTGGGGGGTCTTCAGAGCCAGTCAGTTCAACCTTACCTACCCTAGGGATCATGTCGGGGCCCAGGTAATAAAGTTTAGATCTGGCACTCAATTGGTTTGAGGTTCGGGCAGGGGCATAAAAAAGAAACTGAAGTTTTGGAATTTTCATTTGATATTTTCTTCGTGTAATCCTTTGTTAAAGAGGTCAAACGTTTCTTCTCAATTGCGGAAACATTTTTAATAAGAAAATAATAAGTTTTTACTTTATTTTGTTTCGAATAAGTGTCTTTTTGTATACAAATTGTTTGAAGGGATGTAAATTATTTTCAATGTACCTCAGAAAAAGCAAATTTATTTTCGTTTTATTTTAATTTTTGCTTTTTTTTTAGTTTGTGTGTTTTTGTACGTGAAACCAAGTTGTGCAAATAAAATTTTTAGGCTTTTCATTTAGATGTGCGAGTAGCTTCAACTCATATTTATACCTATTTAATGTTGAGATAAAATAGTAATTGAGCAAAAGTGTGAGTAGTGGTGGTAGAAATTATTATTTCCCTTGGTGAAAATATCGAAAAACGAATGTTGAAAAGGCACGTCCATTAAAGTGCTTTTTCTTCATGCGGTGTTTTTCATTTTCAACATTGAAAATTTAATTAAGTTTTATTTTGTGGATTTAGTGAGGAAACATAAAACGTATAAATAAGGATGAAATTCTAGTTAAAACGAAAGAAAGCAAAAAAAAAAATCGATAAATTAAGTTTTAGTAGTGTTATCCCCAAGGATACTAATACACTTATTAAAGCCTTACAAATGAAAATTTAATATTATATTTAATAGGAGAGAGAAAAGAGAAAAAAGATAAATTAAAGCAAAATATAAGAAGAGAGAAAGAGATATCTTAATTTTAAATTCAAAAACATTGAAGATGGAAAAGTCTCATGTATTATTTTGTACCATATACATACATACATATGTTCATATGTAATTGTGTATGTTTTTATGTACAAATGCTCATACATACGTACATATATGTTTATTCTGTAAAATTAATTACAAATCATTTTATAAGAACAAAGACTTAATTCTAAATTTATATTTGTAACTGTACATTTGTTGTAATTTAAGTTGTTTGAGTTTAAACATTCAAAAGGAGCAAAACTTATTCTACTTCTTAGCAAGAGGGGGGAAATAAGAGTAATTAAGGCATGATTTTTGAGGCTGTGGGGTGCCCTGCTATTTTTAAATTTAGCCTTGTCAACGAATTTTAAATTAATGAATTTGCATAAATTTTAAATTAAAGTTTAGTGTTATTTTTGCAATTACTTTCCTTCAGAAAAAAAAAGATTGTTTTTTTCAAGAACAAGTTTGGTTGCCGTAGACAATCAATGATGCCAACTTGGAAAAAAATTTAAATTTTCTATAATACGCTTCACAAAAGCGATAGTTGTTTATAGATTTTTCCCCTGAAAAGCATTTTTAATTAAAGACAATATTTTAAGAACTAAAAAAGTATTTATGGTGCAGATGTTTTTCTATAGGAAAACTATACATTTAAGCATAATGATAAATCTTTTTAATTATTTTGAAAACTGAAATGTTGCAAACACCCTTAATTTCCTCAAACAAAAATACACGGAAAATATATAAATATATACCTGTGTTTGTAAATAATAATTTTTAAAATAGAAATTAAGGGATGTTCCGTGCTCTGATAAATATTGTATTATTACTAGATGAAAGTGAAGGTAGTAATAAAATGAAAAAGTTATAATTAAAACAACTGGAGATGAAAATCGGCAAAACGCTGAAAATTTTTTGCAATTTTTAACAATCGATATAACTGAAATAGAATTTAAATTTTTTAAATTTTTTTAAACAATTTTGTTAAGAAAATTTTGCAATATGTTTTAAAATTATGTTAAAAAACATTGAAATTCAACTTATACAGGGTGTCCGCCGGCAAGGTATACTACTTTTTTTTTATAATTTTTGATTAAATGTATCTTGTGTTGATAAATAATTTATTTAATGTCGGCAATTATGTATGAAATACAATATCAGATATATGTCCACCTCTGTTAGCCTCACAAATGCGAGCCCTTTTAAGCACATTTTTTATTTCATTGACGCGGTATTTCATTGCGAATATGTTGTTTAAGTTGCTTCAGCGTCTAGTTTGTTTGCATAAACCTTGACTTTCCGATATCCCCACAAAAAGAAGATTGGAGCAGTCAAATAAAGCGACCGTGGGGGCAAAACAACATCACCATTTTTTAAAATAACTTGTTGTTGAAAGAGGCCTCGCAGTTATTCCGTTGTAATCCTGGCTGCTTGCGCTGTGGCACCGTCTTGTTGATACCACATGTTTACCAAACCCAAAGCATGCAGTTCTGGCATTAAAAAGTTTTCAATCATAACACGATATTGCTCCCCATTGACATTTACCGTTACGCCGTTTTTAGTTTTAAAAAAAGTAAGGTCCAATGATTCCTCCTAACCAAATTGCACACCAGACTGTCACTTTAAATGGATGCAAAGGTGACTGATAAATAATTCGAAACGAAACAGAAATAAAACGTAAAAAGTAGAAATTCAATTTGAAGTGATTCTAAATTCAAAGTGAAATGCAACACATGTCTGTCTTTGTTTTATTTCGACAAACCAGCAACTCTTAAAGCAGTACAAACCAATAAACAAGCCACTTTTGGCACCATATGGCCAGATGTGACTCGTGGTGGCGACGGAAATCATGTTTAACAAAATATGTCATCAATTGACTCATATGACATTTTGAAGGGCTTAAAAAAAGTGGTTATTCTTTTTCGACACGAAAGATCCCAGAGGTAGATTTTATAGTGGTTCGGCTGTATTGAAAAAATCGAAAATACCATTTGATGAGTGGCCTCTGATCTCTCTATTTAAGCAACTAATATCAAAAAAATTTTTTAGAACTTCTGTTTATAATTATGATTATTTAATCTTTAGGTCGTTTGCTTCTGCACAGTAAGTTCTAGGGATCCCGTTTTGTATAATTGCACGTCTGCAATGGGACTAAACGTTTTTTCAACTAGACAAAGAATCTATTGATTAACTGACCAACAAAGGGTATATCCCCGAAGTTTTTTAGGTTCAAGCCTAGACTAGATACAACAGATTTTCTTCCGCCGATGTTGAACAGCTTTTGGTTAAAAAAACAAAAAAGCTAAAAGAAAATGGTAAAATCATAGATCGCCTCAAATTAAAAAGAATCGAAATGCAGAATAGGGGTGACTAGTTTTATAGTTTTAACAATTAAATACTTATTGTAAGGAAACATAATTAAAAACTTACAACTAAAAGAGTGTTACCAAAATATTTAATTAGCCCAATTAATAATATTCCCGAAGAAATGAGCTCCTGGTGACTTAGTTTTTCCGAGAATAAAACTACACTGTTCTAAAGAGCTGAGTATTGCGGGATAGAAGATTTCAAATTTTCGCGAAAAGCTGTCTTGCTTTAAACTGTGTTCTGTGTGGGAAAAGGGAGTTTTTTTATAATAGGGAAAGAGGAAATAGGGAGAAAACTCACGGAGAGCTCTTATTCATAATTTTTGAGAATATAAAAAAAGTTGTTTCACAATGAATTCCCGTCATATATGTCAAAACACTCACATTAACGAAGTCCGTACTTAAGTCAAACGGTAGCAAAATCAAAAGGACGGCATATCCCTTTTCGTATCCCGTTCTTCTTCCAAAAGTACGGATTTAATTAAACCAAGGGCAAAAAGTTTATTTTAAGAATACATTTTTCTAACTCGAATTATATTATTTTTGCCAGATTATACCAAAAAATATTAAACCATGGATTTAGAAGGCACTGTTCAATATAAATTCGACTCGATTTACATAACAAGAGTGTCTATAACATCGGTGGCATTTCCGCTTCGTCTTAATTTTTTTAAGTGAAAAAACATATGAAAAGTATTTATATCTATAAAATTACCATGTATAAAGCTTAAATATGTTTATTGAAAATGTTCTAATGACTACTTACTTGACAGAATTTAATAAAGTTTTCCACAATTATCGATTTATCGCTAAGGTTCATTTGACCGGTGAAACGTACACCTAATTGTTTGAGATTATCCTTCTTTTTCGACGGCAGCTTGTTCATATGCTGGAAAATACCTTCTTCGACCTTGTGCGATGGATGAGCCTCGAAGTTATCCTTAATAGTGAACGAGGCCAGTGGCTTGGGGGGAGATGGGGACGCGGCTGCTGCAGCATTTGCGCCTGCATTTGAAGGGGAAGAGTTCTGTGAACTGGCCACTCCACTTAACATAGAGAAGTCACTGTGATTGTGAGTATTACCACCCTCTGATGATGTATTTGAATTGGAGGCGTTAAGGTGGGAATTGGGATAGTTCGTAGACGATAGTTCCATGGAGGATTCATTTGAATTGGAGCTGTGAACCGAATTCATATGATTTAAATCATAGATATTGTGCTTCGAATCATGATCGTATATATCCATTGGAGTGGGATGGGAACTATTGCTTGAAGAGTTATGATGATTGCTGTTAACGGAAGACAATACCGGTGTTTTACGGGCTGTCGCTCGTTTGTGTGTGTTATCTAAATCCATAAGACCGCTATTTAAGGAAGCTTCTGATTTGGTACCCACTGCAGTGGCATGGGAAGATTGTGTTTGATTCTGTTGGCCGGCGTTATCATGTGAGTTGTCATTGTAGTCATTTGAATGGCGTAAATATTTCATAAACTCAAAAGAGCCATCAAAATGTTGAGATCCCGCTGTCGAAACACCGCTACTTGAAGTTGACGATGCTGTGCCCGCGGAATTCTGTGGAAGATTCTGTTGATGTGGTAAAGCCCACCTTGTTTGTTGTTGCGACTGATAGCTGCCATAATGCTGCACGGATGTTACTATTGGCTGAGTATTTTCAATATTAGAATTGCCTTCATCGCCATTACTGCTGATAAGTTCACCATTCATATGATGTTGTTGCTGTTGTTGTCCATTTGTTTGCCCATAACCCTGAAAATCTTCAAATGTGGAGGAAAATCTTAGCTCCCCATTACTCAGATACTTTGAAAATTCTGACGGATCATTAAGGGAGTTGAGGAAGAATGAGCTAAAATTCGACGATATGCAGGACATTTTGATAAAATTTGCGGTTGTTGTGGTATTCAAGAGTTAATTGTTGAAATGGTAACAGGTGGTATTTTTCCAGTTGACTGACTGATTGTGGCCCACAAACGAAAACAATCAAACCGCTTACAGTTTGTTTTGATTTTTGTCCCTTTTGTTTTGGTTTTGCCTCTTGTTTTTGTTTTTTTTTGCTTGTGCTCTTATTTGTTTTGCAATTGTTATCCTTACTGTTGTTGTATTTTTTGTTTTGTTTACAATTTTTTTTTTGCTTGTTACTCCATGGATTTGTATGATTGTATCTAACTGTGTGTGATATCTCCTGACTTGTTGTTGGTTTTGTTTTGTTTAGTACTTTTTTTTTGTTGCAACCAAACTGTCAGGCAGTTTAGTCAATTTCCTCGTATAGAATAAACACACACACACACATATGTACGTAATGTTATTGCCTTGTTTTCGAAAATCCACACAAACTCACAGTAGTCAGTTGTAGGTTATTCAGTGTGTTGTTTTTTTACAACTTGTAACCGGGAAGAAGAAGAAGAAGCAATAGTTCTGCAGGAAGAAGAAGACTATTTGATATGTTTACAAGAATCAAAAGGGAATTATGGAGTAACGCAAATAACAAATACTCAACAATTTTGGGGCAACTTGATGTGTTGCATACAAATGTACGTACATACAAATACACAGATAGTAAATTAGGAAAAATGCGTCCAACAAAATAAAAAAAGAAAACCGATTGTTGTAAAAGGAACAGCGAAGAAGTAGAAAAATTAAGTCAAGTAGGGGACTGAGTAAAAAGTTGCTCGCAAGAATTAGTATAGGGGGGTCTACAAATGTAACGTTGAATTTTGTTGTTATTTAAGGTTGTTAAGTTATTCCTCGTGTTTATTGATGTTGTTGTTGCTGATGTAGTTGTTCTTTTATTTTTTTGTCTTTAGTAGCCCTGGCTGTTGCTGATGTCGTTGATAATGATAGCTGTTGGTGGTAACACTGCTGCTTTTTTTCTGCTGTTTTAACGTCAATTAACTTATAGATTCCTGCTGTTGTTGTTGTTGTTAATAGTGTGTATGTTGATGATGATGACGATGTGACGTAGGTTACGTGTTAATAATACTGTTATGAATACAATGTTTACACTTTGTCAAATTTGTTGTTTTTTTTGCTTGTGTTGTGTTGTTTGTTGTTTTTGTCGTCTTTTTTACTTGTTTACATTTGTTTTGAATTTTATTACTTCTTGTGTGCTATTTTTTTTAACACTTTGGTTAGAAAATCAAAGAGTTTAACATCAAATTAAGTTGTTTTGTAAATATATTTTTAGGTTATATTTTGTTTTGTTTTTTTTTTTTGTTATAAGAATTTTTTTTAAAGCTTTGATTTTAATTTATTATTTATTTTAAATAGTTAGGATGCATTTAATATATTATATTGAATATGTAAGTATAAATATTTATTAGGAATTTAATTATTTATATAAAACTATAAGTAGGTATAAACTTTTTTATTATGGCACATATTTTATTCTTTTCAGAAATACTTGAGTATTTTTAAATTTTCGCAGCTTTTTTTTCTTTAATACTATTTTTTTAATTATTTTAATAACAAAATTATTTAAATTGTGTACTTTTACATTAGTGTATGTGTGAAATTGCACTTAATTTTAGCCATGTAGTTATGTATTTATTTTTTTCTGCTTTTTTATTTATTTTTAAGTTTCACCATAATTTTTTTTTTTTTTCATTTTACTTTCTTTTTTACAATTTAATTTATTTATAGCATGCGTAACATATTTCTTATTTGTATGAGTAGTAGCGAATATACAAAGTAGATATGAACATATTCAATTAATTTAATAAATCTGAAAAGAAATGAAAAGAAATTAAATTTTAATTTTTATCAATGACAAAACGGTAATAATAAATATGTATGTATGTTTGTATGTATGTATATATTAAAATTTAAATTAGTTTATATCGCTAAGGTTAAATTAATAAAAATTCTACATCATTTATAAAAAAAAAAAAAAAAAATTCATTGAATATTTTTTAAACCTTTTTGTATTGTTTTCAATTGTTTGACCAATTCGAAGAAATGAAAGTTTTGAAATGTCAAGTAAAGTAAACAGAAAATTGGCAGTTATATGAATGTGATAATTTAAAAAAAATTCGAAGCAACAACGTCTTTATTTTAGCTGATAAAATAACACCAAGGTACATTAAAAAAGGTACGTGGAACTAATCAGCTGACTTGTTTCCGCCATATGGTCTCTAATTATAAAGGCGACTTTATGGATCAAATGGAGATGCGTAAATGGAGGCTAGGTTGTCAAAGTATTTTTTGAGTTTTTTCGCCGCAATTTAGGTGTTGTCAAATAAGCATCACCTTATGGCAATAAATTTACATTAAATATATTATAACAAAAATCAATTTGACATTAGGGTTAAAGTTACATAAATGCTATTAATGTAAAAATTTGCAAAATTGCAACATTCTGCGTTTAAGACCTTAGGACACTTGATTTTTTCCCCATTTTATTGCTACTGGATTGAAAGAAAGAAATAGCAAGCGTTAGAAAGAACGTTACATATCGTCATAGAAAATGCAAAACGCCCTATCTAACATTTTATAAATTTTACAGGAGAAGCAAAAAACCTGTTTACATGAAAAATATATTTACAAATTACACAGAATTTTGCAGTTTAAGTAAAAAAGGCCCAAGGAATTCATTTTTGCTGAAAAAACTTAGTTAATTTTAATATTAAAAAAGTTACGTTAGTTAGGCCCTCTTGTTTTGTTAGTTATTGAAACAAAAAGCCCTATCTACATCGAAAGGATATACATATTTTACTAGATTTCTATTCATTTTATTTATTTTTTGTATGTATAAACTTATTGTATTTTTTAGATACACCTAGCGTCGCAGGAAACATTTTTCTGCACACTTACAGTCGTTTTCCACTATGTTTTACAAAATATTTTTTTGTGCCTAATCGCCTGGAATCTTCAACTGTAAAAAATTTGTTTAAGTTATCAACAAGGGTTATAACATAAAGCTGCTTCTCTTTTCACGATAGTTTCCATAAAAATTCAAACATTATTAGTTGTGAAATATAAACAAAAAGTAAGAAACTAGTTTTACAAAAATTTGACTCGCAAGTCTCCTATTTGTTTAGGCTTTCCAGCAATTTGTTTTCCTTTTGAAAGTCCTTTATATGCATTACGGTCCATTTTGTTTAATTGATTACAATACCATTTATTTATTTTAAACTGTTTTAAACAGCTCCCTTCGTCACTATTCATTTTTAAAAAGTTTTAAATTGATTCAGTTTCTATATAAAAATGCACCTGGACTAAAGGTAAAAAACAGATTAAAAACAGACGACTTTCCCGAAAGTAATAGCTTTAAGAACCTATGCTGCCAAGTTTCGCTTTTGTAAACTATTTTCAATAAAAATACTGAAACAATCCTAAAATGTAAATATTTTAATAACACTATGCTAGAAGTGATAAAAAAAAACAGTGCTTATAGGATTGTCGAGCCATCCTTGCCAGCATAGTGTTAGTTAGAGCTTTTTGTATTCACTAAATAATCGCATTTGTAGATAGGGAATTTTTGTTATGTTAATAAGATCATTGTTTATTGTCGGAAAATTTTTAAATTTTGCGATATATTGACCTAACAGACCACAATAAATAAAATAAGTAAATTTTGAATTTTATGTTAGTTAGGGCGTTTTGCTTTTTTTGTGACGATATGTAAAGGCATTAAAAACATGGTTGCGAAAACAAAAAGTAAACGAACAAGCAAAGGTTATTTACTTGCTATTTGATTGCAAAGCAAAAAACCTCAAATCAAAAGTAATAAATGTGCGTAAAATCGCTTTTTTAAATGTAAACTTATAGAGTTTACAACACTTAAGAACTTTAATCTTTAAACGTCAATTTTAAGTGTTTTTTACAGCTTTCGCTTTTGTATCAATTGCATTTGTGGAGATTTTGACCTTCAGGCATTTTCCTTAAAAAGTTAAAATCTTTACACTTGGTAAAATCTTCCAATATAATATATAGATGCTGTTCTCAAAAGTTTATGAAATGCAAACAAAAACAAGTGTCATAAGAGCTTTTTTAAGGCAACCTTATTAATACCGTGTTATAAGAATGAAAGTGTTGCTGCCGTTATCGCACAAAAGTTATAGTATGTTTATGCTAAAGGTAAATTAAGTAATTCGCTCGCTCATTCTTAATATGATCCTCAAATATCAACGGAATAACGGTGTTTCCTATACGAGTTTTTAAAAGCGAATCCTAAGTTTTTAAGCTTATTGAGTTTGAATTTCAATTTAAATTTATTTGAAAGTTTACCTGCACGGCTTTGAAAAAAAATAAAAAATATATGTTAATATACATATAAAAAAATAATTTATATTTATTTATCTAAAAACAGTTAATTCAATAAAACAAAAGCAAGTATTATATTCAAGTATTGGGTAGAAATACGTCAAATTTTTTATAACATCAGTAGTATCGTGACAAAAAAAAATGCAAAAACAAAAAAAGTGATGTTAGGAAGACTGTAGCCAAAGCTACAGGAAAATAAAGGCTCCAAAAATGATTGGAGATGTAAATTTAAAAATGCGGGATTCACAACAGATGACATATTTTTAAAACGCGGATGTTCTTTAATAGGTTAGGTTAAAAAGAGAACCTTAAATCCCCACAGGACATATACCTTAGTCAGTCATCGACTTGTTATGCGCTCTCAGCACAAAAAAGCTAATTTTTGGGGAAAGTTCCCGGACCAATTCCCTTAACATTTCTCATTTAACACCTCATAAGTGAGTCACAACTGGCACAAAATCAGACATAAATCATCACGCTCTGGCCTGTGCAAAAGCTGGGCAGTGACACAGAAAACGCTTAACCGGTTTAATGTCTTACCTTCATGCCCTCCAATCGCTGTACTCCGCAATCCCCACCTAATCGAGTTTGGCTTGTAGATTTGTGAAACCAGTTAGCACAAGCAACGCCTAGCGCAATTCATTTTTCCCCAATTTTAAATCACCCTAATCCTATTCTCATTCAGGTCATTCTAGAGGATTCTTTCCACTCTCTCAACCATGTTACTGTTCCACAGCGAATTGTGGCCCCGGCCTTTGTTGCAACGAAAGGCTTCGGGCTTCCTATGTCAACCATCTGCTGTTTCTTAGATCTAATTAATGGCCAGATTTTTAACCCGTTATTTATCGGCCAACCCCAGATTTCTTGGCACCCATTAATGCAAAGCTAATCATGTTCCGAGGTAATCAGCAACTATCTCCTGCATTGCATCACCATCCTAGATTTGGTGATCCTGGAAAAAATTGCTCTTATTAGCCCTTGTATCTTGGTGTTAGGCCCGAAAAAATATCTCAGACTCTACATTTTCAACAAGTCTTGTTTTTCCTCCCGCCCTAGAGCCACACGTATAACTACTTGTCGCTCCGGCCGTTTGCCCTAGATCCAAGTACAATTAGAATTGCCGATCTTATATCAGTGCAACGCAGTACCCCTGCCCTTTACTCGAGTTATATGATACTGTTCTCCTATAACCCACCAGTTTCTCCAAAATGCGTTGGAGACACTCATTTTACAGGGTACATACATATCCGTCATTTATACTCTAAACAGCAAAGTTTTTTTTGCTTAAAAAAAATCAGCCTTCTTGGCAGCAAAGTGTCATGTATAGGAAGTTTTGCTTCACTTCTTTAATAAAAAGAAGCACAACAAAGTTTATGGTGAATCTTTTCCATCGGCTCCGTTTGGAACAGTGTGTTCAATTTGACGGAAGACACCTGAATTCGTTCAATGCTCTTAATAAAACTTTGTGTCAATTATTACGTTTTTTATTTAAGTTTGACAATATAAATCTGCCACCAGACACCCCGTATTTAGAAAAAGTGGTTGGGAAGTTTGCCCTTACCCGCTTTAACTCCATATCTTGATCCGCCCAAAGACTATTTGGTTTTAAAATTGCAAAAGAATACGCGTCATTCAGAACTAAATACAAAAAACATTTTCAAATTCTTATGTTTAAAGAATACAAAATTCAAAATTTTTTTTATTAAATTGAGTCAAGTTGCAATCCTGCAGGGTATGAGAAATGGATAAAAATATGAGTAGTTTTATTGGCGCTGAGTCCATTATTCCAGGAGAAGGTGGACAATTTCGTCAGATTTTCCTTAACATTTTCTTTTGTGAAAAAAATAGTTTTGTAGAACAACGGTATCAACGACACATTAAACCCTTACGAAAATTAAAACAGTTAAGCCCGTTTTCAAGAATTTCTTTTGAGCAACACGATATTTAAGTCAAAAATCTTAAAATTCAAATTTCAAGGTCACACCCGTGCAGTTTTCTACCAGCTATGGGCAGAATTCGTGTGCTTTGTGTGTCTAACTACAGCCAAACGATGAAAAACATACCATCTTTCAGAATCACATCTCTTTTTTAAATTTAAAATTTGAAATGTTTTAGTAAAAATCAAAAATATGAATAATTTTTTTCACATCCGTAACTTAGTCTAAAGTTTTGGAAGAAGTTGTAAGCCGACTTGTTTCATGTGGAAGTTTTAACAGGACTCTGCGATAAGGATGAATATCCATGGGGTAACACGAATCCTAATTGTGGTGTGCTTTTAACCCCTTTTAAATCTCTTTTCTAAATTTCACCCGGATGTATTTCATCCGGGTGAAATACAAAAATTACAAAGTTTTTAAAAATCTGTGTTTTCGATTTTATCACGAAAAGTCTCTGTGCCAGAACTTGTGAAAGTCCTAAATATAATAAAAAATTTCAATATTTAAAATGTCTACCAATATTATCATTGAAACAATATTTTAATTTTTGTTATTTTTTTTTTTTTATTTTTCATTCGTTAAACCAAAAATCGATCGCCCCAAACTTTGGGTGTGGTTCAAATAATAATTTCCTCTTTTTATTATTATTTTTTTAATTTAATTACAAAAAGAATGAAATAATGCCATAATTTCAAAATTCCTTTTATCTTACGTATCCAATGTTTAAAATCATAAATTACAATATTAAAATAAAATAATAAAAATGAATTTATATACATACATATGTATGTATGTAGATATGTACTATACATCTGGATGTTCATATATAAATCCTCATTATTGTATAGAGTATCTGCATGTGTGTGTGAATTAAAATTATACATTTTACTTGTATTTGCTTTATACATATGCATGCATGTTAGTTCATACATACTTATGTATATACATATGTATGTATGTATATGATTTTAAACATATAAGAAGTATATTTTCATGTTCCGAATATTCAGATATTTTATCAACATTTCTCTTTTATTTAACGTTTGCGTTAAATTTTAAATTCCCACTATTTTATCTTGATTTATTAAAATAAAAAAATATAAAGAAGAAAAGCACGACAACGGAAAACTGAATTTTCTCTAGAAATACATTAAACCGAAAAATGCTGGCGGCTGCTCCCTTTTTTTCCGCTGTCTTTTTTTACTTATTTTTTGTTAATTGATCTGGTTTTTTTCGCCACCACTACAACTTAACAAAAAAAATTTTAAAAAAATAAAAAATAATGAAAAATTTTTCAGTGCGAGAAAATAAATTTCTTGTTTCATTTTCGAGGGTATTTTTATTACTTTTTATAGATAAATTTTAACAAAAATGATATAAAAAATAATAAGAAACAGTTTTTATTTTGGGAAAAGTCTTTAGAGGGGGAACAAAGAGATGAGAGATGAAGGAAAAAAAAGTAATTTATTATTCCTTTATTTTCTTCTTAATACCTGCATATGATAGTGTTGCCAGAAGGTTAATTTTTTTTATATCACAAATTTAGTGTGATAAAATCGTTAGGCTGATTACATTTGGGAACAGTTGAAGCGGTTTGCAATAATGATACTTTGAAAGGTTTATTAAAACTCCCTTTTGCATTGAAGTGGCGATGCTGATTTAAAAAACAAAAACATATTTTAATTGGTTTCAAAAATTGGGGTTTCGGTAGTGTAGGTATTCGGAGTTAAGCCATATATTTTGACGAAAAGAAAATATTTACTTGTACGACGGAAAAAAATCTTTTAAAAAAAGACGAAACATTTTTTTAAACTATTAAAAAAATGTTAGATGTTAACAATAAGAAGCATTCAGCGGTTGCCCTTAAGCCAACAGTGTGCATTGTGTGGTAGGAGTTTATTCAGTCTGTTCTGTAAACGTAGTCGATTTTAAATCATTAAAACAGGTTTGTTAAATTGTTTTGAAATCGAGTAAAATTTGTTAATTTGGTTTAAAATCGAGAACTTCGAGATGCTCGACTTCATTTTATTTACATTTCAAAAGTCAAAGAAGAACACTGCAGAGTTTTTTATACACAGCAATTATACGAAAAAGGAGATTATTTTATCTGTAAAAGCAATCCGCTGACATATGTAGCTTCATCGGACCTGGACGTATTGGTAGAACTATAAAAACATCCTACAATTCGACCTTTTCCTGTTTACTGAACGCGGTCGAGTAACTCCAAAGAATGCTTTTAAACACTAGGATATATGTAAAATAAGGTTAGGTTAGGCTCGGTAGAACTTAACAACTCACATACACCCTTTGGGTCCTTAGTGGTTTCAGTTTAACTTATTCGTTGTAATAACCCAATCGTGCCCTATACTGTTTTGGCAAATGCCAGCAGCTTCCTCTTACCAAGCCTATATATCCTCCAGGTTTTGGAAGAATCGAGACCATACAGTTTTTTATGGAGCGCATAAACTATAAGCAGTGACACTATTCTGTCTCTGAATAGTGAATTTGATTTGTAAATCACCGTTATTTTAAACAGTGGGTGAGCGCACATCACAAGTACGAAAATTTCGCTCGTCTCTACATGCCAGTATTTTTTGGCAGTCCAACAATGACATGTTATTATTCTCACTACAATCGCCCCTTAGCAAAGACTGAAGAAACCTCGTCGACTCAAGGTTATAGTCTCAACATAATCCTGGAAACTCCACACATAGTGGCATTTACCTTATCTATATATATAAATTTGTATTAACTTTTCGGTGCAGCACGGGAGAAACAAGTAAGGTTTATCTACGTGCATTGGTTTAAAAAAATCGAGACTTTTGAGTATTTTTTTAACAAAAGAAATACGCTATCTGTCTAGCGGATTTTTGCGACCAGAAAATCTAGAGTTTCTGACTATATCTGTATTTTTGGAATGCTCAAGATGTCAGCATGGTTTAAAATATTAAGTTTTTACGAGAGTCCCAAAAATAAAGCAAAAATATAAGAAATTAACGCATTACAGCTATAAAATTAGAGAGTAAGTAAAACACTCACCACTGGAAACATAAGTAGCAAAACTAAATTCGTGTTTGTTTTTTTTTCAATTAAAGCTAAATTTTGCTAATGCACTTTTCATTAAAAGAAAAAGAGTTTAGTTTGGATGGTCCAAGATAGGAGATCAACGTATTCATATATTGGAGGCTCTCGAAATCCTTGACCTAAAATGACGGCTAAGAAAAAGGTTTTTTTTCTATTCTGCATACAGTTTCTTCATTCTCAGTTTTATTAAAAAAATCCCCAAGTTTCCTCTTTAGGTCATTCGTTAAAAGTAAATATCCCTAAGACTAAATATATACAATAATTACTGCCTGAAGCTTTAACGTCAATTGTAAAGCAAACATTAACAATTTTAAAAAGCAACAATAGTAATAAACCACATTTTTTTAGTCAGCCAAGCACAAACAGATTACATTAACGATATCGACAATGACGAGTTTGGACACCGATGTATCCTTTGCACCCCTAGACATTTCGCCTTTTCATGCTGCTGTTAATTTAGAAGAACCTAACTGTAAGTCCTGGTCTATTATTAAATCTCTTTTGGGGTCTGAAGCTTGCAGGATAGAAAAAAATATGTATGGCCACTCTAAGGAACTTGACCAGTTCCATGCATCGCGGCTGAAACAATTTGTAGGCTGTTTTTTTTTCACGGCCCCAGATTTGGTAGCTCTTTTGCCATTAGAAAGAAACCCAAACTATGAACATGCGTGTCTTATGATGTTTATTGATTTAACCGTTTATACATTTTCCATGTGTCCGAAAGCTTTAATAAGCTGAACGGGCTGGACTTGTAATAATCATTATAACTTAAAGCTAATTTCAGAATTAAATAAAAATCATAAGTTAGCTTGGTTGTTTTTTTGGGGACATTTAGATATCACTCTCATCTAACCTAACCTAAGCTATCACTCTCATGCTATGTGATATTTAAGGTAGTAAGGTCCTACAGTCTGGTAACACCTTTTCCTAACAGCTACTAATAATAGTTGTATTTGTTGTTTAAGTGATGTTTTGAGCGTCTTCCTTTTGGCTTTTTCCTTAAGTTGGTTTTTATTTTGTACGGTTTTATGTAGGTGCGTCTCTATGTGCATTTAGATGTGTGTGTTTGTACGTCTGGTTGTACTTCTATTCGTTCGTAAAACGTTTTGATGAAAAAAAAAAAATGATGTAGTTTTGCGTGCCTGACTGACGACTAACTGCTTGCCTTAAGTTGTTGTGCTTATTTTCTTGGCTGATTTTAGTTAGTTTTGCTAGCTGACTGCTAATATTTTTATTGCAGGTTTTGTTGTTGCTTTTATTTTATTCGTATTTAGACGTTTTTGTAAGGCCTAATGTCTGGTTTTCTTGCAATTTCTCTTCGTATTATATATTTATTTGTTGCAATTAAAATAACATTATACTTATGTATGTAGGTTTTGGCATATATTTTTCCGTATAACCTGGTAGATATACATATGCAGGTAGGGGTTGGCATTGTATTATTAGATGGGTAGGTACCAATTTTATATTGTTATATTTTTCACAATAATGAAATTTTTTATGTTAAATTGTTTAAATTTGACCCCTTATTTTACAAAACGCAACGCCAGAAAGATAACGAATTAAACATTTTCAATACTTTGATTTTTGTTATGTGTTTTTATTATTTTGTCATAACATATGTACATACATATGTACTTATGTATATTATTGTTTTATAGGTATTTTAATTTTTTGTGCTCTCAGTGGGGTTTTTACTTTATTGTAATTTTACTTTTCCATAACTTGTACTTTTTGCTTTGGACTCACACATATTTTTTTACAAAGTCACACAAATTTACTTAAATTTTAAGCAGTTTCATTGTGATTTGATTTTTTATGTATTCTAAAAACTAAGTTTATTTAAAACTGTTGCTGATTTCTTGCATTTATTGTACATATGTATGTACTTATGTACATTTTTGTAATAAAATAAATTCGTATATTAAAAAAAAAGAAAAACAACATACGGTTTTTTAATTAAATTAATTAATTAAAAAAATAATACAAATATACACACTTTTATAAACATACAAACGCAATTGATTCGATGAATAAAGAAATTTCAAAACACACAGTGTTGTTGCTTGCCTTATGTAGCAAAAAGATTTAAAAAAACTAACGCGATTCACACAATACGCTTAAATACACTCTACATTAAGCCGCAACTAACCGCTCACTAACTTGGCAATTGTATCTAATTTTATACTAAAGTGCAGATATACAAAACTGATCTGAAGGAAACTCGGCGAGATTCTCTGCAGCAGCGCTGTCGTGAGTAGCAGTGAAAAATCTTTTAATTTCGGCAGCAGGGCACACAGTTGACTTTCGTAGGATTTTGAATGTGATTCCTTCTCTTTTCTTCTTGCCTTTGTGTAAGCACGTGCGTGTGTGTATGTAAGTGAATTTTGAGTATGTTTTTTTTTGTATTTTCTTTATGGGAGATTTGCTTTGCTTTCACAAACACACATGTTTTATTAATTGTGTACCCTACAAAATAAAAAGTTGAAAAAGCGAAGAAGGGAGAAAGAGAAAATGCGATGAGTAAATTAATAATAAGGAAACAGTGTTGCCAGCCCATGAACTTTCTCTTAGAAATCAAAAAGCATTATTTGTACTAACTAAAAAAAATAAATAAATTGTTTTTTCGATTTCGTTAATCATAGGCACTTAATTCTTAGATTTTGTAAAAATACTTTAATAAAGTAAAAAGTTTCAGCCTACATGTATGCAACAGATTTTATTGCTAACTTGCACTGCAATATATTTATCTTTTTTTCATAAATATTAAACCTGCCCAGTTTTATATACATCAGCTTGCCATTCCATATCGCTACTAAAAATAGGCAGGATATGTTTACTATGTACCGAGATATAAGAAAAGAGCTTTAGACAACCCATTTTTTAGAAAAAAAAAACATGCACATGTTTCTCTATCTCCTCCTATATGTCCACTGTTGCCACAATACTTAGTACGGAATCTTTAAAGACGACAATCTTAACTGAACGAAACTCTTTTTTGGATAGGAGCTGGGGGAGTAGTAGCACACTTGCAATTACAAAAAACAAAAAATGTTTCATGCACTCACTACACGTGGAAAACTATTACGGCTATCGACTTCAAACCTGCTACAGAGTAGTAATTCTAATCATGCATATTTCGGAAAAAATTAGTTGGTAGAGGTAGGCGAAATGGAAGCCCTTAACACACAAACGAACCATTTAAAGACTAAACGTATCGATTTCAAACTTACAAGGTTTTCTTTTTTAAAACCTAGGATAGATATCGGCTCCAAACTTGTTTAAATTTGCGTAACCGAATGATGTGGAAAGATGGGAATTGCTCATTTGCAAGAATCACATCATAATTTAAAAAAACCATTTCGGGAAAACGCGGTTAAAGTTTTTGATTTGCTTACATTTACTGGAAAAAAGAAACAACATTTTCTTTTCAAGGTAGTTATTGTTACTTGAGAAGCAATTAAAAGATAAAATTTATACACAGTATAAAGCATAACATTACCAATAACTCTGCATCATTAACTCCACAATTGCATTTTTAAGTAATGGCAACTGAGCGATATGTTACAAATATATGAGTGGTCAAATGCCGATTACACAAAACTGGCGAAATTGTCTTAACATAAATGTTATTCCCGAACGACTTTTAGTTTTTTAAGCATAATTATTTGTGTTCTTATACTTTCTTACATTAAAAAAAACAAATTTGTCTACCAAACTATAAAATAACATTTTGTTTCGCAGTGTTTTGCTAGCGTTGGCAACTCTTTTTTAATGTGCCAAAAACCAACCAAGTATAAATAACTTTACGAGAATGTTTTGTTGTTGGCTGGTCTTGTTTGACTGGTGGTCTGGTGCTTTTACCTCGTGTCGTATGTGGACGGACTTCGTACCAAACCAGACAAGACAGACAACGAATCAGACACTAAGTATGTTGTATCAAGTAAAAAAAACAAACAAAAAAAGATAAGAAAAAGATACATGTATGTATGTTTGTATGCATCCAAATGTATGTTTATCAATGTGTTTAGCAAACCAGCAAAAAAAAATAAATAAAAAAAGAGTCATACATATTCAAACCTGAAGCAGTTGAACCAAAAACAAAGTCAGGAAAAACGTGCTGTTGCGGTTTAATGTGCAGTTCAAAGATTTGTAGATGTTTTTGTTTTGCTCTTGTTTGTAAAGTACTACATACAATTTATATTTTCCACATGTATGTATGTATGTAGATGGAAATTTTCTTTTTTTAGTTTTCTTTTGCCTTTTTTTCCATGCCGTCTATTTTCTAAGCCCGTTTACCGCTATTTCTTTCTTATTAAGAAAATGTAAAAATGGACATTTAGAGTTGCCAGAAATATAATTTCTTTTTTCTTCGTGATAGTATTCAAGAAATAAGTATATGCGGAACTTTAAACATTTAATTTTTTTAACGAGTCACTAAGATTATACATACATAGTTCATAAACATATGTATGTAAAAATAGCGAGACTTCATCACCTTTAGACCGCTTAGAATAATCATACAGAAACCTACGTTTTAAAATTTTTATCTGATATATCCCGCAATTGGCTGTAAACAATTAAACTTTCTGTAACAGATTCTTATAAAGGCACATGTATGTTTCCCAGCATATAGAAAGAAGTGGAAAAAAATATGTTTTTCCTTCCAGAGTGTCCAAATGAATTAAAGTTTACATTATTTTAATCAACTCCTTGAAACGAATACGAATTATTAATTTTAAATTTATATGTTTGTTATTCCTAGTTGAGCTCTTTGTTTTTTTGAAAAACTTTTGATTATTATGTTGGGCTAAGTTTATTATTGGCCGCTCTAATAATGGATTTCCAAACATTTCGTTCTTAGCGCCTTTTCTCCAATATAAACAATGACTTTGAAGAGGCTTTCATGCCAGTCTTCTCGCTGCATTGTTTTCAAACACGTTTTTCGCTGAAGTTTCTTCATTCATTTGCATAGCAGGTCCAAGCCAACGTAGTCTTTTAAATTTTACACGCTTCATTACATCGATGTTGGCATAAAGCTCATACAGTCTTGACGATAGCGATATTCTCCGCCTACGCAGCTTGGTACATATAGTTTGCGAAATGTTTTTTTTTCTCAAACACTCCAAGAACATTTTCATCTGCTTAAGCAAGTGTCTGTGAATGCCTCTGCACCGTATAGCAGTGTGGGTTTATTAAGTGTCTTGTGTAGTTAGGCTTTGTTTGCCAAGAGAGGGCCCTGTTCTTAAATTTTTTGTTTACACCAAAATAGCATATTTTTACAGATTTGAATTTTGATTGGTTGCTTAACATGATAATTTTATAAGTTGTGGTGGTTTCATTGGCGGTGGTTGTCTGCACTAAAAAGTTCTTATTATGGTTGACAGCTTGGGTGTTTTATGTGTAGCATACTTAAAGGCGAAATCATTTAACTTGTAGTTAACTTAACGTCTTTATTTAAATGTAACTATCATCAGGTATTTGCTAGAATGTACTAGTATGCAGATACGAGAACTTTATGGAATATTACAGACTACCACCATTTTGCCATAAATAGGCGAACAGCACTGCTATCATAATCAGTATCTGTTTAACTGATTTAAGTACATATTTCTTGATAATAGAAGTGAATAACATTAAGTGTTATGTATAAGACTGTGTGTTTAAATAAATAAAGTGCTCTTACTTTTGTAATAAATTTCAAGTATTATTATTTGCAATTTAAAAGAACCCCCGCTTTATTTAAAGGAAATAAACCAATGTTTGAAAAAGGTAATAACGAACAATATATTATCAATTTTAATCCTTAGCTTTATTTCCAAACTGATGCGAGCAGTATATGTATGTGCTGTTTCTATTTACTGCTGCGCCACAGGCGACCTTCTGAAATAAAATATTGACGAGGTCGCATGACAGGGTGTTAAACGGCGCGAAAGTTCTTCACTGATGATTTTCTAAGTGTTAAAGTCACCCTGCAGAATCTGATTAACTTTGCAGGTATGCCAAATTCAGACATGGTCTTAAACACTTTGGCACGAATCGGATTATGTATGTATGCCTTGTAATCGACAAAAATGTGGTGACTGTCGATCTGTTTCTCATGGGTTTGCTCTATGTTATTATTGCTGTTTCTTAACTTTAGTTTTAAATTTTTCCCACAGTGTACGCGACAGTTTCTTGAGCCCAGTGGTTATTAGACTAATGCCTGTATAATTGGTCTAGACAATTTTTTTGTTTGCCTTTTTTGACACTAATGGTGTTTTCCTTTCTGGCAAAAATGTTACATTAATGCTACCATTCGAGCGGGTTTATGTTCCATTCTAAAAATACATGCAAGAGTGAAAACAGTTATCGTGTTCCTTTCTGAACATGTTGCACAAATAACTGGCAAGAGTGTAACATTTCTTACCCCCAATTAAATTGCAGTGTAACAAAGTACCACTTTTTACAGCTGTGTTATGTAAGTAAATACTTTTTTATGCAGGCGAGTTTTTAACACAGAGTGCAGTTTTTATTAAAATCAAGCAATTTTCTGTTCCATTAAAACAAAAAAAAATGGACAACTTTTTAAGTGTGTGTGTAAACTGATAAAAATGTTACACATACTTATTGTAACATTTTTTTTTAGAATGGAAAACACCATAAGATTTCAATCGTCGCGTATGTGTTCTTCCAGCCAAACTGTGCAGATAACTTGATGCATGCTTTTTACCAACTCAGCTCCACCGGTAAGCCATCGCTTTGCCGCTATTACTTTTTTTTAATCTTGGATATTGATTTTTCATCTCAACTTGGCTGGGGGGACATACCCCTGTCCCTCGCCGCTTTCATCGGATACCAGCAGCCTGGAAAAGTGTTCCTTTCACATTTTCAGAGCGCAATCTTTATGTGTGACCAGATTGCCATGTTGGTGCGTATTGGTGGAAACACCACCATATAAGTTACAGTTAAATGAAACTTTCTATTTAAAAAATTAAGTTTTAACCGACACTAGCCGAATAAAATGATTTTTTTTAACGGGTTTTCATCACAAGTACTTTTTGGTCTGTTCTCCACGTAGTCTCTACTAATTTTATTTGTGCACACTTTTTTCGCCCAAATAAATAATAACATTTAAATGCATTAATAAACATGGTTCTTTGAGCCGGGCTCGAGCCGAGTTTTTAGGGATGTCGACCGTGGGGTACTGTCGTCAAATACGACTGCACTGATATTCAAAAACATGCTTGGCAAGATCATACTTCACTGACAAATGTACATCGCGTCAAGCAAGTTTGTTAGCAATGTGGGTGGCTACACTACGGATTTCTTCATTATCCAAGGAGCAAAGCAAATAACGCCAATAGAAACTCGTGTATATATTTAGCAATGTTAGAAATTTTTAGCTCTAAATATACATACATGTATAGAATATTTGTATATGTATGTATATGACATTTTAAATATGACTTTATTATTTAATATGAAAAATTATGTCAATAGTTTCTGGCAACGCTGTTATAATTTATTTAGGATTTTGGCATTGAAAAGCTCAAATGAGAGAAAATGCCACAGTGTAGGTAAAAGTTGTGCGCTTTTAATTTCCGTGTAATATTAAAACAAACATTCTCTAATTTAATTATTTTTGTATTAAAAATTATGTGTCTTTTGAATTAAATAAAATTAATGAAAAAAAAATCAAACACGATTTTAACATTTAATTGACTTCTATATAACAATTTCCTTTTTTGATTTCAATTCCATTTTAGCCAATGTTGTAATTTAAGTAGCGTTAGTAAAAATTTATTTGAACTACATAAATCCGTAATATTTATACATGCATTCACATACATATGTACACAAATACATACATATCGTCAGCTGAAATCAAAAAGGGAACATTTAACATTAAAAAAATCTATAAGAAATGTGACACAAGGTTTTTGCTACTCTTTTGACGGCTTTAAAGTTTAGTATATACATATAACGTGATTTAATTAATCTATAGTTAAGATTTTTGTTTTCTGCCTTACTTTTTCAAAGTAAGATACGCTTTTTTAGATTTTAGGTGACGATATGAGCCGTTCATTTTGAAGGTGGCGTAAGTTCATTAAATTTTAATTTGAATCTACTAAACTACTAGAGATTTAACAATATGGTTGAACTAACTTAAAAGTGCCATTAGAATGTTTTTAAAAAATTTATCGTATTATATAACAGGTGGGCCATAAGAAATCACTCTTTTTAAAGATGCTCTTATTTATGCAAACGGCGGCCAATGTCAAATTTGTTTCGACATTTGTGAACTAGACAGATGAAGAATACATATGAACAAGCCATGGAGCGATACACTCCCCAAAAACGCGGAAAAGTCGTGTCTATTTTTTCGCGTAACAATTCGTCTGTGGTGTTTGCGCAGCGCGAATTCCCTCGTCGATTCCCTGGTCGTCCGGCACCGACTGCGCAAACCCTGCGTCATTTGACCACCAACCTTGAAGAGTATGGGACCACTCGAGACGCTGCCAAGAGTGGCCGGCTCCGGAGCGCTCGTTCTGCCGAGAATGTCGCCAGAAACATCGACCAGACGCCGTGCCTCGCAATTATCCATCAGACGGTCGCCCCTTAGGCGAATTTTGGTCAAAGACCTGCTCATTTTCCCGTACAAATTCCAGTCCGTGCATCAGCTGCTGCCTGTCAACCGCAAAATTCGTGTAACCTCCGCCCAAGCTATCCTCAATCTCGAGGCCGAAGTTGACGATTTTTAGACCAAAATCATAATGAGCGATGAGGCTCATTTTCACCTCAGCGGGTACGTGAACAAGCAAAACTATCGCTTTTGGGGGCACCTAATATTAGGACTGGAGGACTGGAGGACATGTGGTTATAACAGGACGGAGCAACGGCAAACATTACGCGAGCCACATCCGATATTTTGAAGGCGGCGTTCCCGGTTCGCCTCATCTCTCGTTTTGGCGATTAACATTGGCCCGCAAGATTTTAACCGTTCCAGACTTTTTGTGGGGTTTTTGAAGTCCCGTGTTTAAGTGAACAAGCCCAAGACCCTGGAAGCTTTCAAGGACAACATTCAATACGAGTGCGAGAAACTGTCGCGCCAAAGTGATGAAAAATGCCATAAAACGAGCCCGTAGAGCAATCAATTGTGACGGCGCCTATTTGACCGATATCATCTTCTCGAATTGACCAATAAAATTCCAAAGGTTTAAATAAACATAATCAAAAAGCAGAATCAAAGTTTTTCATTTAGAAAAAATTAGAGCCAAACAACATCGGATGACTTTTTTGGCCCTCCTTGTACATACATACTTATGTATTCAATGTATATGAAGAGAGCGAAATCTACGTATGTATGTATATATAAAGAAACAACGTTGTTGACTGACTGACTCATTCATCATCGTACAATCCAAGCAAGTACAGCTAGAGACTTGGAATTGGACTGCAGATACCTTTCCCGGGAAATACGGGATCTAAGGGGTAAAAATTAAACAACTAGGGGAATCGATATGTTAATGTCTCCTAAAGGTTCAATTGTATGTGACTTACCATACCGCCATAACCATAACCGTTGCCATAAAAACCAACAATTAATTGGTTTTAAGGTTATGGTTATGGCGTAATGGAAAGTCACCTATAATAATCAACTACAGTGTTGCCCATTAGTTTGGTTCGAACAGCTGTTCACTGTTGCAAAGTTAAGTCACGTATAAATAAACCTAAAAGTAGTTAAGTATACACGATAGAAACAAAATTTTAAAAGTATCTTAGATATTTTGCTCAAAAAATAAACGGGCCCATGTCTGGTACTTACTGGTAGGTAAAAACTTAATTTTTATACTGCTCAGGTCTGTTTTGCAAAACCAAAAAAGAAAAAAGCATGCCATAGTCACAATTCACACTATGTCCCAATTCTCACGATGCAAGTATTTAAGCTGAACTGATTAGGTTGATGACAACGGGGTGAGGGGAAATAAAATGGGTACAGGCTTGCGTGTACTTGCAATTCAGCTGCTTAAAATTGATGGACAAAAGAAAATGTAAAAAAAAACAGTAGTGTGTGTGTATATTCATGAAAAAATCAAAACAAATTAAGCAATAAGACTTGAACCGGGCGAACGCCAATGAGAGTTCAAAGAAGAAAAAGGAAATAAGCAGTCTTATTTTCTTGCAAAGTGCGAATTGGGACTTAAGTTCGTTCATTATTTGATTACTTTTCATTAGAAGAAATTAATATTTTTCCATTTATGTATGTTGAAAGAAACTTTTATTTTGAAAAAAGCTGGCTTTTCTACCGATACTAGCCGGGAAGAATGCATTTTTAAAAGCAGCTACACAATTTAATCATCAGTACTCTTTGAACGGTAGTATTATCTTTTGGCTGTAAATATAACCTATTTAACTTGCATGTAACAGAGAAATGATAACAGAATATATTTTTCCTTTCTTCTTTATTTTTTTATAAGTAAGGACGAAGTTTACTTTTCCATATACATATACTATGCTCGTTTTGTATAGTCTCTTTGGCAACACTTGACTAACGGTTAAGCATCATCCATCTTTCAGATGGAAAGAAGCGATTTTTAATTATTGTATATTGTACAATAGGGGGTAAATCTTTTTATTTCTTTTGTCATTTTTAATTTTGCTGCTTATTTTCTATAAACGAAAACTGAACTAAAATTAAAGATCATTTTTTAAATTTTTTTTAAATTTTAACTTTGGTCAATTCCACATAAAACGACCCAAAATCCCCTTTTTTTAAATATAGTTTATAGTAAAATCTATAATGAAAATTTTAAATTTCATCAAAATTGCTGCAGACGTTTAGGCGTAATTTTGTGACAAAGAAACGTATAAGAAAACGTTGTTACACGGCATTTAGACTATGTTACTTGTAACACGTTACTGTAACATGTTAAATTTGTTTGAGGGCGAATTGGGTAGAGAAGGCAGAGACGTTACAAAAGTAAAACGATTTCTGTTTTTAATGTTACTTTTTGACGTGTCTCTTTTGACGTTTTCGTTTTTTCTTCTATTTTTCTTTATTCTCTTTCGTATATGCCATGGTAAAATTAGCTTTAAGGTAATTTTACATTACAATTAAGGTAATTGTAAGGTAATTGTACCATGGTCAAAACGTTCAAGAAGAAGAATAAACAACGAAACCAAACAAAATATAAAAAAGAGACAAGTTTGTAGTAACATAATGTAAATTTTTGAAGTTTGTGGAAGTTACTTTAAAAGGAAATAAGAAAAGAGTTATGTTACAAGCAGAGTTGGGCAAAATACATGCTTTGCTGTATTTGAAATACAAAATACATTTATAACCATTAATTATGAACACTAGATTTTTAAAAGTTTAATCAGATAAGCAGCCTCTTGTTGGAGAATATACAAATCCTGCTAAAGAAAATAATCTTTCTACAGGTCATGATGAAAACAGACTGGTGTTAAATTTTAGGAAAACATTTCTCTGCAAGGCACATTCAACAAGGTAAGCCCAAGGCGAATGCAAAAAATTCGCCCTCTGCATTTCCTTTTTGTGTTTGAACGGTAGAATGTCAGAAAATTAAAAATTTCATATAAAATTAAATTTTTATAACGTGAAAATGTCAAATTGATTTTAATCAGCTGGGCCCTTAATATTACCTGGTTAAATGTGCCTTGGTTCTCTGTCTGTGCCTTGTATGTGAAAACCAAATTAAATTAAAAGTAAAGTAATATCAAGGCGAATTCAAAAATTCGCCCTCTGCATTTCTTTTGTATACCCTTCACATAGTGATAAGGGTATATATCGGTTTGTCATTCCGTTTGAAATTTCTTTATTTTCCATTTGCGACCCTATGGAGTATGCTGTTTAATAATTTTTCTTTTATTAAAACAAGACAAAAACAAAACTTTAGAGTTATTCAAGGGTGTACATTTTGGTAAAATACAAAAATCGTTAATTCAGAAATAGTAGTTAAACTCACAAGTAAATAAAAATATTAAGAAAAAGTATAAAATAAAGTATGTGGAATAGAGATGCCACAACCCCATAAAGTATATATATTCTGGATCCTTATAGATAGGTAAGTCGATATAACCATATCCGTCTGTCAGTCTGTTGAAATCAAGTTTCCGGAGTCAAATAAAGTGATACGGACCAGTTATTGGTGTCAAAATTTTGTAAATATCCTGGTGACAATCGCTATTTAAAATTAGCAAAATCGGTTGGCTATTGACCGAGATATAAACGAAAAATCAAAATAACCCGTGCATACATTCCTTATGTCTCAGTGAATATAGTCATTCTTGCCACAAAACTTGGCACGGATACTCTGAAAATAGGGACCTCAATAAAGGGAATGTTTTTTTCAAATAAGATCAAGGGAAGTGGTTTTTTCTCTGCAATTGCACAAATTTTGTGAAATATTTCGTGCGCTAAATCTTAAAAATTATAACAGCTATCGACCTACACTTTGGAGAAAAATTTTTTGAGTGGAGGCAGGAGAAAGTGTAGTTCCCATACAAATTAACAATTTATATGAAATTTTCGATACGCTATATCTCGGAAACTATAACAGCTATCGACTTCTAGTGTTATACAAAATGTAATTGTATGATAAGGCCTACACTTTGAAAAAAAAAGTTGAAGAGGAGCAGGGGGAGTAGAAGATCCCATAAAAATTAACAACTTTTATTACCCGTTTAATACGAATAGTGTCGAAAACTTTTATAACTCTCGACCTTAAATCTTTTTCATCTATTTCTATTATCCATACGAACGTTAAAGTTTTCTATGGACTTTAAAACTGGCAGAAGGTATTTTTATTATATTATTTGCAGTACAAAATAACTCGGCTGGGTATATTAAAAGACCAATGTGAAGGCTATATAAGATTCGGCACAGCCAAATATAACGATCTTACTTGTTGTGTTTAAAAGTGTGAATATCAAAAAAATTTGAATTTTTATACAAAATTTAATTTTTTTGACACTCACATTTCCAAATATCCGCTTAGCTCTTGATATTACCTGAATGAGTGAGACCTGTAAAAGAACGTGCCTTACTAAGGCGAAGACGTGGATGAATACGAAGACAAAGTTTCCATTCTTTTTTTTTTAATTGTAAAATTTTTAAATTTTTCTAATGACAACTTTTTGTATAACAAAAAAATTTATGTATTTTGCAAAAATGTATTTTGCCATCGTAAGTATTTGAAATACAAAATACTTCAGTGTTGGGTATTTCAAATACAAAATACATTAGAAGGTGGTATTTCAAATACAAGTACTAAATACGTATTTGTATTTCAAATACGTATTTCAAATACAAGTATTTAAAATACTGCCCAACCCTGGTTACAAGTAACATAGTATAAATGCCGTGTTAGAAAAACAGGAACAAGGCACATTTAACAAGGTAAACCCCAAGGCGAATTCAAAAAATTCGCCCTATGCATTTCCTTTTTGTGTTTGAACGGTATTATGTCAGAAAAATTATGTCAGAAAATTGAAAATTTCATATAAAATTAAATTTTTATAACGTTATAATGTCAAATTGATTTTAGTCAGCTGGGCTCTTAATATTACCTGGTTGAGTGTGCCCTGAACAGGAGTTTTGATTTTTTAAATTTTAACTTTTTAGTTTATTTTTTTTTTTGACGTAAGAACATCTACGGAGAAATTTCAAACATTTTACAAAAAATTAGCCACATCGTTGAAGCCGTTCTTGGTATCCTTAGCAGCACTTGACAATTCAGTTTTATTCAAATACATAGATTTTCTCAAAGTTTTTGTTCGGTTTTTTTTTTTAGTTATTTGGGCTTTAAGATGGAAAAATGATTAGCTCGCTGCATTGGACTCTGTGACCAGGCTGTGCCTCCGGACATGCATTTTTTAAAAAAATTAAGGGTAAGCTGATACTGAGTTTATACCGCCCATGGTCAGTCAAACAATGGACACCAAATCAGGTAGGACATTGGGTGAGGTTGGCGGTTTTAAAGGATTGGCCATAGGTTTTACTTTATTTTCCTATAGTCTCTAATGTGATTTCGAGTTGAAAAAATTTATAAATTTTGCCAAACTCAATGAAAATTTTTGTTGGTCAAAAATTAAAAAAAATAAATCGTTCCACCCTTATTTACATACATATTTCTTAAAAATTATAATTTTAATTTACTTTTATGTAGGGGTCGATTTATATAATGATATTTTTATTTACTCACATTCGCGGTATTTTATTTCTCTGGACGAGAGTTTAGAAAAGTAGGCTCTTTAGTACCCTCTATTACCCTTTTTGTGCACAAACTAAAAAATCATGCATGAATATTATCATCATAGATATATTGGTCCTATGTTTTTATTAATGACAAAACAGAACTCGGGAATGACGTTTTTTTATACGGTTTGACGTAAAATCACGTTGCTGAATGCGGTTATAAAATAACTTTTTTTATTTTGACTTTTATCTTGTATTTAAAGGAAGACTTTTAAATAACAAATTGAAAAGTTATATGTGAGTTCGTGAAGTTAAAACCGACGTTTTATTTATGAATCTGTTTTCTCTGAGCGTCGCTTTTGCTTGAAGACTTCTGTTTTTAATTGTTTTTTTTTAAACAGCTGATTGGTTGACAATTTTCTTAACGAGCCCAAGGAAAAAGTACGAGCTGTTTCGTGCAAGAAGAATATTAATCATCTCTCAAAATCACTCTCATTTACCCAATTTTTATGTACGCTTTTGGATAAAATTGGAATCACGCGGGATCCCAATGTTGAGTACGGGAACACAGCTTTTATATAACTATGTTGGTTAATTTGATGTTGGCGTAAGTCCTTTAAGAGCCACGAAAATTTATTTATTTAAAAGTATTGATTTGGTTAGCAAATTTTACTTCTTCAGAAGCAAAACGATGTATCAGTTTTTTAACCATTAAGTAAAGTTATACTTAAACATAAATTGACTTAGGTTACTTTTAAAATAGACGGTTCATATACATATGTAAACACATACATGTATGTATCTACATACATACTTCATGTCAATACCTGAAGAAGGGGTAGTATTTAAATAATTTCTTCAAGGAAAATAGTATATTTAAAGTGTTAGTTATTTATTACCTGCATAAAGTAAATGTGTATGGTATGTACATACATATGTATGTAGATGTACAGGTTCGGAGGTACAATATTTATTTTATCTTGTTTTTACTAAAGAACTTAATGTGTGTTTGTAAATTAAAATCAACCTTTGTATATATAAACATATGTATTGTACATATGTAAGTGTATAGAAAATTTGGATATCATAGCGTTATCCTCATTTGGTGTCGTAATTATTGTACCACCGCAGGTAAATGAGCTCTAATTTCTTAAGGGTTGCCATAACTATTTTATTTGAAAATATATAGGAATGATTGCACCTTGAGACCATCTTAATAAAATCAAGGTTAATAATATTATAAAAGTAGATCAAGACTGTTTTTATTAAATGAATTTATAAGTATGTACATACATACATACATATGCATGTATGTACGTATTTTTATTACCAAATAAAATCGCTCTCGATCAAGGATCGAACATAATCAATATTTTTGAATTTTCAAAGAAAAAAGCATTCACAAAGGAATAAATGAATCACAATATCTTAATGGTTTTAAACAAGGCACATTCAGGGACACTCAACCAGGTAATATTCAGCCTTAATGTGTTTGCCGTTGTCGTGTCGAATGTTGTCGAATCCGACACAAAAACGACAAGAGTGCTATTCATTTAACATTGGCGTATTTGTTAGACGGTACCAAAAAACCTTAAACGACTACGCCAACGCCAACCACAATTAGGGTGAATAAGAGCCCTTGAATGTGCCTTGGGCACATTTAACAAGGTAAACCCAAGGCGAATTCAAAAAATTCGCCCTCTGCATTTCCTTTTTGTGTTTGAACGGTAGAATGTCAGAAAAATTAAAAATTTCATATAAAATTAAATTTTTATAACGTGAAAATGGCACATTGATTTTAATCAGCTGGGCTCTTAATATTACCTGGTTGAGTGTGCTCTGGTTTTAAATAAGATTTTTTAAAAGTCAGGTACTTTTTACATTCCTGTCCAAGGCACATGCGACAAGGTAAACTCAAGGCGAATTCAAAAAATTCGCCCTCTGCATTTCCTTTTTGTGTTTGAACGGTAGAATGTCAGAAAAATTAAAAATTCCCTATAAAATTAATTTTTATTTCGTATAAATGTCAAATTGATTTTAATTAGCTGGGTTCGTAATATTACCTGGTTAAATGTGTCTTGTTCCTGTCTTAAATTTTTTAGCAGGATTTTTTTGTAAGTATTTTTTTTTTTTTTTTGCCGTAATAACTGTTTTTAATGCCTTTTAAAAAGGTCACGGCAGGAGATCAACTAATTCATTTTTTTTTAATTAAAGGGAAGACATACCACTAAAAACTCCCAAAGATAATGATGATTGCCTGAGTATCCTAAATGAAAATATTAAAGGAGCCGTTGAACATACTTCTTCTACCTACCGTCAGGCCAAATACAACAAAGTTTTTTCTGCCGATGTTGAAGAGTTTTTATCTAAAAAAGGAGAGCCCGAAGAAACTACGGCAGGTACGGTGGATAATGGATTAGTCCTCACAAAATTGTGTTTAAATATTATATCATTATTTTTTCAAAATTTATTATTTAAATGATTTTTGCGAGTTGGCACAAATGTTTAATTTTGGATTGTTTATTACATTATTAAACATTTAGTGGCATGGGATTTTGTAGGTAAATACATATACATATGCAAAATTTTGTTGGGATATATTAGTATTCAAAGCAGTTAAGCCCTTCAAAATGCTTACTCCGAAAGGTTATATATATGGTGGCTATGTAAAAATATAAACCAAATACATTTATGTGCAATATAATAGTTGGCGACATAAAACTAGACACACGTGAAAAATTTTGTGAAGATAGAGCGATATTCGATTCAGCGAAGGCCTAAAATGCTAATTACGAGTCGACATTTGTCCAATCATATTTATGTTCAATAGTTAGTGATATAAAGCTAAGCACATGTAAAACATTAATTTATTATTTTTTGTGGCATTAAAAATATCTGCACAAATTTGTTTTGGGTAAAACTACATAAATTTTAAGCTGACGGTTAAGTCAACTGTGAGCCACCGACGTCAATTTTCGGAACAAGTCTCTTTACTACCACAGCTCCGAATAAAAAAAGGTATAGGTATATGGTGATAGAAACTTGGAAAATAAGAAAAAAAACTTTAATGGAAAAAGTCTCGAAAACGCATACTTTTCGAATTATCGACCTCGGAGGTTTTCATATATGTATGCAGGGTACACTTGATATGTGGCAAAACGTATGGTCTTTATTAAAATAAAATATATTAAAAACTTTTTTAGTCGACAAACGCCGGCCTTACTAACTAGTTCTTCTGCATAGCCAGCCTTCGCCTGGACTCTATAGTATCACGAACAACGGCTTCGATAACGAAAGCTTCCATGCACAGCCGGCTTTCGGTCTTGGGCAAAGGTTATCTTCTCTATAGTGTAACGAACACCGGCTTCGACAACAAAAGCTTCGCGGCACAGCCAGCCTTTGGCCGTGCGCAAGGGTTATCTCCATTATTATAAAGCAATTACCGGCTTCGCTAACAAAGGTACCTGCATATTGAGTTAAGTTCAATTATATTGATTTAAGACAGAAATTTCGAATATATAAAAATTTTAATAATCAAAAACTCGATAACTATGCGCTTCCGGAACTTGTTTTATATATTTTCTTCTTACTTTTTTTTTATTTTCTGTGACCTTATGCAATTTTTTAGTTAGTCTAGTTGCTTTAGCTTCATATATTCAATCCGAATGTTGCATGTTAAAATAAAAAGTTTACCGGCCTACCTATATCTCGGAAAATAAGCGTTTCTCAGGCATTTTCCAATTAAAATGTTCTATTTATTTTTCAGTTTTCTTTGTATCTACATACATATACATACATTTTTTTATTTAGAGGTCTGTTGATAAACTAAACTTAAGCCACCCACTTCTAAAGTATTTCATTGTTAATTATATATTTATATAGGCAGTGAAAATTGCTTTGTATAGCGGTAGAAAACTTACTTAAGAAACGCCGGTATCATTTAATAGATGTTGTTTCGGAAAATACCAAACCGTATAGTAAAAAATAATTTTTTTATACCTGGTTAATGACCAAAAATGAAAAAAGGAACCTCGTACCAAAAGTATTGAAAAAAAAAACAATCAAGTAGAAAACAACATTAAATTTCACTTTACCTCATTTGGTCAAAAATAATTTAACTCGAAAGCATTCATACACAATTTTACTTAATTCACAAAATAACCATTGATGTTAAACAAGTTAATTCAGTAATTTTAAAATATATTTTTTAAAGTACACCATACTAAATTAGATCAACTTTTTCATAAACAAGCGGCCGTCACCAGAAAAGCAAGCCGATCAATAAAAATCGGCGGCGGTTGAAGAGCAAAAATTTTTTTATACATATAAGCACAATAAGTTAATTTGTTTTTTAAAAACTACTGGAATATTTTTATGTACTTAAAGGAAGGCATAATTGTGGTTCGTCAGCATTTTCATCAGATATTTTACCTTGAAACAAAAATTTTTCAGAACGCTAACCGTTAAAATGGGTTAAAATAATTTTTTATCTCTTGGTTGGAAAATTTAAAGAAAATAAAAGGAAATTAGATATCTAACTATAAAAATGACTATAACTTTTAATTACAACAATATGGAAGATGAATTTTAAATTACATACTACCCATGCAATATTAGGTTATGTCCATGGTGAAATAAGAAGGTGGGAAGGTTCCTAAAACAACCACTTCCTGTAAAATTTCAGCATGTATTTTGTTGTCGCTAATTCCAGCTTGATTGTCGAAAATGTAGCGAACACACAGTATACACAACCTTTGTAAAACGTAAAGTAGTGTCCAAGCTAAACTAGAAATCATATGGCGGAAATTGAAGTCAGCTGATCAGTTATTCCTACCTTGTTGAATATACCTTGGTTATGTCTGTATTTAAGTCCGAAGCAAGGTATTTTCAACAAGGTAGGAGCAAGTAATCAGCTGATTTTTATTTCCGCCATATGTTTTCCAACTTGGCAAAATGCTGACAGCAATATTTTTGACAACCAAGTTTGATTTTAGCAACACCAAAACACGTGGTAAATTTAACAGGAAGTTGTTGTTGTAGAAATGATCCCACCTTCTTATTCCACTATGGTCCGTAGCAAGGTATATTCAACAAGGTAAGGATAACTGATCAGCTGACTTCTATTTCCGCCATATGATTTCTAGCTTAGCTTGGACACTTGTTTACGTTATACAATGGTTGTGTATACTGTGTGTATGTGTGTTCACTACATTTTCGACAACCAAGCTGGAATTAGCAACAACAAAATACATGCTGAAATTTTACAAGAAGTTGTTGTTTTAGGGACGTTCCCACTTTCTTATTCCACCATGGTCCGTAGCAAGGTATATTCAACAAGGTAGAAATAACTGATCAGCTGACTTCTATTTCCGCCATATGACTTCTAACTTAGCTTGGCCACTTGTGTATGAAATACATGGTTGTGTATACTGTGTTCGCTACATTTTCGACAACCAAGCTGGAATTAGCAACAACAAAATACATGCTGAATTTTTACAGAAAGTTGTTGTTTTAGGAACCTTCCCACCTTCTTATTTCACCATGGTCCGTAGTTAAAAGATCTTAAATAGCTGTTTTTTTTAAATATGTTTATGATTGTTTGGCTTGTTAGAATTTGGCCGGGACAAGGCTATAACAATTTCTTTTCTACAAGAATCCAGAATACAAACACTTTTAGGGATCGCAAATGAATATTGAATAAATCGCAAGCGTAATGAAAAGTTTTATGTATGTATATCATAATCACTATGTAAGATCATAATTCACTATGAAAGAACAAAATTAAATATATATGTATGCAAAAAAAACGACTTAAATTTGAGCCGCTGATCAGCCGAGCTTTTCGGCGGCGGCTTGATTAATAAATTTCGGCTAAGCGGCTAGCCGCAAGCCGCGCCGTTATGACATGCTTCTCTGACCATCGCTGCATAACAACATATGAGATTGGTGGAGTAATAAGGTGACCTCGTCCCTACACCACAGCTACCAATAAAAATTTAGCATGTATTGTGTTGTTGCTAAACTCTAGCTAAGTTGTCAAAAATGTTGTAGCAAATACACGTAAAGTATGCACTATGGTACAATTACTTTTCAAGCTTAATAGTACGTTTCCATTATAAGCAAATTAAGTAATTTTGAGGAAATCATTTCGAAGTGTTTCCATTACGTTGTAAGTAATTTTATGTTCGAATTCAATCTGACACGTATATCAGGTGGCCTCGGTTATTCAGCTGAAACCGGTGTTTCGTTATAAAATATCAAATTTTGTTTATGTTCATGTATTTGATTCTTTTTTACAAACAACAACTGTAGTTTTCTAAAAAAAGCTTAAAAGGAGGAAAAAGAATTCGTGAGTTTTTGTTATCTGTCTTGACATTCTTATAACAAATTAAGTTGTTTTTGTAGAACTACTCCCACCTGATGCATGCTCCTTGCAATCAGCTGTCATTTTTTCGGATTTGTTACTCACCAATAATGGATTCCCCAAAGTTGCATTTGTAAAAATAGCCTCCGCGCAGTGTTGCACAGACAAATTTCGAAATAATCTTGAGCAAATCATGTCATTTGAGATGATTTGCTCATATGAAAAATATATGGGAAATCATGTAGCAAATTACTTAATTTGAGCAAATTAAATGATTTGGCGCAAATCACGTAGATGGAAACGTAGTATTAGTCGATTCAACAGCATACTATATTTTGCTTGAGTTTGCTCATTGTTGCTTGTAACATGACTATTTTCTTATTTTGTTTTAAAGTAACTTCCAAAAACTTCAAAAATTTACATTATGTTACTACAAACGTGTCTCTATTTCATTTTTTGGTTTGGTTTCGTTGTTTATTCTTCTTCTTGAACGTTTTGACCATGGTACAATTACCTTAACTGTAATAGTACGTTTCCATTATAAGCAAATTAAGTAATTTTGAGGAAATCATTTCGAAGTGTTTCCATTACGTTGTTAGTAATTTTATGTTCGAATTCAATCTGACACATATATCAGGTGGCCTCGGTTATTCAGCTGAAACCGGGTTTTCGTTATTAAAATATCAAATTTTGTTTATGTTTATGTATTTGATTCTTTTTTACAAACAACAACTGTAGTTTTCTAAAAAAAGCTTAAAAGAAGGAAAAAGATTTTGTGAATTATTTTTATCTATCTTGACATTCTTATGACAAATTAAGTTGTTTTTGTAGAACTGCTCCCACCTGATGCATGCTCCTTGCAATCAGCTGTCATTTTTTCGCATTTGCTACTCACCAATAATGGATTCCCCAAAGTTGCATTTGTAAAAATAGTCTCCGCGCAGTGTTGCATAGACAAATTTCGAAATAATCTTGAGCAAAACAAGTCATTTGAGATGATTTGCTCATATGAAAAATATATGGGAAATCATGTAGCAAATTACTTAATTTGAGCAAATTAAATGATTTGGCGCAAATCACGTAGATGGAAACGTAGTATAATGTACAATTACCTTAAAGGTAATTGTACAATTATCTATTTTTTCTAGTTTTTTGACCTTTTTAATGTTAATAAATAAGTCTATTTTTTTAAGCTTTAGGTCTATTTTTATGTTTATTTTTTTGCAAATTTTTTCAATATTTCGCCACTCCGTTGTGTGGCATCATCAGGAGGTTATTTCAGTTAAATATTAAATTTGTTATTTTGGTTTCAAAATTAGCTTTTGGCTTTTCGAATAACGATTATAATATTAACAAATTTGTTTCGAAAAGCCAAAAGCTAATTTTAAAACCAAAATAACAAATTTAATATTTAACTGAAATAACCTCCTGATGATGCCACACAACGGAGTGGCGAAATATTGAAAAAATTTGCAAAAAAATAAACATAAAAATAGACCTAAAGCTTAAAAAATAGACTTATTTAGTAATTGTACAATGGCATATACGAAAGAGGATAAAGAAAATAGAAGAAAAAACGAAAACGTCAAGAGACAAACGTCAAAAAGTAACATGAAAAACAGAACTCGTGTTAATTTTGTAACGTCTCTGCCTTCTCTACCCAATTCGCCCTCAAAAAATATTAAGCATGTTACAGTAACGTGTTACAAGTAACATAGTCTTAATACCGTGTTATACAACAGGTTCATAAATTTGGTATCGAGTTTTTGTCGGAGCGACTATACCTTGTAAAGGTGGTTTTATACGAGATGTATTTTATATATGACCTCTAAATTTTCCACTGTAAAATTAAAACATGCCGTGTAAACGCGTGAAAACATTGCTTGTGTGAAAAACATATGTAAAAGTCATATGACAAATTTTCAATTAGAACGCGTTCTATTTCATCTAACAATGCATGTGTCATCAGCTGTTTTTAGAACAACTACAAGAAAAGTAAGTTGTTTATTTTGATTTGGAGGTTATGTCAGATGTAATTACATACATACGTACGTGTGAAAGCAAATATTACAAACAATCTGTAAAATGAAAATTTTGACAGACATACGCAATTAAATGTGGATTGCAAAAGTAAAGGGCTTACTATAATATTTATATGTGTATAGGGCTAGCTATAATGTGCTTTACTTTCTTAAGCAAAAGTGCGAATACACATATATATATGTGTATAACCATGGTGGAAGGGGGATAGTCCCTAAAAGTGGTTTCAGACGATATGAATTTTACACATGACTAGTCACTTTTGCAATCCACATGTATTTGCGTATGTCTGTCAAAATTGTCATTTTACAGGTGGTTTATAATTTTTGCTTCCACACGTACATATGTAATTACATCTGACATAAGCTCCAAACCAAAATAAACAACTTACTTTTCCTTGTTGTTATTTCAAAAACAGCTGATGACGCATGCTTTGTCAGATGAAAATAGAGCACGCTCTAATTATAAATTTGTCGTATGACATTTACATATGTGTTTAACACATGCAATGTTTAAACGCGTTCAGACGGCAGATATCAATTTCGCACTGCAAAATTTGGCAAGTCTTGTGTAAATAACATATCTTCTGAAAGCTATTTCCAGCTTGGTTGTCGAAAATGTAGCGAACACCCATACACACAGTATACACAACCATTCTATAACATGGACAAGTGTCCAAGCTAAGTAAGAAATCATATGGTGGAAATAGAAGTCAGCTGATCAGTTATCCCTACCTTCAAGGTATATTCAACAAGGTAGGGACAACTGATCAACTGACTTCTACTTCCGCCATATGTTATCCAGCTTAGCTTGGACACTTGCTTATGTTGTACAATGGTTGTGTATACTGTGGGTATGTGTGTTCGCTACATTTTCGACAACCAAGCTGGAATTAGCAACAACAAAATACATGCTGAAATTTTACAGGAAGTTGTTGTTTTAGGGACGCTCCCACCTTCTTATTCCACCATGCCCTACCTTGTTGGATATACCTTTTGTCATGGTGGAATAAGAAGGTGGGATCGTCCCTAAAGCAACAACTTCCTGTAAAACTTCAGCCTGTATTTTGTTGTTGCTAGTTCCAGCTTGGTTGTCGAAAATGTTGCGAACACACATACACACAGTATACAAAACCATTGTATAACATAAACAATTGTCCAAGCTAAGTTAGAAATCATATGGCGGAAATGGAAGTCAACTGATCAGTTATTTGTACCTTGTTAAATATACCTTGACCTTGTGTATAACTATAACCATGGTGGAATAAGAAGGTGGGAACGTCCCTAAAACAACAACTTCCTGTAAAATTTCAGCATGTATTTTTTTGTTGCTAAATCCAGCTTGGTTGTAGGAAATGTAGCGAACACACATACACACATTATACACAGCCATTGTATAACATAAACAAGTGTCCAAGCTAAGTTAGAAATCATATGGCGGAAATAGAAGTCAGCTGATCAGTTATTCCTACCTTGCTGAATATACCTTGACTGTAATGTTCCTTAACAACTTTTCGTTAATTTTAGCCAAGACACATTTGATTAAGCACAAAGCGAACCTGATCGTACTTTGCTTAATGTATCAGCTGTGTAAACATGAGTTGCGCGCACTGTTGCACTTTTAAGTACATTTTTATTCATGAAAAATATAAAAATTTAATTGTATATGAAATTAAGTTTTTATAACGTGCAAATGTCAAATTGATTTTAATCAGCTGGGCTCTTAATATTACCTTGTTGAGTGTGCCCTGAAGGGTGCACTACACAAGGTAACAGTAAGGCGAATTAAAAAAAATTGCCCTCTGCCATTAATTTTTGTGTTTAAACAGCGGAATGTCAAAAAAATTAAATATTTTATACAAAATGGTATATTTGTAACGTGAAAATGTCAAATTTATTTTTTTCAGCTGGCCTCTTAAACATGTGTACTCGCACTTTTGCTTAAGTAAGCTAAAGCACATCAGAGTCAGCCCTTCAAGCACATTATAGTTAAACCTTGAAATGTTCTTAAGCAAATTTTTGTAACGTTTAGTCAAGACACATTTGATTAAGCAAATAGCGAACCTGGTCGTACTTTGATTAATTCCTTTTAATATTACCTGTGCCTAGTTTCTGTAAATTGCGAGAAGTTTTCGCATCGAGAAATTTTTTAAGATTATAGAAGTGTTACACTTTTTAACAGGGCGAGTCATAAAATTTTAATATATTGCAAGTTAACATTAAAAATTTACAATAGTTTTTCTTTGATTCATTCTGTCCTTGACAGGGCGAGTATAAATTTCTTGACTAAAGAACTTCTCACATACCATACAGAAACGAGGCACTGGTTGAGTGTACTCTGAATCTGACAATCAATCACAAAATTCAAGGCGAATCAATAATCAGCTGGTTTCTAACACTACTTGTATTAGTGTCCCCTGATTCCTTGCTCTGATTCTAGCCCTTATCATAGTTGCCAGATAAATTTGGTCCAAAATCGTCAAATCTTGGGGGAAAAAACGTTAAAATCGTCAAAACAAGTTTTGGAAATCGTCAAAGAATCGTCAACACTAAAATGTATGATTTTAATTACTTTTTTAGCTAATAATAATTAAAAAAAAGGGAGAAACAAAGGTAGTTTTGTCAAAAGTAGTAACAAAAAAGGCAAAATTCCATCATTTAAAGCAAAACAAACTGACAATGAAAAAACGCAAATATTTAAAAATATTTTTACAAATTTCTTTTAAACAAATAATTTTTTTACAGAAAGGATTTTTCAAGGAGCCTATTTCTAATCCTTGTTATATATAGTATTCTAACTAAAAACATTTTTAATATTTTTAAATAAACACATAATAGCTTAAATGGATTGGCTAAAAATGAGGTTTCGAAGCGGAAGACACTTGTTTTTTTCTTTTAAGCCGAATACATAAGATATACATATATAGTGTACATAAATACATATAGTTTATTTTAGGTGTGTTGTGCCGTAGAGTATTAAGGCTGAAGGATCTTTATACACCTTTCATTTAGTACCACTGTTTCGAGATTGTATGATATTTTAGAGTCATACTTATACAAACGAAATATTTAGGCTTTGGCTAAACACCTTTATAAAAATCGTCAAATTTATAGTGCATTTACTTTTCCCATAAACATGTTATAAGTTGTTTATGGTGTTAAACTAGTTTGAGAAACGTATTTATCCATAAAAATCATAAACATGTTTATAACATGTTTTTGCGATAACCTACTTTCAATATACTAGTTTTTGTTAATGCAACTCTATTTTTTCAATATTTTTCTGGCAACGCTAGTGATATTTGGCATTTGTCCAAGGTGCACGTATCAGAAAAAAGTAAAATAAATTAATTGATAAAAAGCGGCGTTTTTTATGGATGAATTAATGAATGATGAATGAAAAGTATATAAAAAAATTTTTTTTTTCGTAATAACGTCTATATTTTTATAAAATTTATTAAATTAGTGTCAACCGTTTTATGACTTGTCAAACATAAATAGTTTCTATGCTGATGTTAACGGTTTAGCTTATGAAAGTAGTTTATTATCATAAACTAGTTGTAAAATTACAAGAGTAACTACACTATTAGGGCAAAAATCGTCCAATCGTCAAAAGCCATTTTTTGTGGCCAAAAATCGTCAAAATGACGATAAATCGTCAAATCTGGCATCTATGACCATGATACAAAGAACCAGGTAGTCTCGTCGGCCCAGCTGATTAGTGCCAAAATGTCAAAATTATGTTCTCCTTGTGAATATAAAACAACAAATATTATTACTAATCGTTTTTTTTCTATGAGCTGTTGTTTGACACTTCTGTACTAATTTGAAGTTGTTGCAAGGACGATATTACCTGAGTAGTTGTATCATGATTCTAACAAATAATGTTGTTTGTAGTAGAAATGCAACTACCTTGCTTGGTAACCTGGTCCATTTGGGTTAAAGTGGTTTCAGACGATATGTATTTTACACATGCATAGTCACTTTTGCAATCCACATGTATTTGCATATGTCTGTCAAAATTGTCATTTTACAGACGGTTTATAATTTTTGCTTTCACACGTACATATGTAATTACATCTGACATAACCTCTAAACCAAAATAAACAACTTACTTTTTCTTGTTGTTATTCTAAAAACAGCTGATGACGAATGCTTTATCAGATGAAAATAGAGCATGTTCTAATTACAAATTTGTCATATGACATTTACATATGTGTTTCACACATGCAATGTTTAAACGCCTTCAGACGGCAGATATCAATTTCGCATTGCAAAATTTGACAAGTCATGTGTAAAATACATATCGTCTGAAACCACTTTTAATAAAAGTTGTAAAACACGACATTCAAAACAAAAGTGGAAGGATATAAATCATAAATGAAATTCGTCATAGAACATTTAAGTAAAAACTCTGGACGTTTAGGCAAATTGGTGCATAAGGAAAATGGGAAACAATTGAAGACACCTTTATTAGTACAAGTCACAAAGGTAAATTTCATATAGTCGGATTGATGCGGTTGTAAAGTATGTTAAGACAATCTTTATACCTATGTAAATAAAACTTTAAATTTTGATTTCAGGGCGCCAGTATACCGTATCTAAGTCGAGAAGTATTTAACTTTGTCAGCCAAGAAACCCAAATACTGCTGATGTCTTTGGCCACAATAGACCACATGCAAGAGGCTTTGTGTGTTTTTAAGAAAGGTGGATTAGCGGATTTTGCAGGTTTTAAAGATTATCCCACTATACTAACCGTTAGAGATCCTTGTGAAATAATGCCTTGTGGGTTTAATGAAAAAGATATTGTGCCATTATTCACTAGACGAGGCAAGGAGGCTTTGACAGTTCATAAATTCTTAACATTGGTGGAGGTTTTTAAGCCGGACATTTATCAAGGTCTGTGTGATGCCGACACCTACTGGAACTGTGCTAAGAAAAGAATACAAAAATCTGTAGATCGAACTGAATCCTATATGAACTCCTGTTATGAGCATCATGCACACTCGGAAATATTAAAAAAGTCCTGCCTATTCGCCCCTATTGTTGGTGGTTACAATATTTTTAATCGTTCCCAGTCCATAAACCATGCCAAAACAAAAGGACAAGAGTTAATTGGAGGTTATATATTTGAAGGTTTCCATAGTTATGGTCTAACAGCAACTGAAGTCAAGACTGAACAAATCGTTCCAATTATGAGCCATTGCCTTAGGGAATTAAACAGCCAAAAACCTTTAATGATACCTGGTGCTTTAACACCATTGGTTATATTAAAACTAATTCAACTAGGAGTTGATATGTTTGATTCTTCATATGCCTATTGTGCGGCTATTAACTTTAAAGCTTTATCATTTGATTTTAATGTAAGCACAAAGACTAACGATATACTTACCGATACCCCATTTGTAGATGTTACGGATGAGTGGTGAGTGGAGTTTGTTTTGAAAGTTGATACCAATTTTATTTAAGCTTAATTATGTTTAAATATAGATATAATTATTTCAACCTTTTTTAATTTAGTCTTAAAGAAGACTTTACACCCTTGCTAAAGGATTGTACTTGCTTGGCTTGCCAGAAACACACAAGGTCGTATATACATCATCTGTATAAAACCTCCGAACTTTTAGGACCAATATTGTTAATGATGTAAGTATTACAGTTTCAAATGTTTAAAAAAAATCATAAGGATATTTGAAAAATGTTTGCCCTTACAGCCATAATTTACATCATCTAATGCAATTCTTTTCAACCATACACTCTTGCATATTAAATGATAATCTCAATGAACTTTTAGAACTGGTGGAGAAGCAGAGAGGCGAAAAACCAGTAGAATATCGCATTGAAGCCAATACTAAAGAAATTAAAAAAGCCGGTTTGGGCAAAGGTTTTGCAGACTCCAAGGAGCAATAAAAAAAGTACTTAGAAATATTCAGCCTTATTGTGTTTGCCGTGATCGTGTTAAATGCTGTCGAATTTAAAACAAAACCGACAAGATTGTTGTGAATTTACCAAAAAGCTAAAAACGACTACGCCAACCACAATAAAAATAATTATTAAAAGTTTTTTTAAATTAAATAAAAAATGTGCATTTAATAATAAACTTTGGTAGAAAAATACAATTTATCTACCAGGGATTATCTAGCTGCTTTCTTGAAAATATTTATAAATTTTATTTTTATAAACGTTACCAGTTTCTTGGTTAATTTTATTTATTACATTTCGCTCAGTCAGGCTGTCATAAAGTTTACTAGCTAAAAAATAAAGCGATTAATATTATCTTGGTTCAATTCTTTGATGGTTAACGTACCTCCCACTGGCGTATATCCCGATAATTCACAAAATCCTATATTGCAATTGTACACATTTTTAATAATGCAAAACTCTTGTCTTGCATAAACAAAAACTTTTAGCTTTGGTTGTAGTTTGTCTTCCTCTCGACCTCCTGGTGTCATGAATATATTGTGTGGTATGTTGTTCTCACACATCCACATAAGAAAATGATACAGTTTTTCTAATTTCAGTTCCATTTGTGTTATTGAATCTTTTGTGGGATCAATTACAAAGCAAATAGCTTCTGTGGGCATACTCAGGTCCAAACGATAAGCACCGGGGTTTGAAAGATGTTTTAATATCTGTAAGACATAAGAGTGACCTTAAAATATCTAAAAAACTTGATTGGTTATCTCTGTTGCTTCGCAAGCTCGCAAAAAATACTATTAAAAGTTGCGGCGTCGTTTATGTTTAATTTTTCAAATATGATAATAATAGCAACTGAAACTGTTACCGAAAAATGCTCGAATTGTGTATTTACTATGATTTCACGATCAACTAGTTTAATCTCGATTTTCAAAGTCGATTAATTGAAGCTCATAATCGATTATATATTAAAAAGAATAGATCCCCTTAAAATTTAATTTTAAGTAAGTAGATTGAGTTTTTCCCAAAGAAAGGTATTATTGGAAGAGGTGTATGTACGTATCTATTTAATGATTTCAAGGAACGCAGGTCATAAACAAATTCAGATAGTTTAACTTCATACATAATTATATACTTAAGTGCGAATATCCATTAAAATTTCAATGTATAAAATTAAATTAGTAATAATTTAAATGCGCACACACAACATATATACATACATAGATATTTAATTTTCAAAGACGATAAGTTATTTTTAGTGTACTGTGTACTGATTATTTTTTCTTTTTAATTGTTTAAAATTTTTTTTTTCAAATCTGACTGCATTTTTTATTAACTTTCGACGTTAAATATTACAAATTTTAAAATAAAACACTAACGCTTCGTATTAACACTTGAGTTTTCGGTGCAGATAGTTTGAAATAAATTGTATTAATAGAATAATTCCTAAAATTTATAACATTTTAAAATTTTTAGGTAAAATCGATTTTTTGTGCTCAATAATCGATTTCAGTATAAATTCGTCAATAAAAAACCGATTACAAAAAAATCGATTTTTTTCGACTATAATCGAAGTCGATTTACCAGTCCCTAGTATTTACTAATTTTTGTAGTCAAATTCTCTATTGAAAAAAATAAATGTACAAGTTGTTTTAAAACGACAAAAGATTTCAAACTAAAATAACCCTGTCTGTTCCTTTAACTTACCACATGATCTATATACAATTCCTTTTCGATATAAATTAAATGCAAATGTAAATGGTTTACAGATGCTAAGGCTCCCGGACTGTTGTAACCAATACGGAAATAACGATTGCCTTCTAAGGAAAGCAAAAAATCGACACAAAATCTTAAGGCATCTAGAGTTATACGCTGAGCCAAACAACTTTCCACATTAGGACATATTAGAGTGTGATACATTGTCAATGGGCTCTTATTAATAATAAACGATATTTCGGTATCGTCCTCGAATTTAAGTTTCATTATAACTTCAAGTGGTGTAACCTTTTTGAAGTTAAATTTTTCTTCGTCAAACTTAGGGTCCAAAGTAAGTATAGTTTGCGGTGGTCTTCTTAAGGTTGTACGTTGGGGATTAAACTAAAAATGTTTAGAGGAATGTGAACATTCATATGTTTTTTATATATTTTTCCAAAACGTTGCGTAACTATACCTCTGAATAAAACATATATTTACCGGGCAAATACTTGCTTTGCGTTACTTCCAAATGATAAGCAAATACATCAGGAATCTTCTGCAACTGTTGCCATTTTTGTTTTAAATCAGAGAGGAATAGATTTGCAGGCTTTTTAAGGGACATTTTGTGCTTGTGGCAACCAATGTCGTGTCAAGATAACAGTTTGAGTTTTTAAAAATCCGGTTAACTCAGACTAGAAAATTTGTTTGTCCGATGAAAATAAAGCGATTTAACTGGTTTTAAAATTTTACAAATAAACCTAATAAAATGTGTAACTTTTACAAATTATTTTTTAATGTCTATTTGGTGTCATGTACGTATGTACATATGTATGTATCAACTTCGAATATGTTTAATCATCTTATGGAACGCATAGTCTAATTTGGTTGCTTATGTTCTTACACTTATTAGGATATTTTAATAAATAATTTGGAACCATTTAGATTGTAATTCCTCGTTAAAAACACATCCGCAAATACTATTTTGTATACATTTTTTAACTATGATTTAAAAAAACCAAAACAAATCGTATCAGCTGTTTTTTGTTTACTTATCGCTTATTTATTAAAACATCATCATAACTCAAAAATTGCATTTTTGGAGTTAACCATGCAGAATTGTTGGTTATATAATGTTATAAACTGCATACAAATTGCATTTTTAAATTCTTTATACTTTTTACGTTAAAAGAGAAAATGCCGTTATTCTTTCATAGAAAATGGAAGCAAATCGAAAACTTAAACTGCGTTTTTTGGATTTATGAAGGTGTTTTATGCAAAGAGCGATATATTTATTAGAGATCAGCGATATTTCTGTACCAGTGATTTTATACCTGTGACTTGAAAATCACTGGTAACTACAGTGACAAAATACAGGGTGTCCGCCGGCAAAATATACTACTTTGTTTTTAATTTTTGATTATATGAAATATGTATATTGATAAATGTTTTATTTAATGTCGGCAATTGTGTATGAAATACAATATCAGATTAATGTCCGCCTCTGTTAGCCTAGCACATTTTTCCTTACATTCTCACACATTTCGCGCGGTATATCATTAATTTCATAACAAATATATTTTTTGAGTTGCTCCAGCGTTTCCGGTTTATTTGCATAAACCGTGCTTTTCAGATATCGCCACAAAAAGTTCAGAGCAGTCAAATAAGACGACCTTGGAGACCAATTAACCATTTGTTGAAATAACTTGTAGGGGAAAAAGGTCTCGCTGTAATTCCATTGTAGCCCTTGCTGTATGCAATGTGGCACCGCCCTGTTGATACCACATGTTAGCCAAGCCCAAAGCATGCAGTTGTGGCATTAAAAAGTTTTCAATCATATCACGGTATCGCTCCCCATTGACAGTTACCGTTACGCCGTTTTCAAAAAAGTAAGGTCCTGACCAAATTGCATACCAGACTGTCACTTTTGATGGATGAAAAAGTGACTGATGAACAATTTGAGGGTTTTTCATTGCCCAGAACTGACTATTCCCTTTATTCACATTTCCATTCAAATGAAAATGTACCTCGTTATGATTTTTTTTTTGTGAAAATTGATGATCGATTTTGATAAAATGTTTTAACGACTACAATTGTACGTCTTGACGAAACAAATTCATGCCTAGACAAATGTGAAAATCCAAATAAAAATAATCCGGTATTTTTATATACTGAGTTTGATGTTTGTCTAGGCATGAATTTGTCTCGTCAGGACGTACAATAACACATTGGTTTACCGAACATTTTTTAAATATAAATTTGCCACGTCTCTACTCCACGACTGCCAAATATGAATTGTCAAGACTAATGTTTACCAATATGTCGGCAAAACAAAGTAGTATACCTTGCCGGCGGACACCCCTTTTAAAGTAACTCAACGCGATATTCAGCGTTGCCAGAAGCTTTGTGAAGAACAGCATTATTTGGTAAAAATATTATATATAAGGTAAAAATCATTACATAGTTTTATTCACCAATTTTATTTTATAGGCAAAAAACGTAATAACAATTAGGTTTATATGCATAAAAAAAATTTCTCTTTGATGCACAGCGCAAATAAGTTCTAAAATTTTTAACGGCAACAGTATCAAAATATGTTTCTTCTTTGTTTATTTTAATCAAAAAAAAAAATCGAAACTAAACTGTTTATATTTTTTGAAAATTTTGAATTTTGGCTGAAGTCTGTTAATATCACTCAATGCTATTGTAAAAATTTATTTTAAAATTAAAACTTTAATTTGGGATAATTGACGTTAGGCACTTAAAAAAATTGAATTTAAATTTTTTTCTTCTTAGACTTGCCAAATTTATCTTATCGCATCTCTATTAAATATGTTTTTTGCGTCTTTAGTTACCAAGCATCAAGTCAAAAAGTTTATTTACAACTTTTTTTATGCGCGTGATAGAAGGTTAAAATAAGAATTTTTAAATTTATTTCATAAAATTTTAATTTTTACATTTTATAAATTAACTTAAAACTATGGTAAAATCATTTAAAAAAATATAATTTTAAAGTCCTATTAATAAACGTGTATATTAAAAACCTTTAACAAGGCAACTAACTACTAAGTGTAATATTTTATGCTTTAAAAAAAAAATGTTACATATGACGACCACTGATTACTTTGTTACCTACATAAGTATGAAACATTAATTTGTGGAAGTAATGGTTAAAACCCAATTGACTAATGTAAAAACATCTTTTGTAATGGAGCAAATTCTCGAAGCTATACGATATTTTCAGTATATGCCACCTTTTTGCACTTTTTTAATTTTATTTAAAATAGGTTTTTTAAACGAAATTTTTATGCAAAATCAGTATTTCAAATTTATTTTAAATTAACCTTTTGCATGGGGAATAATATTGTACGTAATTTACCATTAAAGACTTTTTATACAAGTTCGGGTTCTTCTAATTTTTTAACAAAAAACTAAATGATCCAATATTTTTTTCGAATTGGTAAAAAATGGCAAGATATCTCGTGCATAATAAAATATGGGTCCTCTGATTGCACTTCTATTTTAACTGTACATACATATTTATAATTTTTAAAAAATGTTTGAGAAAAAGATGTGTTTTTCTAAATTTGATTTAAAATCAAGTTTTTTAAACCTATTAATCATTTACTACTCAAAACCTTTGATTGTAAAATAATATGTATTGCAAAAAATATTTACGTACTCAAGTATTAAAGAAAGGCACATGGAAAGAAAAAGATAGTTGGCAAGAGGCAAAACTAAACCATTTGAAATAATAATTAGAAAAAGCAAAAGAGGGTACCAAATTAGCCAAAGGGGTAACTTGTTATTTTCCACCATCCAAAAGTATCAAAAAACGTACGATCGTATCAGCTTTTGCAACACTGGATGGTACTGTGTATTCCTCTAAAGCAAAATAAGTAATTGGGAATGCAGTTGTTGTAGTTTTAGATAAAACTAAACCTGCTTTTAAGCAATTTCTGAAAAAATTCCAAACCAAGTAGGTAACAGGTTTATAGGCCTGTAAGACGTCACTGTCGAAGGCTTCTTTTCAGGCTTTGAAATCATATTTACAAAAACAACTTTCCATATTGGCGGCAAGTATTTAAGTTTTAAATAATTTGCAGAGTTTAAATTTTTCTTTGTAATTTATTGTCCACGATGCTATTAGAACCTGCACTGCGTAGGTTTTGCAATAACGGGGTTTTTAAAAGCCTTGGATGATCGCCATCAGTAATATTTAATCAGAGAAGTCGTATCTAGACGCCATTCAGCAAATCACTGAGATGATTTGTGCATTCATTTGACTTAGATTCAAGTTAGGGCGATTTATGATTTCGCCATTCCATTCAGGCTGTTTAATACCAGCGAAAAAAAATATTTTGTTGCACATAGTCTGCGGATCTGAAAAAGTCATTCTCAGCGGCTTTTCCGTATGTTCATTTAAGCTACCAATATACATAAATAATTTTCGGAGTTTTTCCAGATACGTTTCCAAGCAGTGGCAGCTTTTATTTTTTTTTTAATTTTTAAGCCAATTTACCCTTTTAGATAAGAAAAAACCACCAGTTACGATTCTGTAAAGACTGCGAAGATAGATCCAACAAGGATTGAACCTTAAAGAGCTCTGGGGATATACCTTTCGCTAGGCCGAAATTATTGACGTCTGGAATTTTGTTTTGGTCAGTTGGATAAAAAGTTAGATACGGAATTACAAAAAAATTGTTGTAATAATCTTTCGTTGTTGAAAATACATGCGGACTATAAACTGACGAAATCGCAAGTCTTAGAAAATTTGTTCGATACGGATATTAGTTGCTTGTTTGTGTATAAGGCTCAGAGAGGCAACCATCACACCGTGTTTGAATTTCGATTTGATCAATATGACCGAGCCATAATAAGTATAAACACCTATTTGAAAGTCAGCCGTTTGCGGGTCAAAACAAACTTTGAGACTGTTTATGGGCTTTTTGATATGGCCTGCAGTTTTCGCATCATGCTCGTTAGCTGGTTGGCTTTTCAGGCAACTTAAATTAGGCACTGTTGATTCGTTTCTTGCAGTTCTTGTTGGCTGGTTAAACCTTATCATTGGCTTATCTTTATATACATATATATCTTTATTCATTTTTCATTTTTAATATGGGTCAGTGTCATATTTTTAGACTCATAATTCTAAGAAATTCAGAAAGGTACCAAATATACATATATAAACGAACCTTTTATCAATTTAAATCACTTACGCCCTCAATCTCAATATCGCTTAATATCATTTTTATACACTGAAATTTTTAAAACAGTACTTGTTATTCATAAAGTAACTTTCAACTTTAATCTGTGTCAATATCCTAATTCTATATTTAAAAAGGTGTTGAGACACAAAATCTCAAATATTTAAAAGGAGTACCAAAAATGTAAAAGAAGCACCTTTTGTCCATTAAGGGCCAACATCCCTTAATTTCATATATCTGAAGTCATAATCTTAAAAAATTTTAAAAAGTTTTTAAGATGTGAAAAGAGAGTTTGTGCTTACTTATTTAACTTTTGACTGTCAATAGTCAATATCCCCTAATTTTATATTTCTTGACATACATAAGATCTCAATAAGTCCAAAAATGTAGAAAATGTAATAATTGTCCATTTAAGTGATTTTAAACTTAAATTTCGGGTCAATCCGTAATTTCAATTTTCAAATCAAAATTTTCAAATATTTAAAAGAGTAAAAAACTTGAACAGATGCGTATTGTCTACTTAGTTACAAAAATGAAAGTTCATAAAAAAGGCCGTTGGCTTTAAAGTAAAAAAAGTAACAATGTTTTGAAATTTTCAAAACAAATTCCGAAATTATTGTGAACTTTTTATTACCACTCTTTTTTCATACATACATATTTACAAAGGATTAAATGATGAAATTATTAAAATATAAGTGATTTATATAACATGAATAAATTTAAGTTATAAAATAGGTATGCGCGACAAATTATAATAACATTTTAATGAAGAATTTTTTATTGCAAATAGTATCATCTAAGCATGAATTAAAAATCCATGGGCATCAGTATGCTGACCTAAATGCTGCTCGTCAATAATCTTCTTTTTAGGTGTATAGGGATTATGTTCAGGATCAGCATTTAAACTGGAATAAAAAATTAAATTAAAATTAGTTTTAAGAACTACTTATATTGAAATGATTTTCGTCTGACTTACTTATAATAGTTAACAGCTTCTTCGCACTTTACATTGTACCACCAGTCACATGCAAACTCCTTTTGATTGAAAATCGTACCATTTGTGCACAAAAATGATGCACCTTGATGGCCTTCACGCCCATCGTGACAAACATGGTAGGCCTGACAACCGGTTTCTACGTTTGCGTACATTCCGGGAACGGCCGGTACATGGGCGCACGAGAATGATGTATGTGGAACTTCATGATAAACCGGATAATCTACGCCTGCAACGCCAGGTATTTTATTTAAATCTTGGTTTTCATCCTTGTGATGATGTTTCTCAGTTGGTGGATGGAAAAGGTGGCCAAATGTCTATAGAAAGTATTAATAATAAACCATTAATAAAAAAATCATATATGTCAATTTAATACTTTGTGCCAAGTTTCACGTACATAACTGTGATCACAAGTCACAACAGTTTAAATTGGAATTTTTTCTTCCAAAGAATCGAATTAGTTTTTAGTCGGAATAACTCGTGAAAATCATTTTTATGTGTCTAATATTAAACGTGGAAGTATTCATGAGACCAAAACTCAAGTGAATCTCGAGAGCGCTTAACCTACCCCGATTTCGGGGCTTAAAAGGCAAAAAAAAATGTATACGTACTAACATAAAAAAGCAATTGGCCTTCAGGTCGTTATTTAAGATATAGATTCAAATGCTGAACTGGAAAAGATAAAGACCAGTTTGTGCAGCAAAGCCTTTAAAGTAAAAACTGTATTAAATATTAAAAACAGAAAGAAATATCCTCAACAATGATTCCGAGAGGAGCTTGAGCCTGGCTATGTTAAATTGAGGAAAAATTAAACTTACTCCATTTATGATCTAAAATATATTTTGCACCGTAAAGTTGTAGTTGATGTGTCACATAAGCGAACTGGGCTCGTACAGTGCTTGAAATATCAAGAATATGGCCAGACTTAAACTTATTGTAAACCGCCTTCTGTTTGTGTTGTGTTTGGCGATATGCATGTTACGACCAAGCGCAGATGATCCCAAGGCAAAGTAATGCAGAAATTGCAATGAAAACCACACTGCCAACTATAGAGGTTGTCCCATTTTCGATTTAGGAAGGCGTTCATCTAACAAGAAAACAATTTCTACTGCTTACCAGTCAAAAATTACACATTACCTATTACAAATATGACCCTTTTCTTACAGCTAACTACAAGTAAAGTTTGGTCCGTCAACGCTCTTAAGTCAAACCTGCCAACATTACAAAAAGGGATGCTGATAAACGAATCATCCGGGCCCAATGTTAGCCGTCTGGAAAGCGTAATAGAGGATATGGTTAAGCAATTAAATCAATTCATTGCGAATGTGACTCACATGATGCAAGAAATGTAGAAAATACTGTCTGCTTTACTGGAGGCTATGAATACCAAGCCATGCACTACGTCAGGGTTTGTTCCTGGAACGCAATCGGGCATCCGCAAACATAAAAACGAACTCAAATATTTTTTAATATACCAAAAAAGGTATGTAATTTTGATTTTCGAAACTCCTATAATGATATCAAGAAACATCTTAAAAATAAGTTTTTTTTTTCACATATTTTATTATTGAATCTTCGCTTAAGCGAACTAACAATAAGTATTCAAATCTTAAAACTAAGTAATTAATACTAGTCAAGTCAGTACCAGACTAAAATTTAAGTTCTCACAATAAAATTTTTCTAATTTCAAAAGTTTCTTTTAAGAGCAATAGTATCCCTTCTTTTAGGCCTATAGGACTCCACCTTCGAAGGATCCTTGCCAGGCTTAGAAATAATCGTTAAAAAAGCAACTTTTCATTTAGGCGGGAAATGTTCAAACCGAATTTTAGCTGTAAAAGGTATGTAGCTTTAAGAGCATTTTGTTACTTATATTATTAACCCCAGGAGCTTTTTTACCATTTATGTTAGCTATATGCTCTTCGACATCTATCAATCGGAAACATATTTTTAAAGGATGTCTAGTAACAACAGGCGGTAATTTCCTCACGTCTGTGCATGTATTGGGAGTGAACACGTTTTGAAATAATTTGCGAACAGATCGCATTTTTCTTCGTCATTTTTAGCCCAGGATCCTCTCAGATTACGCATTGGTGGTTTTGCGATAACGGGTCTTTGTCTGAGGAGTCGCGTGTAGACCTTTCAGGGACTCTTGAAGTGATGCCTTTCTGTAAACCTCTAGCAATGTTTTTAATTGGTTTGTACATTCTTTCAGCTTAGTTTTAGGTTGGGGCGATCTATGCTTTTACAAATGGTAGCAAGCTTGATGCAAACTAATGGAGTCTTCGTTTCTAAAATAAAATGTTGCAAGTTTAAAGTACTCATATTTAAAATATTTAACTCACCCTGTCACAATGCTGCCACATTTTATAAAAAGCAGGGAGAGCACTGTTAAAACAACAGCAAACCCTTTTTTTATTTTTAAAGTTAAAACTTTTAAAAGGGCCGCTTTTAACTATCAGATGTTTTTTTCAGGGCACTTACATCACGGTAAATTTTTACGGTGCAAAAAATGCAACTAATGTTGCCATCAATAAGAGCAACACTTTTTTTTTTGAAAAGAACACAAAATTGCGCCTTAAAAAAAATGGCAAAAAATGTTTCATTTTATTAATTCAAGTTTTAAAAAACAACATTAAACTAAAAAAAGTGTATATTAATAATATAATTTTGCAGGGTACACTAAAACAGGTAGTATCAAGTCAAATTTAAAAAAATTTACTTCTGCATTTTCTTTTTGTTTGAGAAAGTGAATGTCGAAAAAAATTTTTTGGTTTCAAACAATATTAATAAATCTGACAATTGCTTTTACAAAATTTAAGGACGAATTTATAATCAGCTGGGTTCTTAACACTACCTGTCTAACAAGGGTTTAAATTAAATATACCCATGATCAAAAAACATTTAATTTTTAAACTGTTTTTTTTCGATTCTTTATCAGATCTCCCTCAGATTTCTCTTAGACACGTCGGCCACGAATTTTCCATGATATGGCTTATAGATTTATTGTCAACCATTTCATGTGCTTCGTGGTCAGAAATCTGAAAGAATTTGATTAAATATTCCGCCAACTGAAAGATATCGGATAGGTGTCGGCTTATTTTGCAGGCTGGGTAGTAAACAAGTTTTAACCTTTCTAATAACGTCTCCAGAGACAACTACAATCAATAAATAACTTAACATTCTTTACATTTATTATTTCATTGATGACTTTTTACAAATGAAATTTTTTTTTAATTTTGAAATAAAAACAGACCAACATCTGTAACTTTAAATAACTTTTTCATACATGTTACACATGCTTTTTAAATTGTAATGTTTTTATCTTTTAACTACAATAACTACACATGTACTTTTGATTTATTTAATTTAACTTTTTTTTTAATAATTTCTTACTGCATGACTGAGCCTGATGCATATTTAATTTTCAAAATTAATGCTTTACGTTTCTTAATATTGTTTACCAAAATATTTTTGCTATAATAAGGTTTTGCTTAAAGTTTTAATTGCAAGATCTATTGAATTGATTGTATTTGTAGGTGGGTGGGTGCAACTAACATTAACACAAAAGCATTATACCCTTATCATATACGTTGTAAATGCTTTAAAAATTATATTAAACTTACCCCCCCCCCCCCCCCACTTATTTTCTAAAATGCAACGCCCTAAAGCAAAAACAAAACGTATCGAATAGTTTTTTAAATTTTAATTTTTCCCATACAATTGCTTGCGTTGTTATGCGCTGCGTTTTACGTAATTAGGCCCCTAATTGCAACCGAATTAAAAAAAAACGACTTTTTAAATTTTACTTAGTAAGAACATTTTAACTGGCAATTATAATAAAATACAAGTAAGAGTTCTATATTCAGCTGTGCCGAATCTTATAGACCCTTCAGAACGTGTAGGAATTTTACCCAGAGTTTTTAAAATTTAGTATGGCAACCACCTTGGGGGGGAGATAGGGGTTAAGTATATTTCAGCAAAATGTTTGCAAGAAAAAATGAGTTGGGGTCAGTTACACATTTAACCTTACACGGGCACCCTGGATGCCAATTCACCAAACTTCATATGGGAGGCCCCTTAGATGATGGAGATAGAGAGTAAGTATGTTCTAGGAATATGTTTGAAGCGGAAATTAATGGGGGTCGGTCGTAGACTTAATTTCTTTAAGGCGTACTCTGGGAAAGTTATGGGCGTTTTTACATAATTTTTGTAAATTTTTTATGGCAATCCCCTTAGGTGATGGAGATACGGGCTAAGTATGTTCAACTTAAAATTAAGAGGAAAAATGAATTGGGTTCGGTCTTACAATTGAATTTTGTGAAAGCACTTTGGAAGCTGTGGGAGCGATTTAAAAAAAAAGTAAACTTTCTCTGTTACGTGTAAGTTAAATAGGTGATTTGCTGAATTTCAATGGTTATTTTCTCGTAGATATTTCTAATAGCTTGATACCGTTGATTTTAACCATAACACGGACAGACGGGCAGATGGATAGATGGACAGACGGACATCGCTAAATCGACTTCCCTATTTATAAGAGCCAAGAAAATATATATACTTTATGGGGTCGTAAATAAATATTAAAGAAATTACAAATTGAATGACAAACTTATATACATATACCTTTATCAGTTATGTAAAGGATATAAAAACTATTAAGTTGATAATTGAATGTTTAACCAATTATACTCGTACATCAAACCTAACAAATTTGTTGTGTGAACAAATCTATTTCTACGTCAGTATGTTTGTCTTTTTTTTTTTTAGCAAAAAAATGTATTACAAAGGAACCGGTTTGCAGAGTTAAAGCAAATTTACAAGACACTCACTCATTGATTTGTTGTACAAAAATTTTAAAGCTTTTTGAAGTAAAGTTTCTCAAATAACAACGACCACAAAAAAGTAATAAACTAACAACTACAACAGCTTAACAACAATTATTTTTACTAAAAAATGGAGTTAAAACACTAATAGAGCAACGATGGTAATGCAACAGTTTTAAAAACACTAAAAACCAAAACTTTTAAAAATCAATGATTTATAGGTCAAAAGTGAATGTTACACTTTATTTTAAATACATTTTAGTTAAAACTTGCACAATTTGAAATATTTTTTATTGCGATTCCTATTTAACATTAAATAGTATCAATATTTGTGAATTATTATTTATTAAAATAAAAAATTAAAATAAAGTGTTATTAAGCTACATATTTATTATTACAAATATAAATTAAATTTCTACTCACCTGAACTTGTACGGCATATACGGCATAAGCCATCAAGCAAATCGAAAGACAAATTGTCATCAGGAAACGTTGGTGCGACAAATAGTCCATCATATATCCTTGAGTTTTTGATGAAACAAATGAAGTTTTTATTCTTTAAATAGGAATGTATTAGTTGTTTTTAATGGGCAATCAAATTCATTTTTCCCAATATATTAAGAGAAAAAACTTTTGAAAATAACAGAAAAGTTAATAAATACCTTGTATTTAAGTTTTTCAATTTATCCAAATTATTGTAAAACGTTTAGTTAAAGTTTAAATAATAAAAGTGTTGATGCTGTCTTCTATTATTTTTTAAGTATTTTCTGACTTCTTTCCTGCTAGACTTAAAAATACCAATTGATATAAAGTTATTTAAGCCATAAACTTATTAAATGGCCAATTCCAAAGACAAGTACATAATAAATATAAAAGCTTTTTTGGCTTTAATGGCTTAAGCTTTTGTTGCACTTGGTGTTTGTAAATGCAAATGAATGCTGCAAACATATCTTACGCTTTTTGTATGGTTTGATTGTTGAGAGGTTGGTACATATTAGAGATGAGTGATCCCTTGATTTTTAAAGAACAGTGTGAACGAACATGATTTGTAAACCACTGTTATTTTAGACAGTGTTTGTGATCACAGTTTGTTATTTTTTTGCAAACAGAAATGGTACTTTAAATAAAATAATAATAAGTTTAAAGTAACACCATCGCAGTTAACAGTTACTTCACATTTTATGTCACTGTTGTTTGCAGTGATTTTCAAGTTATAGCCAGGGCACGCACACTCAACCAGGTAATATTAAGAACCCAGCTGATTAAAATCAATTTGACATTTTCACGTTATAAAAATTTAATTTTATATGAAATTTTTAATTTTTCTGAGATTCTACCGTTCAAACACAAAAAGGAAATGCAGCGGGCGAATTTTTTGAATTTGCCTTGGGTTTACCTTGTTGAATGTGCCTTGTTTATACATAGCTATAAAATCACAGGTGCAGAAATATTGCTCATCTCCTATACATACATATTTGTATATGTATATATATTGCTATGCCGCAGCGTTTACGGCATATTTTTTGGACCAAAGTTCGCCTTAGGGACGACCTACTTATGGCTAATTGCGAGGCACGGCGTCTGGTCGATGTTTATGGCGATAGCTCGACATCCTCACCAACAGCGGCGATATTCTCCGCAAAACGGGCGCTCCGGAGCCGGTCACTCTTGACAGCGCCTCGTGTGGTCCCATACTCTTCAAGGTTGGTGACCAAACGGCGCAGTGTTTGGGCAGTCAGTGCCGGACGATCGGGGAATCGGCGACGGAATTCGCGCTGCGCCAACACCACAGACGAATTGTTACGCAAAACAATAGAAACGATTATTCCGCGTTCTTGGGGAGTGTATCGTTTGTTCACTTGTATTCTACATCTGTCTAGTTTACAAATGTCAAAACAGATTTGGCATTTACCGCCATTTGCAAAAATAAGAGCATCTTTCAAAAGGTGATTTCTTTTAGCTCACCTTGTACTTGCACATGTGTAGAATTTTAGGAAGGTGAGAAGAAACTGAGTCTGTACCCCGATTTTTTTTAAACAACCACCATTCAGAGGAAACACCCTTTACAGTATTAGAAAAATTGGTTATGGAAAGGATAATAGAGGAAGTAATGTTTGTGTGCATTTAGTTTCAATCATTATATGTGACTGGAAAGACATCTGCAGGGATAAAACAACAATTTTTTTATTTAATGCGTGGTGGAATTTGCTAGCCAGCCTATTAAAAATTATTTTGCTATTCTTAAAAAATATGTATCACTCGTAAAATTCGAGGTTTTGGGAAAAAGATGCGGAATTTCTTCAAACCAAATTCTATTATTCCGGATGGTGAAAGCATAGCTGTCTCTGAAACCCATTGAAGGAATGAACTAATAAGTGCCGCAAGTTCTTTCATGCATTTTAAAAAATGGACCAGAGCAGATAGAAGAATGGAAAGCCAAACATTCTTTTGTTTATGACCACCGAAAACATTAAAAGAACCAACAACTGAAGTACTCAATAAATACAAGCCAGATATTACTACCATTTCAGAGGTGTGATGGTAACTGCACTGCGCTGGTACCAGATCAGAAGTCCTGGTTAGACAAAACTCTGCGGCAGATGTCCGAAGGGATGTGGTGTTTTACGGGTGGCTTTTGGCTTGAGAGGAAAACGGAACTGGGCATTCTTGTTAAGAATCCGGAGACCGAGATTTAGTTCTGCTTTCTTGATCTGACAGTACTGTCCTACAAGCGGAGGTCCGGGCAATCACGAATTGTCTGTCCTGGCTCAGCGCATTCGCAGGTCCAACGGATATTAGCATCTGTACATATAGCCAAGTGTCTAAAAGGCAGTTATGTTACTGGATCTAGGATAGACGATAGGTAGATGACTACCCGCAATATTGACGGGTTCGCATAATATGGCGGTATGGTCATCACGAGGTGGTCGAAAATGAACGGGCGAATAATCTGCTGATTAGGGATATTGGACAGCTGAAAGTTGACCACGTGAACCCAAAGCCCTTTGCTGCGACGAAGACCAAGTTGAAAGAGTGTGCGAAAAATGTCCACAGAGTGCTTTAGAACAACGAGACAGTTGGGAGATGGACGAGAATGCCCTGGGGCGACCCAAATGAAGTCAGAGCTAGAGGAATTCTGAAACTTGGTAAGTCTGAGCTGATGAGTCCCTCAATCTTTTGAGCACACCTTTATCGAATTGGAACAGTAAGTGTAGGGCATGCAGGGAGGACATCGAAATTATGGAAAATTTCCTGTTTCAATGCCCGGCTTTACATAGGCCAGAGCCCTATGTTTATTACTTGTTGTTTTGTCAGATGTGGCTCACTTAGAAATTCATCCGCATCACCGAATTTTTGTGAAATTTTCCCACGAGACTCCTTTTCCTTGCTAGGAGCGCACAACAAGCCAATCACTTGATTAGGCGTATGTCTTGCAGGACTTGAAGCCTTTAAGGCCTCCCCCATTCAACCTAACATTATTATGGCTTTGGACGTAGGTAATCGACTACCGACACATTTAAAACCCATGAGAAGCAGGTTGACATTTGCTGCCTGTTCGTCGATAACAAGACGGTTTTTGATAGTCCGAATTGTTCGCATATGCCGATGCTGGAAATCAATTACTGCTGCCTTTACTAATGAGGAAAAATATTAGGCAAAAATGGGGTTGACAGTTAACAAAGAGAAGACAGAGTTGATGGCCTAAACGAATAGAAAATCCCCAAGATTAGGGCCATGTGTGAACGTTGGTAACTTCAAAGTAATAGATGAATTTGTGTACCTCGGTACCGCCATAAATTAAGCAAATGAAATCAGTTTGGAAATCCATTCGAGTAAAACGATACGGTTTGACACGTCCCTGCCACCGAAGGCACCTTTACCTATTCTTATATGCGAGCAAAAAGCTTTAAAAAAGAATTTGTTGAACAATCTCCTGAATGAGAGTTGCAATCAATTTTTGGCTGCATGAAGGTGGATTCGTATTTTCTAATGCGCTAGCTTTTAAGTCAAACAATTATAACTGACAAACGCTGCTGCCGTATGTAAAAGAAAAATAGAATTCAAAGTTTGAGAAAAGGGTCATTAGGAAGAATAAAGTAGGAGAATTAATTATTGAATTTGTTTTTAGTCCGTTCGAAAAGATTTCATCTACAACAATACTTATAGTGTGATCTCTGCTATACTTAATTTTATTCGAAAGAATATTTTTAAAACGCCAAGAGCAACAAGTCCGAACTCTGTAAACGCCGAAATGGCCAGTAGAGGCTTCATAGAACATCTTCCATGAAAGTGATGCAGGGGGTCGCCTTTGAACTTTAGATAGCTAACAAGAAGGTAGTCTGCCTTGCTTTCCATAACCTTGAAGAGAAACTATTTGCTTGCAATTTAAGGATCATGTTGGTATGCCATTCGACTTTTTTAACGGCACCAGCAGGAAATAATAAGTGGTAAGAAGTTTCTGACAAATCGGAACCATTTAAACTGGACTAGTAAATAATTTGTCTTTTCTTTACAAGGCAGGGACTTAAGAACCAAAGTTTTCTCTACTTGATTTACGCCTGAATGTTTTTGTCTTTCCTTAAATACAGAATGCATTCCATCTTCCCCTGTCTTCGATCAGGTTTAACCACGATATCTGTTCCGGGATAGTAGAAATGTTCCTTCAAATAAAAGTGGATTTTTTTTCACTAAAATAACACTTTCTAGCATTTTTGTTATACCATTGACATTATAGCTTGAGAAACATAGTTTCCAGTTTGAGGAGCTTTTTTCGTAAATAAATTTAAAACGCTTTTTGGCTTTTCCCGCAGCGTTGTGAAGTCTGGAAAAAATAGTGGAATTTTTGAAATTCGCAAGAGGTGTAAGAATGTCTTGTTCTTTGTGCAAAGTAAGAAAAAGGTCGAGGAAATTATTGTGGTTTCCCTTAAAAAATGAAATGAGCGTGCGTGGCGAATACTTAACGGGCTTCTGGAGTTTTACGGCCACGATGGCAAAACCAAAAATTGTGATCATTAAATTTTCCAGCAATAACGGTTTCACTTTCGAAAAGTTTCCATGGATTCTGGTCAAGAGCTCAAAAACGGAGTCAAGGAGTGGAATAGGACCTTTTAGTGTCTACCAATTATTAAATTTTTAAAGTTTTATCCTCCTGGGAAATTTAATATAAACCTTTCTAATTATAAATGGTATAAGAGTTAATTTTATTGTTATTTAGGATTTAAAAGACTCGATGTTCATAAATTAATGTTTTTCTTATTTTTAGTAATAAGTTTTTATTTATGGATGAATACTGTTCCGTAACTAAGTTTGATTTAAAACAATTTCAGTAAATTACTGCTGCTGTGGTCACATGGCCATTTTTGAATGTGTTGCCTTTCTCAACTTCACCATCGTAAATCTCGAATTTATTAAAAAAATCATCGAATTCATTGAAAATCTTTAAAAGAATATTTAAAATTAATTTCGTAAATTTGAAATAAACACTTGTCCTTATGGGAAATATGAGCAACTTACATGAGACGAACTTGCCGTCGTACTGTAGTTGGGTAAATAACTTTTGCCATAATTTAATGATTTCGAAGAAAATGTGGTCAAAGGTGAATTAATTATTTGCAAGTTTTGATACGATTTGGGATTAAAATTCACTTTGCTGCCTTTTAGAGTAGGATTAACATTTTGATATTGAGCTGTCGACATAAAACGTTTAAACTTATAATAGAAAAATTTGTTGGAAAAAGTTTTAAAACGTTTACCTTTTTCTTTTGGTTGAAATTTTATTTGATTTAATAAGGGATTATAAATTCTAAAAGGTCTATAAATAGGCAATCCTATGGTCTGTGGTGTAAGAGCCCCTCTATAACCATGAATTTGTGGATACAAATAGGTAGTATCTACTGCTGGTAGCTCCTGGTGGTAGTAACGTCCTTCTTCGGATATAAAACGACCATCTGAACTCAACGCTATGCGAAATACTTTACGTGAAGGTCGACTTAATAAGGGATAAACCTAAATATTTCAATAAATTAAATAAATAAATATTTAAGACTTCATTGATGCATGTTTCTAAGTATGCGTTTATGTGTATTTCGTCTCACCTGTGGATTGCGTTGTACTGGAATTATTCCGTCAGGAACAGCGATGCCATCCTTTTGCAGTTGATTTAAAAATAAACGATCCGTTTCAAATGCCGTATCAGGTATTCGCCCTCCAGCATGCGGTAGCACTTGTTCTCGATATATTTGTCTTTTCTATTAAAACATTTTGAAAAAAAAATTAGTAAAATTCACAGCCTGTTTAATCCTTTTTTTTACAATTAATGTTCTAAAACTTTATGTGCATTTGCCTTTTCTTCAAAAATATTTTGTTGGAAAATATTTTTGTTTTACAATATTTAACGATACAACAGATGTTGCGAATTGGCTAATTGTGTTAAAATTTGCATGAAAAATCAGTGTTGCCACGCCCAAAAATAGCCGAAATAAAAATGCATTTAGAATTATTTAATATAAATTTAATTCTTATTTGTTTATCCGTTTTTTTTTTAATTTTTTATAAAAAATTTGTAGTTTAATAATGAAATAATTAAAATAAATAAAAACAAGTAAGAGCGCTATATTCAGCTGGGCCTAATCTTATATACCCTTCACAACGAGTAGGGCTTTTTACCCAAATTGTTTCAAATTTTGTAAAGCAACCCCCTAAGAGATTGGATATAGGGATTAAGTATGTTGTAGGAAAGTGTTTGTAAAGAAAAATGAGTTATTGTCAGTCTTACTTTTGACCAATCCACGGGCACCCTGAAAGCTGTAGGGGGAAATTTATTACAATATCCCAAACTTTGTATGGGAACCCCCTTCGGCGATGGAGATAGGAGTTGAGTATGTTCTTGGAATATGTTTGAAAGGAGAAACTAATGGGGGTGTGTGATACATTTTATTCCTGAAAGGGTGACTCCGGTAAGTTGAAGGGGTTTCTATCCTAATTTATTTTACATTTTGTATGGCAACCCTGTAACGAGCTGGAGATAGGGGGTAAATATATTCCACCAAATTGTTTGAGAGGAAAAATTAATTTGGGTCGGTCGTAGCTTTGACCTTTATAGGAGCACCCTGGTAGAAGTGGGAGCGATTTAAAAACAATTTAACTTTGTATGTCAACTCTGTTAGGAGACGGAGATAGAGTGTAAATATGTTCCACAAAAATGTTAGTGGAAGAAGACTTATGGGACTTATATTGCACCCGTGTACAGGCAACTTCGCGGCAGTTTCAGAGGTTTTTATATAAAAATTTTAGAGAAATAAACAGAGATAGTCTTGGTTTTTCCTGATGTCTTGGTCTATTATCGGGCGATTGTTCTGGATTTAAATAGCGATGTTCTTGCAGATATTTCCGATAGTTTGATACCACTTACAGGTCTATGCGACATCAGGGGGCTTCAGACGGACATCGCTAAATCGACTTCCATATCTATGTATAAGGACCAAGGAAATATATACTTTATGGGGTCGCAAATGGATATTAAATAAATTACAAACGGAATGAAAAGCTTATATATACCCTTATCACTTATGTGGAATAAAAAAGGGCTCCCATACAAAGTTTGGAAAATTGTTATAAATTCCCTACAGATTCCAGAGTGCCCCTAGATAGGTAAAATGTAGGACTGACTGAAACTCATTTTACTCAATCCCTTCCCTAATAACCCTAAGAGGGTTAATATATGACACCGACCCCTATTTTAAAATTAGACAAAGTTAATAATTTAAAAAAAAAAATATAAAAAAAGGTCGGGTTTCAAAAGGCTAATGTAAAGGTTATCTAAGATTCTTACTTGCTTAAACTTTAAATGTATTTTAGCTACAATCTATGCCACTCAGACACTTCGTTTTTAAATGTAAAAAATATATAAAAACAAAAAATTATTTCTTCTTAATTTTTTGCATATTTCCCGACTAAACTTTGTTTATGAAAAACCTAAGTACGGATCGTACATAAAAATTTCAAGTATAATTTTCGATAAATTTAAAAATAAAATTTCTTGATTTATGAATGTGTTTTTTCTGTGTAGAAGCGACTAGACAAGCGACATTTTTTTTTCAAACGTAAAAAGTAGAAACAATTTATGAGCATAACATCACTAACAATTCTGCATAATTAACTTCAAAAGTGCTTTTTTCTGAGTTATGACGTTGGTTGAGTAAACGAACGATATGTACATATACTAACGATATGTGCATTTGTTCAGATATTGAAGCTTTGGTCAAGGCAAGCGCTCAGGCAGAGCTGTAAGGAAACTGGAATTATCTAGCTGCTGTCCTTAAGCTTCCAAAAGCAAAAAGAAGCAGTTTTTTGAATCTGCGATAATATTATCAAAAGAGTACAACAGACACATACACATTGTTTAAAAATATTTTTAGAAAAATTTTGCATCAAACTTAAAAGTAGCGATTAATTGTCTGGCAACTATTTTAAAACCTTGTTGGCAAGTGAGTCGATTTTAATAAAAATTTCCTACTTGTTTTTAACAAATTAAATTGCATTTATTACTATTAAGTGCAATCTGGAATTTCGGAAATTATTTTAGAACTCCCGGGGAATCCAAAAACCGAAAAGTGGGAGAAAATAAAAGCCTACTCTCGATCAAAACTTTTCTTAAAATCATTTCGCAACAAGCAATAAGCGATTCGCAACGCATTTGTCTTGCACCTATTTCTAAAACTTGTTGTTGCCTGTTTATATACATAAATCTACAAATCAGTACATTTGTGCCCGATGTTTCGAAATAGTATAGCTACATCGAAAAAATCCATGCAACATATCAACGAATTCGTTCATACATTGTATGAAATCTTTCGTTATTTCGCATCACAAAACTCTAGCGTAGAGTATATGAAATGTACAAAACTCTTTTGTATATTTTAGGAAATAAACTTATTACTTTCATAAATATTAAAAGAAGTACAAACAAGTTTAGATTTTTTAGGTAAAATTATAAAACTTTATGCAATTTGGTTTGTAATTGAATGAAAATTTCGTAAATATAACGAAAAATGTGTTACAAAATATAATCGTTACTTTTAAGAAATTACGATTTTTTGGTCTATATTTTGGCTTTGTAATTCAAACGAAACTTTCGCATATCTTACGATTACAGAAAAACTTACGAAAAGTTTTTGTTACTTTTCAAAAATTATAAAATTTTATTCCTAAATTTTTTCGTGAAAGCTACGAAAGTTTCCTATATGTAACGAAAAAAAAAAAACTACTAAAGTTTTTTTCGTATATTGTTGCATTAAATTTTTTCAGTGTATATTTAAAGTTCTATAAAATCATACAAATTTAATTTATCACTTTGAAGATGTTGTTATACACATATCAGTTTGTCATTTTATTTGTAAATTCTACAATATTTATTTGCGACCCCATAAAGTATATACTTTTTGGATCTTAACAAATAAGAAATTCGATTTACATATGGGCATTTCCATGAATATGTCAACCACGGCTGGAAAAATAAAAGTCATCGCAACTTTTTTTTAAATATACCAAAGAGCAATAAAACACCTCAATTTTATTATGTAAAAGTATTTATAGCTAATTATAATTTTAAAAGAGCAAAAATGACAGATTAAATTGGTAATCTCTTTGATCAATTTCCAGAATTTGAAATTAACTATTTTCACTTAACTAGTGGCTAAATTTAGGTAATTGTAATATTCCAATTATACTTTAAAAATAATGTTACAACATCAATGGCCAAGTTCCATTATGAAATTAAAAATTTAGAGTTCGAATAGCGGTATTTTTTATAGTTTGCTTTGAATGATATTCTAATGTCACGTACGTAATGCAAAAACGTTATTTGTCGTCATCATTTGAATTCGACCGGTCGCAAGTAATTAAAAATAAAAGTGCAAAGCAAAATAAATCTCGCAAACAAATATTGATCGATTTTTTTTTTAAATTTGATGCAATAAAAATTTTATAGTCTTTCAAAGTTTGTAGCATACGATATTGTAAGTAACATAATTCAATTTAATACTTTCAAATTCCTTTATAATTATAAATATTTTATTAAGATGGGTAAAAATAGCTATGAGACTACAAAGAAATGGAGGGCGGACTTGAAGAAAAACGAAGAACAAATAAAGAAGTACTGGAAAAAGGAGGCTGAATGACAGCATATCTATCGAAAAAAGTTCGCAGATGTAGCCAAAAAAGACAAAAAAAATAATTAACGACAAATTAACACACAATAAGTTTGATGTTTACTATTTTATTACAAAAACTATGCTTGAAATAAGCGAACAATATGAAGATATATCGTCTATATACATATTTTCTGATTGGAGTAGCGCTCAATTTAAAAACAAATTCATTTTAAAAAGTATTCCCTCTTTTGTAAACAAATTTAGCTGCCAACATTTAGAATGGAACTTCTTTGCCACATCACATGGTAAAGGTGCAGTTGATGGAGTAGGTGGTACTGTTAAAAGAAAGGTCTGGCAAATTGTAAAAGCAAATAAATTAATCTTGCCAGATGCTTTCTCATTTTATGAATGTGCTCATAAATATGTGGAAAAAGTTAATTTGTTTTATGTTGCTACCGAAGAGATTGAAGGGTTTTCTGCTCATCTCCATGAAAAATGGCAAAATGTCCAGCCCATCCCAAAAATAAAAAAACTAAATTCGTTTACTTATCATGATAGTCAGTATATAAATGTGACTCAGTATATAAATGTGATTCAGTAAGAGAAAAAATTAAAATTTAATAATTAAGTGGCAGCGCCCATGTACATAGTGTATGGTAAGAAATGAAATTAACCTTTTATTGTTTTTATTGCTATTATCACCGAATAAACATTTTTTAATTCTTTTTAAATTTGTTATGTATACATATATTTAAAAAACCTATTTTTTTTCAGACAAATACTATAAGAGAAAAATCTGTCACATACGGTATGTCACGAACGATATTAAGATTTGTTCGTAACAAAATCATCTAAAAATCTTTTTTTATTTAAAAATTATGGATTATCAAGGTAAAATATTTGGCTTGGTGTTAGAACTTAAAGAAAGGAAAAAAACTTTTACAATTCGCAGATTTTCGTATATATGTGCATGCACCTCGACATCACTTCCGTTTTTTGTCACGTACGATATGCACCTTTTTCGCCCGATATTTTGGCCGGCAAGGTTTTCAAAGTCATGATTTTTTTTTTAGATTATAGTACCCTCTAAATGTAACATATTGACGAAACAACTTTTCAGTTACCACTCTTTTTGCAAAATCTACACCACTTTGTAGGCGTACAAATGTCACGTACGATGACATGGAAATGCCCATATGCTAATCTGTCTATCAATTTGTCCGCCTTTTTAAATCAAATTTCTAAAGCAAAAAAAAAATCCGACCGGTCACGTTTTTAATTACTGTTGATTTTATTTATTTTTAAGGCAAAATTTTACAAACATTTTACAATGTTGTTTACTTTCGCACGATGCAAGAAAATAAGCCTGCTTATTTTCTTTTTCTTCTTTGAACTTTCATTGGCGTTCGCACGGTTCAAGACTTATTGCTTAATTTGTTTTAATTTTTTTATGAATATACACACACACTACTGTGTTTTTTTTACATTTTCTTTTGTCCATCAGTTTTCAGCAGCTGAATTGCAAGTACACGCAAGCCTGTACCCATTTTATTTCTCCTCACCCCGTTGTCTTCAACCTAATCAGTTCAGCTTAAATACTTGCATCGTGCGAATTGGGACTAACTATTGTTTTTACTAAATAAAACTTACTTTAGGATGACGATGTCCAGATGAACAGTGAACATGAGATGTTAAAGCTGTTATTAGAATTAAACTTATTATTGAAGCAGACATTTTCATTTAATTTTAATTAAAATATATTTTAAGCGAAATACTTTTAATAGTGAATGGAGTTTTAATCACACTTTGCCATAAGTTTGTAATTGTTATTATTATGGCAACAAAAAAGTTGTTTTATCGGTAAGAACAACAGCCAAGAAGTTATTTTTTCAAATAAATTCACACAATTTTTTACACATTTGAACACTTGATCTAAGCGCCAAACTGATGATCTGAGTTGTGATGATGTTTAAATCCTTAAAATTTTTATTTATTTATTTATTGTTGTTGTTAATCTATAAATATAAAAAGCATTAAAAAAAGAACTTGCAATGATTAATCAAACACTTCCAACACTGTCTTCTTCTTTATTTTTTATTGTTGGTTTAGTTGTTGTATTATTTAAATACGATCTTTAATAGCAGCTTAAATGTAACAATCAATGACTTTGGTAGAGTTGAACTATTGCTGCAACCAATAATTTATGTTTTGCAATTTATTTGCCAACTTGATACAATAGAGACGACACAGTTTACTTTCATTTAAAATATTAATTTTTCAGTTCTTTGTATTGTAGTTGCTTTTGTTCAGATGATGGAAAAAACTAAAATTAGTTAAAATTGCCAAAAACGCTTGTCTGAAAAGAATTAAAGATAATCGTTGGTTTTGTCATAAAAAATTAACAATCTTTTTAATTTGCATTTAAGATGAAGAAGTTGGCTTAAACTTAAAGAAAATAAACTTTCAAAGAATTGCAAAATAATTTTAAGCGGCACGTTTTTAAAGCAATTTTCGTTTAAATTGATTGATTTTTTCTTTTTTTAAATTTTAGTTAAACACGCTTTAAATAAATGGGATTGTATTTAGCTATTTTTTAATGACTTTATGATGTTTGTAAGATTTTATTGTTACTATTTTTTTATTTTTATTATTTTAAGTATCTTAAACGTCATTAAGATTAATTTGTTTGATTTATAATTTGTATCGTTCAAGGCGCGCACAATTTTTTGTTTAAGCGATCGCGATGTGATCTCTGCAACGGAAGCCAATACAGTAAGCGTTGCAGATGAGCTGTTGGGTCTTAACACCATCACCATCGTGTTTTGTATCATTAATACTTATTGGTTTATGTTTTTTGCATTAACTAACTTACTACCCCCAGTCTAAAATCTTGGATGTCAGCAGCGATGATAACTTCTACAAAAACGAAACTGTTCATAATGATGATCATGATCGTTCTGTTTGTGTTAACAGTTGTAATCGTTTTATTAGTGTTTGTAACCAACAACTCGTTTTTTATTCTTTTAAGTTTGCAAACGAATAATTGCAGATAATATTGTATTTAATAACAAAAGTGTAGTAATTCAGGTCAACTTTCGGATGGATGGAAGAAACTGAAAGTTGTTTCTCAGATAATTTTGGGTGCTAAATTCTTAACTGCACGACATAGAATATATGTATGTATGTAAGCATAAATACTGTTTGCCCCATTTAGGGTTTTTATTTTTGCTTAATCCTAAATTTTTATTTTAGCTAAAGTAAAGAATACAGTGGCCTTCAATGTATTTGATTTATGAAGCTCAAAGCATACTTTTAATAACAAAAATCTATTTAAACCAGGGACCGTTATAATTATGCAAAAAAAAAAAAAAATATATAAAAATTTAAATAAAAATAATTTTTTTTGAGCAGAAAAAATTATTTTCTGATTTTTTTCAGAAATAATAACATTTGTTTTTAACATTTTACTTTTTTTGAGCAGAAATATTTATTACTTTCTACATCACAATGTATTTAATGTTAAGTACACAAATGAATAAGATTTATAAGGTCGAAAGTCTCATAGTCAATTTGTATACACTTGGTACTGATCATCAATGTCTTTAAATTACTTATTTTGAATTGAATCTGTAACTCGAGATTTTTTATTACGAAGAAAGAAAGGATGCTGCATCTCAAAATAATCATTTACTCGAAGAACTAGTTCTACTGTAAATGCCAAGTACGTAATTGAGCATCGATTTTTTCTTCATAATGGAAAATCAAACAATTCAAGAAAAGACAGTGATGCTCAGTACCAGGTTAATACAAATTGACTACGAAATTTCGACCTCCACATGCACGCAGGTTATATGGTTTTTGTGAGAAGGGCTTACATGATTTTTGGTTAAACGCCAACAAAAGGTACGCTCAATAATGGACCACTCTTTACAAAGTTTTGTTGGCTCATTTCTATTAAAAAAAGACTTCTTTCTGGAAGTTTGACTATTATGGCATCCATGATAAGTTTGGATTGTTCGCGATATGTATACGAAAAATTTTGTAATGCTAGAGTAATATATGAGAGAGTTAAGAAAAAATGCTAATTTTGGGGGAGCATTTGTATGTGGGCTATGTTAACAACTATACCGATTCTCACCACAGAGAAAAGCCTTCGTCCCAGTGCCAAAAAAAAACCTGATCTGTGCCAAATTTCATCAAAATATCTTCAAAATTCCGACCCGTACTTTGTTCACAAGAATACATTGACACCCAGACGAACGGATGGATGGGTATGCTTAAATCGGCTCAGTTTATCGTCAGCTGAAATGCAAAACTACGTTACTACTTCTCTTAAAATTTTACAGGAAAAGCAAAAAAATTTCCTTAGTTACAAAGGCAGTGATCGTAAAATGTTTCTTTTTTCCGGCTTTTATTCTCATGTGCCTGTTGACAAAAAAAATACTCAAATATATTAAAATATCGATTTGCTATTTTTTGTACGTTAAGTGGTTTTGCATTTCAGCTACCGATATGTATATGTGTAAAAGCAAAACAAAAAAATTAAAAATTGACAACTATTCTTGCAAAAAAAAAAAAAAAAAAAATCAGATCAGAAAAGTATAATGTACTTTTTTACAATTTTAAATTTCTTTATAGTTTATCAGGCTAAATGGTTTAATTTTATTGTGATAAGAGCTTTATTTTATTATTTCTGCTCAAAAAAATTAAAATTAAATATATTAAAAAAAAAATAAAACAAAAAATAAAAATTATAAAATAATAATTATTTTTTCTAAAAAAACAAAAATCAGAAGGTAATAATTATTTCTGCTTAAGAATTAAAAAACCGAAATATAACAATAATTTCTTATTAAAAAATTAGAATCAAAAATAATTATTTTTTCTGGAAAAACAAAATCATAAAATAGTAATTATTTATGCTCTAAAAAGCGAAAATCGGAAAATAATTATCTCGGTTTAAAATAAAATAAAAATCAGAAAATAACTATTTCGGCTCAAAAAAATTAAAATGAGAAAATAATACTTATTTCTGCTCAGAAAAATCAGAAAATAATAAATCTTTCTGTTTAAAAAACTTAAAAAATAAAAAATTATTATTTTTTCTGCAAAAAAAATCGAAAAAAATAATTATTTTTGCTTTAAAAAATAAAACTCCAAAAATATCAATGATTTCTGGTCAAAAAAAATTTTTAAAAGTACAAATGATATCGTATAAATAACGTTCCTTTTTGAACCAGAAGGGATTCCTATTGCTTAGATAAATTTTCTTTATAAGGAAAAATGTTTATTTAGACCAAATTGTTTCAATAGGTCGCATTACATCTTGTTCCACATTTTTTACGTTTCAAACAGTCATTAAATTTAGTTTTAATAAATTTACTTTAAAGGTTTCAACAATAACAAGCCACAACAAACAATTTAAACCTCTAAATGTGAATTTAAACATCAAACACGATATACAAATATGTGCAAACCAAAAACCGCACGACATATAAAAACAAACAACATCAACACTTGAATTAAGATAATCTAAAATGATCGCAATCTGCAGATAATCATCGCACTGAAACTAAAGTCTATAGACACAATAATTTTATTAATTTAAGCCGAAAACATTAAAGATCATAAACGTTTTTCGATTTTGAAGACATTGTACAAACTCATTGTCTGAATTAAAAGATGGAAAACGGAATGAATGTCTGAAAGAGTGGCTAAGGGAATGTTATGCCATGGGTACACATTTACCCAATTTAAATGTAATTTTATGAAGACCCAACACAAACAGTTTGTAATAAAATTTTATGTTAAAATAAAAACGAACAAATTAAACTCTATTAGTAAACAAAACAAAAAAAAATGCCTAAATAAAAAGTATATTAAATATTTATTAAAAAGTAATAATATTATATAAACTACATATTGATAAAAAGTTATGGAAAAGATAATGTTGTAACAACTTAATAATGAGAGACATATAAAATTGATGAGCGTGGCTAAAAACTTTAACTATTTAATAACTTAATAAAATCAATTATTGTGATAAGCTTATTAACCTAAAACACTACAATTTTTTATTTAAGCGTATTTAAAATCAGCTCAGATTAATTTTGTTTATTATGTTGATATAATTTAGTTACAAAGAAAGATACAAGAGTATATCTACCCACTCAACTAGGGTTTACAGTAAGGTGGTCCACTTGGAAATTAAAATTTATATATTTTTTTGGCTTAGCTTAAATTAATCCTTAAGAATCTTTTTATTTTATAACTTTTTCACAGTTTTTTAAATATTTTCTAAGTAAATCTTTTAATGTTTGCAGATTTTTATGTAGGAGTTCTGCCATGGCATGGGCATACACTGTGGTCCCAATGCCAAATTTAGCACCAAAAAAGTCATTGTTTCGGATGGTACAAAAGTAAAATATTTTGTAAGTTTTATAATGATAAGTCCCCACCGATCAAAGTCGTATATATTATTTTTTTTGTAAATTGTCAATATCAATGCTGTATTGTTTTAAACAGGAGTAATGGTTTTTAGTAAGAAAATAGTCGATAATTTTTTGTGGTTTGTGGAGCTCATAAAATAAAGTGAAAATTTGTTGGTTTTATTTGTACAGTAAAGGTATCTCATTTTTTCAGATGCAGTTCTTTAGGCGTTCTGTTTAACAAGAGTGAAAGACCATTAAAACATATTCCTTAATTGTGCAATTTTATATGCAATTTGATTTGTGTGAATGTGAATTTCATCAGCTTTCGCCCCTTTTTTGGGTCGTTGTATTATACAACATGTGGTTTGCTAATGGTTTGTGAAATTCGCTGCCGATATTTGCCTTAACACTTTTTATCAAATCCTTAGAAGACAAAAAGAATTCCGAAAAAGCTTAAATAAATAAAAATTTATATACCTATTCCAAAAAAATTTCATATATGTATTATTTTATGTTAAATACAAAATCTCTGAAAACACAAAAGACTTATATTTTTGCCTATTTTTTGATTATTTCTAGTTCTTTTGTGTTTCCGGTGAGTACTAAATACTCTGACTATACAAAACAGATATATAAACATACAGAAATATTAGTGCTTATAAAATGATTTAATCAGTTAATTTTTATTCGAAAAGTGCCACGTTAAACCTCGCCCTATCAAATCATTTGTTCATACAAATTTATATGCCTTTAGGAGCTTGTAAAAGACAGCTATGACATTTTCGCGCTAAGTTTTGTAATTAGGACCACTGTGACAAAACACCAGGGAATGCGATTGACACAAAAACTGTCAACTGTCATATATATTCAATATTTTAATACTTATTATTTAAATTTAATTAAGTTCATTTATGACTCTATGCTAAATGCTAACAAACTCACTAGTTTTTATTTTATTTAACTAAATTATTTACATGCCTCAAGACAGCAGTTAAAATTACAGTGTAAAAAGAGAAAAAAAAAACAAATCAAATTGATTCATGTTCAAATGAAATTTTTTCTAATAATCAGCGACCAAGGGATGGGCCCTAAATATGCAGTCTATTGTGCTGGTATCAAAGAAACAGGAAAGAAAGAATAGAGAAACGTGTGTTTGTATGCATTAAATTTAAATTTTTCGAGATTATCAGTAACAGCAAAAATATCTGCAGGGTTTAAAGGTCAAATTATACGTGACATAGCCACCAACATACAAAACAGCCCTTCGAACTACACTTATGAGCAGCACTGTGCTTGATTATAGGTTACTCGCCTTTATGGCACAGTCATAACCATAGAAATCAATAGAATTTCGGATTTTATGACAGTGGTTGAGGCTATGGCGACATGCTATGAAACGTATAATTTAACCTTAAAAAATAAAATTTTACTTTAATGCGTGGTGCGATTACAAACGGGTATGCTTCTCGTGAAAGACGCTTATCACGTAAAAAAAATCTAAACAAAAGTGAACAAAAGTTTTTTTTCAATATATTTGGTACTTCTTTTATTTTTATAGATTTTGAGTCTTGAAATATAAAATTAAGGAATATTAATCCAGACTTAAGCCTAAAGTCAATAAGGTTGTTAAAAAGAAAAAACTCTTTTTAATTCCACATTTTTGGTATATTTTGGAATTTTTCGATATTCATGGCTATTCTAAAATACGCGCTTCACTCCACGCCGTCGAATGTTCACTTTCGACAGTTTGCCTTCGACATATTCTAAAAAACGCGCGAAGAGAAATCGAGTTTTATGATCGCTAGTAAAAAATATATAATAATTAATAACAATGGACTCTATTGCACATTTTTTAATAGAAAAACAAGAAAACAGCTTTCGGAGGACGCTCAAAACACAACGATAAATTGTTATGGACGTGCGGTAAGTTATAAAAATACATATGTTTATTAGTTTTTAAAAAATCTGTAGCATCTTATTTTTTTTAATCAAATTTTTTAAAAATATATAAATTCAAATACCTATGTAAACATAAATAGCTTATTAACATTTTTTAAAACAAAAACCACGGCCAAATTTCTTCCTAAAACCCCGTCGAATGAAAATGTATAAAGAAGTATTTTGCCGCTTATTTTAGAATATGTCGAAAGGTGATAAAGTTATCGATGTTCACTCGCGCATATTTTAGAATCAAGAAATGGCATATGAACGCGTATATGAGGTGAACAAGTATTTTAGAATAGTTATGAATATGATTTTTAAAATATAAAACTAAGCGCTATTGGCCCAGATTGTGGTCAGATGAAATAAAAATATAAAACTAGAGAATCTGTATTAAGACTGTGTATAAATATATACATGTTTTAGTTGTTCATGCTTATGGTACTCTGTTGCATTTACTTAGTATTTTGCTTAAGATAATATTAAAAACTTTGCCTACGAAGTAGCGGGTTAATTCAATCAATAATTAATAATGTTATTATTTTCTCATAATTATTACATGGCCCTCGTACATTAAGCTGCCTAATTTCCCTTTCAATAACTGAAGAGCTTTACTTTTATATTTTAATAGATTTTTTTTTTTTTAGATTTATAACTTTTAAACATTAATTAATCTTGCTGCCTTTTGTTTAAAAAAAATGTAAGAAATATGTTTCATTCAAGGTTGGCAACCGAAACGAATAACAGTACCGGCAACGGTATTAAAAAATTTGTCATTTTGGTATTTTGATTATATCAGTATCGGTATAGATACTTACTTAATGGTATTTACAAAAAAATAAAAAAAATCAATATAAATTTTAAAAACATAGTTAAGTTTTTATTTATATGTTTCCTTTTTTATTAGGCTAATAAAAAAAATAAAAAAGCTGACTTGTAGAAGTAGGTACATTGTTTAAAAACATTTTTAAAAACTAATAGGAACGTAAAATAGAATTTCAAACATTTGTATAATAAAAAAATATTTTTAAAATAAATAAAAAATCAGTATTCATTCAAATATGTAAATACCAGGGTACACTTTTACAGGTTATATCAAGAGCCTAGCTGACTAAATATTTTAAAAAGTGAATAACAAATAAATTTATTTTGTACTAAGTTTTAAATTTTTGACATTTACTTTTTCAAACACAAAAAGGAAATGCAGGGGGCCAATTTTTGAATTCACCTTGATACTAAATATACTAGTGTACCCTGGTAAATACTTTGTACTTTTTTAAGGGAAAATTTTTTGTAAAATATTATATCAAAAACATTTTTTTCAGCTTTTAAATCAAAGCTAATTTTTTGAAAAAAAAAATATAAATTAAAATTTAATTAATAATTTATATTCTCGAAAAATACATTTAAGTTTACTGTTTGGGATATTTACAAGCCTTAACATTTTTAGATGCATATGTAAATAATAAGGAACACAATATATGGTTGATTAAAACAGCTCCGCGTTGGATCGAATCACAACGACTGCATTTAAACTATCCTATTCATCTAACATATTGCGGCCAGGGTTCAATATATATTTTACCCCCGAAAATAATCTTTTTACACTAACTTGTGTACCTGGTACAGCTAACGCAACTTTTGCTATAGCATATAATTCTGGCTTAGTTTTATTTTGTTCTTTCAACCAATTATGTGCCTTTGTACACGTTTTTCATTTCTAAAAGCATTTAGCAACTCCCGTAATTTGCCATTGTTTGGGAATTTTTTCCCCCACTTTTGAGAACTGCTGCTACACAGTCGGATGATGTACTCGAGCTACAGTTTGCATCATCTTTAGAAGCTACATATGTTAAAGTTTTGAGATATGGTGATCATTCTGACACTTACTTTTACAATATGATCAATTTCCCGTTCAACTAAGGTACCTTTAAGAACAATATTCCAACGTGGATTCAATAACAGCGCACCTAGAAAGGCTTCATTCTCAAAAAGAATTTTCTCCTTCTTTATTATTTCCTCAAGTAAATTGTATGAAAAATTGTTTTTAACTTTCTAAAGTTCAATTGTGCATGTAAGCCAAGCGTTTTTGGATTTTTATTACCAAAGCATATAATCGTAATACCGGCATCAAAGGAAACGGTATTTTGCGAAACAAATTATTTCGGTATCGGTATCAATAGCGGTAACCAAATTTAAACGGTATCGGTAACGGTAACGGTTGCCAACTTTGGTTTCATTTGGTTCAATTTTTAAAGAATTTATTTTTATGATTCCTTAAGCTACATTAACACTACCTAAGTTCCTTTTTAAAGAATAATAATTATTTTTAACATAAAAACATGTTGTTTTCTTAAACCAAGGTTAAGAAAACAAGTTTGACTTTTCTTTAATGATATTCAATTTCATTATTTAAAACTTCTTTATTTTAGACTAGCAAACCCGGTGCGCTCCGCTACACCCCATAAGATAAATTGATGGTAAAGGAAATGATATAAAAAAATAACAAAGACAATTTTTATTTTCTTTATCAGGCTCAAGTTCAATACTATACTAAATTCTCATTTATTTGCAAATGAAGAAATTAATATTTTTAGTTTTTACTACTTTATTAGCGTTAGTTAAGAAAGGAAATTTTATTGAAAAAACAAGATTTTTACCGATACTAGCCGAGTAGAATGCATTTTCGAAAAACAGCTACGATTTTCATCATCAGTACTCTTTGTTCGGTTGTTAGTTTAATTTGGTTGTAAACATCAGCCATTTAACCCACTGATCCATGTGGCGAGGTGAGTCGGCACGAAGTTTTTTCTTAATACCATCTGATAGATGGTTAAGGCTACGCTACGCTAATTAGTGTTAAAACAAAAATAGAGATGGCGTTAGTAATAAGAAATGGAAAAAAGAAAAAGCTTTGGTTTAGTTGGTTTAAGTTGGTTTTAGTTGGTTAAGTGTCGGCAAATTTAGCAACGCCCTAAACGTTATGTTTAAATTTCATCATTTATCCTAAGACAGTAACTAAAAGATTAAATATTTCTGTAACTTTTTGTTTCTAGTGAAGATTTAAGGAAAAAATCGTAATTTCTTTGCACGAAGGCATTTTTTTCTCTTGACCAGCCTTAAAACCATTTTTTAATTTTTATTTTAAATTTTTAGGTGCACAGTGCTTCCTTGTATACAATGTTTAATGTTGTGTTATTTTTTGACAACAAAATGAACTGGTTTTCTCGATTTCCAACTCGTGATAAACCGACATATAATTGGCCATGTGAAAAACATGCTTTACAAAGATCAATTCCAACCAAAGAAATGGTTTGTCCTTGAGACTTTTTAATAGTCATCAGAAAGGAAATTTTTACTGGGAACTGTAAGCGTTTTAATTACATAGGCAAGTCCGTAGGAATCATAGAAATTCTCGGAATATTTGCAAATGATTTCATTGCGTCTAGTGCTCAGATTAGAAGACGGAAAAGTCCCTTCCCCAAGTTTAAGAAGCTGTTGTGGAAAGTCATTTTGTAGTTCCACATAACGGTAGGCTCTTTATTGTATACAGTATTTATTGGTTATATGCATTTCTGAAAATGCATAGCTTTCTGTGCATATAAGCGGGATATGCAAATATAAAAACTCGTTTATATGCATTAGCAGTGCATATATGAAAACTCTGATATTTGCATAAAGGGTGCATATAAAAAAGTAGACAAAATCCTTTTAATCATCTCCGCTTGACTGGAGCTCAGAAACGATTTTCTTCTCGTTAGGTAGTGCATAACAAAGTAAATTTTCGTCCAGACTTACAAATTTTTTAAATTCACCTCCAAATTCTTGCATCACTGGCAGCTCGTGAGATTCTGAACCAACTTGCACTGAAATATGTCTATAAAAAATCATGTAAATTGAAAAAAAATAAGCTTGTATATTTTGAAATCACCTTTTTAAAGCAGTTTAAATGTACTAGGAGTGCTCGCTTGGCTATATATAATGCTGCTAACATATAAGGATTTTCTTAATATCTTAAATTTTTTTTGGAGACTCTAGACATCATATTTTTCAACGTATTATATTTTGTCGACAGTATGCCTTGAACGCATGAATGATTTCCTGATTGAGGTGGTATTTGCTGGTAAATATTGAACGTCAGCGTTCTTTAAACTTATCTGCTTATGGGCTGTGGCATTATCAACGAATAAAATTTCTATTTTCTATTTTGCTGAATCATTTCTACATCAAAAGCTAGCATTACTTTAGTACAAATATCCTATGTCATCCATGCCTTGTTTTGCGAAAAATACCTTATGGGTACTTTTTTATTTTGAAAACATCAAGGCTGATAGGAATGGTACTTTATGTTGAAACAATTTTGGTATAATTTTTGAAAAATTATTGATGATGCATATAGAAGACATTTTTCTTTTGAAATAAATTCAAATTGTATTAAAAGTTTTGGTGCATAAAAGTGAGAAATGTATATAAGCGAAATGCATATAAAAGAAATTTTTATGTATATTTTAAATTACAACCTGAAATTGCACATCTTTAGATGCATAAAAGCGGGAAATGCTTAAAAACGACGTGCATATTAGCGATAAATACTGTATAAGCAAAGGCATTCACATACAGCGTGTGTGTGTTTGTTTGTAAATTGCTCTTTTGCTTGGTTTTTATTCCATTATAAGCTCCATTTAGTAGTACTTAGGCTATTGCACAAAATTTTGAGACTAAATGTATCACCCCCTGTGTTAAAAAAATAATAATTTTGTATGAGAGGTACCTCTTCCCCTGCTTCAATCATAAAAATATTTGAATCAAATAGAAAAATGTTTAATTAAATAACTTTCACAAAATTTTAAGCACTTAACGGTAATATCGAAAGTTTTAAAAACAAGGTTTTACTTTTACGCCAAATTTAAAAATTTCAAAAGAAAATTTCTAACGATATAGCCCGGCGACCCTACACACAGCCTTTCCGTTGTTTATCAAAAATCTCTGACTGGTTCTTCAGACTTGGCAGAGATAAGACCCTAGAAAGTCTACCCCGAAGAACACGAGCATAGAATATGTGACACAATATGTTTATCCCTCGGTTCACCAATAACCTGTACTCATCACTGGCAAAAGTTTCTTATTTTTTACCTAAACTGCTGTGCAACAGAAACCTAGAGTCGACAATCACAAAGATAGTAGAAACTTGACTCTTTCGGGATATACGATTTTTACCTGGGAGAAGAAGAGAAATGAAGTGGTATTTTCCTAGCCCCACTTGGCATTGACTAACTATCACAGCATAGTCTATTGGTTACTTTACATAGTATGTTCGAATTTTTTAACTTCTTTTTTATAATTGAATTTTCACTTCAGTAACTCTATGTTACTACTTTTATTACAAGTAGAAACGAATATTGTTTGGATTTTTTGAAAAGTCTGCTAATTAAAAGCCATATTATAGCTCCATTGCAAGCAAGGAGTATTGGGACAGAAAATGTTAGAGAAAAAACAGCCTTTTAACGAAGTAGGGACAAGGTGCCAATTTCCCTATTATTAAGTTTTGCCCCTTTATATTTACGGCGAATAATATTCGTACATTGTTTAAACTTAAAAAGATTAATGATAAAATAACTTAGAAGCCAATATTTGTTTTAGAAAATTAAGTTCAAGGTCTCATTTTTAAATGATTTTTTTTTATTTATGTTGTATTATAAATTATTTTGTAATCATATATTCCATGAATTTAATATTAGAAAACATAGAATTAATAAAATAAACTTGAATTGAATAAGAAGGTTTTACATGGCGCAGTCGAAAAAGGAAATTTAAAAAAGAAAAAATTATCAAAATGGATTTAAAATCTATTCCTGATTTGAAAGTGTGTGGCAATAGAGCCAGAAACTGGGAAATATTTATCCGAGATTTTGAAGATTATTTAATAGCGAAAAATACAAAGCTTAGTGATAATATTAAGCTGGCTTTATTAAGAAATCAAATTGGATATGAAGGTAAAGAAATAATTCGAACATTGGATATTTCAATTGAAGACAGCAATAATTATTTGAAAGTTATAAACGCTTTGAATGATTATTTTTCGCCGAAAAAAAAATATTTTGTACGAAAGATTTGTATTTTATAATCGTTCCCAAAAACAAAATGAACCTATTGACGATTTTGTTAAAGATTTAAAAGAACTATCTAGTTACTGCGATTTTGCGAATATATCAGAGATGGTAAGAGATCGGATAGTCTTGGGTATATCTGATTCACGACTCCAGGAGAAGTTACTGAAAATGGATGATATTGGAATAGAGAGAATAATACTAGAATGCAGAATATATGAAAAGCAAAAACAACAAATAAAAGAAGTACAAGAATCAAAAAAACATATAGATAATATTCAGGAAAACTCTGAAAATTTTGGTGAGATGGAAAATGTAAATTTTATAAATAGAAAACGACAACAAGGTAAATTGAATAAAAATCAAATTAAGCAGTTACCTAATGCAAATATAAAATGTACCAGATGTTTTAAATTTCATAATAATAATAACTGTCCTGCATTTGGTAACATTTGTAACAAGTGTAAGAAATTAAATCATTTTGCTGTAGCTTGTAGATCAAATATTAATGTTAATATTTTAAATCAAAATGATAGCGGTAGTTTAAATTCTAATTGTGATTTTGCATTAACTGACAGTATTAATTCTCATAATGTTAAAGATATTTGGTATCACGAATTAAATGTAGAAAATCATAAAGTTAAATTTAAATTAGATACGGGTTCAGATGCAAATATAATTCCAATTTCTATTTTGAATAAAATATGTAAAAATTCAGGCTTAAAATCTACTAATATTACATTAAAGACCTACAGTGGTCACAAAATACATCCTTTGGGTGAGGTAACTCTTCGATGTTCCTCAAGAAACAATATTTCTAAAGAGTTATTTTTGATTGTAAATGATGGTTATAAACCAATTTTAAGCAGGGACACCTGTGTAAAATTGGGATTGATAAAGAGAATTTACAATTTGGAACAATGTGATGGACCAGAAACTTTATATCATGAATATAAGGATGTTTTTGAGGGAGTTGGGAAATTTGAAAGAGAATATAATATTGAAATCGATCATAAAGCTATTCCAGTTGCTCATCCACCTAGGCGAGTTCCACTAAAAATTATTAACAAGCTTAAAAATAATTTGGATGAATTAGTTGCTATGAACATAATAGAAAAAACAGATAAACCACATGCTTGGGTTCACAATTTGGTCATTCGTGAGAAAAAAGATGGCTCTCTACGTTTATGTTTAGATCCCAGGGAATTAAATAAATATGTAATTCCAAATCATTTTTTAATACCAACATTTGAAGAAATAAGTTCAAATTTAGTAGAATATGTATATTTTTCTGTATTTGATTTAAAGAATGGATTTTGGCATGTGGCTTTGACAGAAAAATCTTCTAATTTCGTTACTTTCAGCACACCTTTTGGCTGTTATAAATTTAAAAGGCTACCTTTTGGTTTAATAACTGCTTCTGAGGTGTTTCAAAGATATAACTATGAAACTTTTGGAGATTTACCTGGAGTAAATATATATATAGATGACATAATAATTGGTGGTAAAACTGTAGAAGAACATGATAAGAATGTAAGGATGTTTTTAAAAAGGGCTAGAGAACAGCATGTAAAATTGAATAAAAATAAAATTCAATATAGAGTGCAAGAGGTTACGTTTTTAGGACATGTAATTTCAAATCAGGGTATTAGGCCTGATCAAAAACGCATTGATTCCGTTTTGAATCTTAATTTTCCAAAGGATAAAAAAGGTCTTCAATCGTTTTTAGGTCTCGTAAATTATTTAAGAAAATTTATACCAAATTTAGCAGATGTTACTCTTCCTCTGAGAACTTTACTTCAACAGAACAGGGAATATGTGGTGCTACCTGTACATGAGGAATGTTTTATAAAGATTAAGAATATGGTATCAAATCATGTTATTTTAACACCTTTTAATGAAAAAGAAAATGTTGTAATTCAAACTGATGCTTCTAAGGATGGAATAGGATGCTGCTTGTTTCAGAATGATAAAATTATTTCATTTGCTTCAAGGTCACTGTCAAATACAGAAAAACAATATGCTCAAATTGAAAAAGAGTTTTTGGCAATAGTGTTTTCATGTAAAAAATTTCATCAGTTTATATATGGAAGAAAGGTTACTATTATTTCCGATCACAAACCATTAGAGTCTATTTTTAAAAAGGATATAAATAAAATAGGATCTTCTAGATTGCAAAGGTTAAGTTTAAAAATATTTCCATATAATGTAAATGTTATATATAAACCTGGAAAAACTATTATTGCTGCAGATTATTTTTCTAGAAATTTTGTTGATACTGGTGATGCCGAACATGAAAAGGGTGTAACAGAAATGGTACATAGTGTAGGTGTTACAGACGAGACATTGGAAAGAATTAAAATTGCTACTCAGAATGATGAACAATTATATATGATAAGAAAGTATTATTTAGAAGGTTGGCCGGTAAAAAATAAAATTCCAGACTGCATAAAATGGTATTATAACAAAAGAAATGATATAATGATAGATGATAATTTAGTATTTTATAATGATCGTATAATTATACCAAAAGTTTTGCATCAAAATATTCTGGTAAAATTGCATGAGAGCCATATGGGTGTGACAAAGACAAGAAAGAGAGCTGCGGAATTATTTTATTGGAGAAATATGAACCAGGATATTGAAAATTATATTTTAAAATGTGAAAAATGTCAGGAAATCGGGCCATGCATTACTAAGGAGCCAATTATGCCCCACAATATTCCAGATTTACCTTTTGAAAAAATTGGTTGTGATATTTTGGAATATTCGGGAAAAAATTTTTTAGTTATTGTTGATTACTATAGTAAGTGGGTTGAATTATTATATTTAAAATCTAAGACATCGTCAGATGTCGTTGAGGCGTGGATAGAAATATTTTCAAGATTTGGAATACCCAAAGTCGTTATAGCAGATAATATGCCGTTTGCTTCATACGAATGTTTAAAATTTTCCAATAAATGGAATTTTAAAATTATTACAAGTAGTCCAAACTATCCTAGAAGTAACGGTTTGGCTGAAAGGGCAGTTGGAATAGCTAAACAGATCTTGAAGAAATCTGAAACAAAAGAAGAAGTGTATAATGCTCTTTTGGAGTATCGAAATACTCCAGTTAAAGATTTGAGTTATTCACCAGCACAGCTCTTATTATATAGGCGTTTACGTACTAAAATTCCCATTACAGATAAGTTGTTACAACCTAGTTCTGAATATATTAGTAATAAATTCATTAAGAAAGAAATGGAGAATAAAGTAAAGAATTTTGAAAGGTATTATAATCAAGGCACAAAAGGAAGAAAAGAATTTAAGATTGGAGATAATGTATATTTTAAAATTTATTCTTCCCAAAAGTGGGTACCTGGAATTATAATTGCTTATCATGATACACCCAGATCTTTTATTGTAAAAGGTTTAATTGATGAAAAAACTTACAGAAGGAACTCGTTTCATATTAAGTTAAGAAAAACTAATGAAAACTGCATAGGGGTAAATAACAGAAACGATTTTAGAGATGATACTGTCAATTTACGCAAAAGTAAACGAATTAGAAAACCAACAAATTTTTATGAACCTATGTAATTATGATAGTTTTATATATTGTTTTATAATTCATAACATTACTATTTTGTTTTTTAAAAAAAAAGGAAGATGTTGTATTATAAATTATTTTGTAATCATATATTCCATGAATTTAATATTAGAAAACAATAAAACAATAAAATAAACTTGAATTGAATAAGAAGGTTTTACAATTTAGACCTTTAAAAACTCCACTTTAAAAACCTTGAATCCGATTCTGATTCATTTAACGAATCTTTTTTTTTACTCTTTTTATACTTCAACACTGCCGCATTAGGCACTTGTCTTGGACAAGTTCAATTGTTGTTATATCAATGCAGCTTGTTAACATTTAAATATGTTTAATTTAATAAAATATTTAAGACGTACATAAATCATTTAAAATGGCAAATAATATCGCAGAAAGATAAAAGCGACAAAATTCAATATGACATTGCAAAAACATTTTTAATACCAGTTTTTGCATCTTTATGCTTTTTGGACATTTGGATTAAACAATAATGAATTTTTAAAATATGTTTTTGATCCAAGCATAATCTATATACAATGTCTGTATGTATACATATATACATATGTATGTCCATACACTTGGCACACTAAATCAAAAACAGTCACAACTTCAAATTCATCCGAATAATTTTTTTTTCTTAATTCAGTTTCCAGATCAAATGGGGGCTATATGAAAAACTGGGCCGATAATATTTGTATTCAGTATATTAACTGGTGGCATAAACGTTAACATTTTGGGAAAGATATTTGCATGCGGACTGCATCAAAAATTAACTGATTATATAACGTCTTTAATGTTCAGTATTCTAGTTGGTGGCATAGAGCTCAACACATATGCAAAATATATAATAATCAAACTGACGGATCTAGAACTAGCGTCTATATCAAGGACATAAAATTGCCTTATCTGATTATTGCAGGGTGTTCCAGATGGAGATATTGGTAGTTTTGGAGGGAGCAGGTTTTATAGTAGAAATTTTTCCAAAAAGGTGTATTAAGTCTGGCCCTAAGTGGGAAGACATTCTTCTGAAGGTCAGACTTTCTGCGACATAATTGACAATAAAAATGTCAACGATCATGCCTGCAGTGAGAAGTCTAGAGCTGTGAGGCCCGGTGTGAACGCAGCAGGTTTTAAGACTTTAAACTTAAAACGGTTGGGTCTGGGGACCATGACTGGGGTCAATGGTGGACATTGTATAATAATGGCTGGGATGAGCCAATGGCTTCGCAATGCATGAGATTATTGTAGAATGTGTGAAGATAAAGAAAAAAGTGAAACCAGGCTAGGTTGGTAAGAGATTGTGGGAGGGTTCTAAGTAGCATTATAGACGTCTTCAACGCCAGATATCTTCTAATCTTTGGGCACTGTGATATACATAGTTGACAATAGAATTTCTGTCATGTTATTGGCGTTCAACATTACAAATATAGAGTTATTGGACTCTCGAAAGTTTGGGTCTAAGCACATCGATTAGGGTATGTGCTGAACATTGTTTACGTAAGGGCTACGACAAGCATATGAGATCGCGGCACTTTAGGTAATTGCAGAATGTGTGAGGATAAGGAAAAATTAGAAACGATATGCCATTATATCCGTAGTTTCCTGAGATAACAGAAGCATAGGATCAAGAGGTTAGGCTAAAGATTTCACGTGGAACTAAATAATATTTTCGGGTGGAGTCTGAACTCACGGTCTTAGACTATCTTCTATCGTCTTTTAAGTTTTATAACATACTAGCACATAACCCGCTACTTCGTAAGCGCAGTTTTAGAAATTTATTAAGTGAAGGTGATGTTTTGTGCCTTTATTTCTTTAACTATTACCAAATAAGCAGTACACAGAAAAAACTCCAGAAATTTTTTTCAAAACAAATAATTTTTTAAAATTATAGTTTTCTTCAGTAAATATTTTATTAGATTCTAATGATATTGCTATTTGATTTTTATGTCAAACAAAATAAACTCAAAACCATTATATATTTTGTACTCTTTTTTTCTACCTCTTAAGGAACAATATTTTAAAAAAGTACCAAAAATATATTTTTAATTTTTTGAGACCTGCAAAACGCAATTTAAATGAAGTTTCTATCTTTATTGGTAAAGAAATCACAAAAAGTACCTAAAAAGTACCAATATGTAATTTGTACCCCTTTTTTGTGCCTAAGCGTCCAAAATTTTTAAAAAGTATCGAAAACATATTCTTATTTTGTCGGTACCTGTCGAACGCAATTTATATTACGTATTTATCTCTATTGGTTCAAAAGTTACAAAAAGTACCAATATAGAATTTTTACCCATTTTTGAACCCTTTTTTTTACCCCTCAACGTCCAAATTTCAAAAAAGTGGCAAAAACATATTCATATTTTTTTAGTATCTGGCGATTGCATTTTGAACTATGTCTGTACCTTTACTCGTTTAAAAGTTACAAAGTGGACCTAGGCACTATCAAAATTTAATTTTTAACCTTTTTTAGCCTTAAGGGTCTAAAATTTTGAAAAAATGCCAGACACTGGTCTGCTTATTTTTTGAGTAAAATACGATCCTTTTTAAATTTTATTTCTATCGTTTGTAGTTTAGGAGATATTTACTTTCGGATATTTCCATATTTGGCCCATTTTAAGCCCCTTCGGGTCCGAATTTCCCGAAATCCCGTCTTAATGGATCTAAACATAAGGAAAGGTACCCACAGTCCAAATTTCAGGTCTCTAGCTCTGCGCGTTTGGGCTGTGCGATGATGAATCAGTCAGTCAGTCAGTAAGTCAGTCAGTCAGTCAGTAAGTCAGTCAGTCAGTAACGTTATTCCTTTATATATATAGATTTTCATTTTACTTGTTGTTTTAATTTCCTAAAAGGGTTGCACAGTCTAATACATTATTACTACATACTAAGAATGACTCACAGCTAAATATGGAGTTTAAGAATGCAGAATGAAGAATGAAGAAAAGTTCCAAATCATCTTTTTTATTAGAAATTATTATTGGCCAATTCAATAAGGTTCTTAAGGAGTCTTTTATGCATCTTACCAACTTTGGCTATATTGCCCTTTATGATGATGCTGCTTAATTATCTCTAACATCAAGCTTAACAACATCATAAAGTAATCCAGTAAAAATAACAAATTTGTATAATTAATTTTGATTGAAGTTAAACAAAACAAATTAGCACGAAGGCCTTACAAAACAACTCCAAAACATTTATGTTAAGATTTAAATATAGTTTTGCGTGTAATTGTTTTTATTATTACAACAAAGTTCCTAATCTTTATAAATACTTAATAATGATACATATTCGTTGATCTTATTTAAAATTTAATCTTGTTGCTGTTCTTTTGATACAATTTTCAATTAACTCTTTCAGTGTTTGATGTTATTCTACCTTGAAAAACAAAACTAAATACGCCTTGTTTGCGCCATAAATCAAAAATAATAGATTTTAATCAGTTAAAAGTGCTTGTTTCAAGTATCGATTTTAAAGCATTCGAATCTTAAGAAAATCAACTCATTATTGGTAATGAATATTTGAACTCCATTTGGATGTAAACATTTTTTTAGGAGTCGCGCGTTATTAATCAAAGCCACTTGACTTTTAAACGAAATCCGAAAACAGTCATGCACACACACACACAAACTTAGCGAACTAAAATTTTATTACACTTGTGCGTAAATAAAATAAATTTTTTTTTATTATTTTTAACCAAAGCCAAAAATACAAAAGAAAATAATAAAAATAAAATAAACTTGCACCAAAGCCAAAATCAATGCTATTTGAAAGCCACAACTGTTTATTCGCATTTGCACCAACAAGTGATTTTTAAAGAACAACTTTATCATTAATAAGTTGTTCGACAAAAACAAAAGTGTTTGAACGTTATTGTTTGACAACCATTAACTTGGCCAATTTTAAATAAAATAATCAATTTTATTTGCTAATTGATTATAGAGTGAAGAGGAAAAAAACAAGATTAATTTTTTTAATATTAAAATTGTTATGGATAACAATTTTTGTTTTTTTTATATTTTGATTTTGTTATATAAGTACGTGCCCCGGCAGATCAGTGGTAAGTGCACGAGTCTACCAGTCTAGTGGTTATGGTTTCGATTCATTCTTCTTTTCTTCCTTATCTCTCTCTCAATATCTTTTCTTTTCTTCATCTCCACCCCTGCTATCTGCCTCTCCAGGTAACCCAAAGGGACCGAATTAAGCGAACCCAAGTGAGCTGTATCCTTTTCTTTGACGGCTGTCTGTTCTACCTAACCTACATATATAAGTTCGTAAATGTGCATACACACAAAGAAAAAATTAAGTAAACTTTACTTAAATCAAGCCATAGCTGTGTCAAAAGTACGGTGAGTACGGTTTTTCTGAAATCAAGTACGAAATTTCTTACTCCAAGTAAAATTTTTCAGGTACGAATTTCTTACTTTTAGCCACAATTAAGCCAAAAAAGGATTGATTTAAGTTCGGAGCCGTACATGATGTAAGCCAAAAAAAGATTGATTTAAGCCGTAAACGGGATTAATTCGAAAATTAAATGTAATTTTTTAACTTATGGAGCTTTATTAAAGAAAAAAAATTTTATATTTTATATTTATTTCATAGACACTTAAAATTTACAATTAAAAATTTTATTTTTTGTACTTACCGAAGCTGAGATTCGAACCAGGGACTTTCTGCACTGCAGCACAAGTGTACAGTGCCACCGAGACACTGTTTTCATATGTAAAATAATATATTGAAACAACAAGTTTTTTTCTGCTTGATTTGTTGAAGCAATCCAAATAGGCTTGATTTAAGAAAATGTAAGTACGGGTCGTACTTAAAAATTTCAAGACAGATTTTGGATTAATTCAAGAATAAAACTCTTGATTTTAGAAAGCGAGTTTTTTTTCTGTGTACGTTTTTAAAATATAACGGTGGATTTATACAAGGGGTAGCGTAAGTGCGACACTATTCCTAAGCGCAGTTTTCATTGCATCACAAAATTTTCAATTCTTTTAACAGCAAAACTAAGGATTTTGATTCTGTCTTCTGCTCCCGAATTAATGCATTGAAAACAGAAAATATTTTCAGAGCTGTAAGGGTTGTAAAAAGAAAAAAGCTGAAATTTTGTGATGCAAAGCAAACTGCGTTTAGAAATGCAGTCTACTACAAATACAACACCAACAAAAAAAAAAACACACCAGCAATCAAACGTAAAGTGTACAGCCTTCGTCACCGACAGAGGTGTTGGAGCAAAGCAAAATAAACAATAACCAGCCGACAAAGTAACACTACCTTGTACAGATCCACCTGAGAATCATTATGGATCAATTCCATTGTGACGGGCGTGACCATTTAACTCGCACTTTTGCTTTAAGCTTACACAATTCAAAGTTTAAATTATGGCTATGATTTTCCATAACTTTGTCAATTTCTTTTTTTGGTTTACGTAAAGCTTTATGAGTACTGAGAAAAGCGGTATCATTAGCAAATGTCTGCTTCGTGTAAGGAAAATGTTTGCAAGTAAATATAAGCTGGGGTCAGTCCTATATTTGATCTATTCATGGGCACCCTGGAAGTTATAGGGGGGAATTTATTACATTTTTACCAAACTTTGTAAGGGAGCCTCCTTAGGCGATAGAGATAAGGGGGTAAGTATAATCTAGGAATATGCTTGCAACCCCCTTAGATGATGGTGGTGAGTATGTTTAGGAATATGTTTGAAGGAAAAACTAATGGGGGTCTGTGAAACATTTTAATTATAAAAGGGCTACTCCGGAGAAGTTTTAGGGATTTTTATCCTTTTTTTTTAAATTTTGTATTGAAACCCCTTTAGAGTGTGGAGATAGGGTATAAGTATGTTCAGGAATATGTTGGGAAGGGAATACTAATGGGAGTCGATCGTACACTTTGTTTTTCTAAGGCCGAATCTGGTGAAGTTATATGCGTTTTTACATCATTTTGTATGACAATCCCATTTGGTGATGGGGATAGGGGGTAAATATTTTTTAGGAATATGTTTGAAAGGGAAAACTAATGAGGGTCTGTGATATATTTTATTCCTCTAGGGGCGAGTTCGAAGAAATTGTAGGGGTTTTCACCCTATTTTTTCAAATTTTATATGGCAACCATGTAAGGGGCTGGAGATAGGGTGTTCCACAAAAATGTTTGTGGGGAAAAATTAGTGGGAGCCGGTCTTACATTAAACATTAAACGAGGCAGGGATGGCTTTGGTTTTTGGGTTATATCTCGGCCACTTATCGAACGATTTTGTTGGATTTCAATAGCGATTTGCTCAAAGATATTTCTGACAGTCTGATGCCTTTTACGGGTCTATGCGACATCAGGATGCTTCAAAAAATTTATTTCAACCATAACATAGGCAGACGAACATCACTAAATCGACTTCCCTATCTATAAGGACCAAGAAAATATATACTTTAGGGGGTCGAAGATGGATATTAAAGAAACTACTAATGAAATGACAAAGTTTTATATACCCTTACTACTTATGTGAAGGGTTTAAAAAATATGAGCTTAAGCTAAAATAATAAAAGAAAAAATTAATTCAACTTTTTTTATTTTAGTGACTGGTAGCAGAAAAACTTTATTAAGACTAATTCAATATTTATAGAACCCGTTGTGTTGCAACTTATTTCATACATCATGACTTAAGCAATCATATTACCTAATTCACATACAAACACACACCCTGTTTAGTAAAAATCGTGTCCTCATATTTGACAGTTTAAAATTCTGTCTGCCTTTCTAAACACCTTGAAACATCTTTTTTAATTTTTAAAATTTACTTTGTAATAAAATTAATATATAAAAATTTATTTGTTTTTGAATACTTAAATATTAAAATAAGAAAAAATGTATACACACACAGTTATACACACATATACATATATATTTAGGTCTTCAGTTATTGCTGTTAAGATGATATAAATGTGCATTTACAATTCCTTTGTTTTTGATAAATTTCAATTTATCATTTTAGCGATCATAAAATTTTAACCCAAAAATACATACCCAGCGATAGCAAACTGGGCCTTATAGAAGGCATTTTCTTAGGCAGCAGCACTTTACTTTTTATTATTTATTTATATATGCAAGGCCTTCCACACTCGCTTTTTAAGCAGTTTCTATTAACTGCTTGTTTGACTTGTTTCTGTGAAAAGAAAACAAATAATAGCCCTATATTCAGCTGTGTAATCAAGCATTTGATTTGGCAAAGCTGTTTTAAAACTGCAAATATTATAATAAAATTACTTTGTTCCAGGTTTTAAGTCGATAGCTATCCTAGTTTTTAAATTGAAAACTTTTTAAAATATTTACGCTTGTGTGGGCGATGCTACCTGCCAGGCTTCTAATAAAGAAAATTTATTTTTAGTAAAAAAACAAGTAAGAGCGCTATATTCGGCTGTGCCGAATCTTTTATACCCTTCACATTGGTCTTTAAATATACCCAGCCATCTGATCTAGCCGAGTTATTTTTTACTGCAAATATAAAAATAAAAATACTTTCTGCCAGGTTTAAAGTCCATAGCAATCCTTGTTTTTGAAACAGAAAACTTTACAAAATTTTAACGTTCGTATGAATAACAAAAATAGATGTAGAAGGTTTGAGGTCGAAAGTTTTCGACATAATTAGTAATTAAAGTTTAATTAAAGTTGTTAATTTTTATGGGATGTTCTAGTCCCCCTGCTTCTCTCCAAATATTTTTTCCAAATATATATAAATTATTTGATCATTACTTTTTGTAAAACATTCGAAGTCGATATCTGTTATAGTTTTCCAAAAAAATTTAATAAAAATTGTTAATTTGTATGAACGCTGCTCCTTCCCCTGCCCCTACCCAAGTCCTTTTTTTTTAAAGTGTAGGTCGTATTGTCCAATTACTTTTTGTAGAACATTTTATGTCAATAGCTGTTATAGTTTCCGAGATGTAGCGTATCGAAAATTTATAAAAATTTGGTAATTGATATGGGAGCAACCCCTCTCCTGCCCCTGCCCAAAAAATTTTTTCTTCAAGGTGTAGGCCTGATTGTCCAATTATTTTCTGTAGAACATTTTAAGTTTGCTATATTTTCAGAGATATATAGGGACATTTGCATAGATCAACCAATCCCGATGATTTTAAATAGGGTCCTGCTTATGAATATTTCTGATATTTCGACACCGAAACGTTTTTCGTCCGACTTTATTTCGCTCCGGAAACTTGATTTTAATAGACAAACATGACTAAATTGACTATATATAACGGTTGAGAATATATAATACTTTTTGGGGTCGCAGTTGGAAAATAACGAAACTATTAATGGAATGATGAACGGGTATATACCCTTCTCACAATATGAAGGGTATAAAAAAATGGAAGAAACAAAGAAAAAAAAAAGAAAAAAAATAAAAATATCCTTCGGTTATTTATAAAGGAGACCGAAATAAATCAAATACACAATGGACTTAGGGTTAAGACGGAAGAAAGATCTTTTAAAGGCCTTAAGCTTGCGGGCCTGTTAAGCGCTGGCTAGAAATATACTTTCATAATTTGTCTGTTTTTGATTGCAATGTAAACAATTGAAGACGAAATCAATATTAAACGTATTAATACTTGAATTAAATAAAAGCTCTTCTACATATTGCTCATTTGACACAACAACGACGTAATTAAAAAAAAAAAGAAAAAAGCGTTTAAAGTTTTCGATTTGATTACATTCACTACAAAAGGCAAGCGGCATTTTCTCTTCGAACCAAAAAAGTAGAAACAATTTAAAAATGAAACTTTTAAGCAGTATAAAGCATGACATAACCTATAATTCTGCATCGCTAACTCCAAAAAGGCTTTTTCAGAATTATGACTTTGTTTTGGCAAATGGACGACGATATATACATACATTCTAGGAATGCCAAACGAAAGATATAGAAAATCATATTTTAAAAATATAAATTTTTTGAACCTCCTACGCTTTGCGGAATAAACATTTTATTTTTACATTTACTTCTTTTGATAGACAGTATGATCAATGTATTCATATAAAGAAATAGAGTAAATGTCTAACTAATTAACTGAACAAAATAGCAAAGTACAGCCCAAACTCGTAAAGCTACAGAGTTGAAATTTGGACTGAAGGTACAACTTTGGATGTTTTTATTCACTAAGAAGGTATTTCGAGAAATTTGGACCCCAGGGGGCTAAAATTTCGGGCCCATTCGAAAAAAACCGGCAAATTGCTATCTTATAAGCTTAACATGATGAAAACAAAATTTAAAAAGTATCGTACTCCACTAAAAAAAAAGAAATAAAGGGACAGGTGGTTTGGCCATGTTTCCAAATTTTTGGCCCAAAGGGGTTAAGCAGGGATACCCTATATATGTCTGTTTTATATAATTTTAAACAACTTTGTCTTCAAAGCAAACAAAAGGACGTCCAAAATTAAAAAAAAAAATTGCTGGCATTAAGTTTATTAATATATTTGATTTCACAAAGAATAATTAAAATATTTAAGCAAGGTATTATTTATTTATGACTTTTACAAGCAGTAACAAACATATTTATTTAAATATTTATAAAAACCATTATAGGCCTAGAGTCACACGGCTTTAAAACAAAAAATTTCATTATTAAAAATATTTAAAACAATTAAATAGTCCTTAAACTACTGCTGATATGTTTTTGCAGAATGCATTTTTTAAACCCTTCACATAAATGATAAGGGTTTATATAAGTTTGCCATTCCCTTATAAATAGGAAAGTCGATTTAGCGATGTCCGTCTGCCCGTCGGTCCTTGTTATGTTTGAAATCAATGTTTTGAATTCCCCTGATGTCGCATAGACAAGAAAAGGTATCAAACTTCTAAAACTGCCCCTTCGAAACATATTCCTAAAACATACACATCCCCTATCTCTATCATCTAAGGCGGCTCCTATACAAAGATTGGTAAAATTGTAATAAATTCCCCCTACACCTATCCAGGGTGCCCGTGGATAGGTGTAGTACTGACCTCAACTTCTTTTTCTTTAAAAATATTTTTCTAGAACATACTTACCCCTTATATCAAACCACTAATGGAATTGCATACAAATTGCCATAAATTAAAAAAAATAGATAAAAATAATAAAATTCGGGGTTCCGAAACGCCAATGATTCGACAAAGCTGTATATAGCTCTCTTAATTGTTTAAGTAAATCACTGTAATTTAATAAAAACATTTTAAATTCTTCACAGTCCATTCTAGAATTGCACTTTGTTATTTCAAATTATCCCCTTTTAGTTGAACCTTTTCCGAAAATTATTTGCAATTGAAAATATTTTTTCTTTCAGCACATAAGAAGCCGACAGACGCAAACAAAATTCCAACAGTTTCATTATATTTTTATATACATAAATATTTTTTTCATTGAAATAGAAAAAAATTTGCACCCATTTTTGATCCACTCATGTACCATTTTTTCTCCAGTCCTCAATCTTTCTAGCATCGGGATAGGTCAGGCCAATTGTGAATCCTTTCAGAAAAGTCGAGAAGAAAAAATAAAAGGAAAGACAAGCATTTTATAGGTAAGGATAAAAGCAAGCAAGAGTACCGTCCGCAATTTGTCCAAGAAAGATAATAGAAAGTTAATAAGACCTATGATGCTCCCAGCCCACTGCCAGCGACCTCACCAAGTCCATCCAAGAAGCATCTTCCAAACCACCTCTGTCGGCGAATCTGCAGCCCAGGGCAGTGTCAGACAAGATGTTTTACCGTCTCTTCCTTCTCCTCGTCCCCGCATAGCCTGCAAAAATCTGAAGAGTTCCTGTCCCATTTGTTCGTCCTATATTTAGCATCGCAGTGCCCTGTAAGAGTCCCAATAAGGCACCTCAGAACCCCACTGCTCTCCTTAAGCAGCAGGTCAGTGCCCATCCAGTCCAGCCTGGGCCATAAAAGGCTAAAGATCCTGCAATCAGCCCTGTCCCTCCAGGTTTGGACCACCTTTTCCATTATCCAAGTCCCTTTCAGTCTATAACAGAACCTCAGTGGTCGCCTCACCGGCTCACAACTAATTTCAATATCCCGGGCCGATCCCTTCCTCGCCAGTTCATCGGCAATCTCGTTGCCGGAAATGTCATAATGACCCGGAACCCAGCAGAGCCTGACCCTGCGTGTACCCATGATCGCTCTAAGAGCACGTCTGCAGTCGCCCACGAGTCTAGACCTGACACAATGTCCCTCTAGAGCTTAAAGCACGCTCTGACTATCAACGCAGATTGTCACGTCCCCTGTCCCATCCGATCCTCTCATATAAATTCCGCGGCCTTCACCACCGCCAGAATTTTTAGCCTGGAAAATGCTGCACTTGTCCGGAAGTCTAAATAACCTTCCTTCCCCAGTGTCCATTATATAGACACCAGCCCCGGTGACTACCTCCATCTCCGACCCATCAGTAAAGACTGCACACCCCTCATACAGCTTCTCAGATCCCTTCCATGACTCCCTATCCGGAAACACTACTTGGGGCAGGATCCCAGTCACCTGACTGCCCCAGAAGTCAACCATCCGCAAACCTTCCCAAAATGCCGGCATGTCCATCTAAACATACCCCACGCATACCTGACTCACTAAGTCAAAGCAAGCTCCTGGCCGCCATTCCAGCAACAAAATCCTCGATGGGAAGAAGATGCAGAATGATATTCAGCGCTGCCTGTGGTGTAATTTTCCTGGCCACTGTAATGCCTAGTACTGCACATCTCTAGACCTTTGTCAAGAGCCTTCCTATGTCGCCCCTTTTTCAGGGGTCTCCACCATACAATGCAACCGTACGTAAGAACTAGTCTTACAACGGATGTGTTAATTCAATTTACCATAGCTGGCTGCAACGCCCAGTTCCTACCTGTGGTGTTCCTACAGGCATAATAGGCATTGGAAGCCTTCCTAACCCTTCCTAAAACTTATAATTTGAATAATAATAGAGGGAAAAATAAGCGATAAAAAAGACAAGGAATTTTTGCCATTAAACAATTTTCTTTACGGCTTGAAATTAAAATAAACAAATTAAATAATTGTTTTAACAAAACATTAAAAAATATCTTCGTATTGTTTTTTAAGATATTTTTATTTGCAAACAGTATATGTTTTTTAACATATAAAAGTGTTGATCTTCAGTTTACGCTAAAAAAAAAATAATTCTTAACGGGATTATTTTAATTAAATGATTCATCCATTTTTTAACAGTTAATTATAAGTATTTTGTTCAACAAATGGACGAATCATAAACAGAAGTGATACAAGCTTATTCTAAATGGCATTTTGCTTTTTTACAAATAAAATATTAAAAATAACTGTTTTCCGAATTACTATTAAACACCTACCTACATACATACATACGTATAATAAAATTTATGCGCTTTTTCTTTATTATCAATTTGCGACCCCATAAAGTATATATATTCTAAATCCTTATAGAAAGGAAAGTCGATGTAACCATGTCCGTCTATCCGTCCGTCCGTTTGTTAAAATCAAGTTTCCGGAGTCAAATAAAGTAATACAGACCAGTTATTGGTCTCAAACTATTGGAAATATCCTGGAGACACTCGCTATTTAAAATCAACAAAATCGGTTAAATATTTACCGAGATATAAGCGAAAACCCAAAATAACCCATTTTTTTCGAAAAAACCCATGCATATATCCCAGCAAATATAGTCACTCTTGCAACAAAACTTGGCACGGATACTCTGAAGATAGGGAATAAATAATGAAAAAAAATTTCTCATAGGATCAGGGGAAGGGGTATTTCTCCCACAATTGCACAAATTTTGTGAAATATTTCATGAGCTAAATCTTAAAAACTATAACAGCTATCGATTTCAAATGTTATACAAAAAGTAATTTGACAATAAGATCTACATTTTAAAACAAAAATTTCTGGGTAAGGGAAGGGGTAGATCCCATTAAAATAAATAACTTTTATGAAATTTTCGATACGCTATATTTCGGAAACTATAATTGCAATCGACTTCGAAATCTCTAAAAAAATTATGGTCAAATAATTTTTATGTTTGGAAAAAAAAAATAGTTGGAGATGAGCAGCAACGACTCATTGCCGTGTTGATATAAATGATTTCACATAAGTTTTTTGGTTTAAAAAAATATATACGGAGTTTATTTTTGTATTGGCAGATGCCGTTTGCGTTCCAAAAACTAATTTTTTGGCAACAAAAAAAAAATCACATCAACCAGTATTTAATAGGGACAGTGATGTCAAGTAAATCACCATTTTTGACCTTATTAAGTTCAATTAAATAAATTCATTTAAATTTTTGCTTGTAAACAAAAAGGATGCGGAAGAACTTTTTTTGTTCAAAGATTTGCAGATTTGTTAAATAAAACTTGTTTGGTTTTGTGTTTTATTTAAAAAAAATCATTTATTTTTATTTTTCTTTTAAATTGTAAATTAATTTTAACATGAATTTGTTTATCTATTGTTTAAAATAGCAAAAAGAAAGTCAATAACTTATAATAAAACAAAATGTTTTCTTAATTTTTTTAAACTATGTATTTTTAATGAAACAAGATTTTATATTTAAATGAAATAAAAATATATTATTTAAACAAGTAATAATAAATATACAAAATCTGTTTTGTATAAAATATATAAATTTTAAAATAAAAATTACAAAAAATAAATTAATCTTTCTTTATAAAAATAAAAGTTTAAAATAAACCTGATCTATGTTTAATATATTTTTTTATATTTAAAATAAAGAAAAATCTTTCTAAATACATGATTCTATTGTTATTATATTTCATATACATAACTCATGCAATATTTTATTAAACAATTTTTTTTCTTTAGCTAAACTACGTTTTTAAACTGTCTTTGGGGAAAAATTGGATTTCACAAAATTTATATATAAAAAATATGTTTTTTTTTGGAAATCTTTTTGCTTGTTTTACAATAAATGTCTACATATATGTCTGTATATTCGATTTACATACATATGTATGTATGTATGAATGTTTGTTTTTCTAAAAACATATTTTAGAGAAACAGATTTTTTCATTACAAATAAAGGCACTGTTTCATTTAATTTTTAAAAAATTTTTTCTTTTAAATTTAAAATTATTTAAGTTTTAAGCGTGCAAGCTCTTGTAACATACAAACGTTTTATATTATTTTCTTTTTATCTTTTCTATGTATGTTTTGTATATCGAGTAGATGAAAGATATTTAAAATTTAGTTTTTTTTTTTTTTGTAAATTTCCAACAATAATTGGAATTTAATACTTTGTTTTAAATATTGTTATAACGTTTTGATATAAGCCTCCTTATTCATAAACAATTTCGTTTTTTTTTTTAATGTTTTATAAAGCAAAGTGCTTTAGGATTAAAATTGTTTTATAAAACTAGAATTATTTTAAAAAATTGCCTTTTAAAAAGACAGCCAGTGGTTTTGTTTTCTAATTTTATATGCTAATTCGTGTATTGTTGTCATTACTTTTGTTTTCTTTTTATTTGCACAAAAATACTAAAAATTCCTATTGTTTTGATTTTAACTTAAACTAAATTCCTAAAACTTTTAGTTTTGCGTCGATTTTTCCCGTTGTATATTACTTATGTTTTTGTTGTATATAGACCAATGATATCTTCGATAGAACTCAATGAGCCAAATACTAAAGCGCCTACACCGCAAACTGTTATAAGAATATTCTTCCATATAATCCAGTTGCAGGGGCCAAAACCAGTCTCCCAATGTGTAACCATTTCAATTAGGACCTTTTTGAGAAACAAAGAAATGTATTTTAATAAATAATATATTGGTATTAATTTGGTATCAAACTTACGGGGAATATCAAGCCGAGAATGGAAAAGCAAAAGGCACCAATAAGACCCATAAATGGAGCGATTGTAGGCACTGCAACGGCCAAAACAACAGCAGCTGTTACCAGAACAGTTCTTAAAAGAAAAAAAAAATATATATAAAACTTAAATTATTAATCGAATTTAAGAAAAATACTTTAAAAAAACATTTTTTTTGTTTCCAGAAAATTCAAAATATGTATTTAAAAAAAAATATTTTTTTTAATTTTGGTAACATTAGTTTAAATAAATTAAAATAGAAAAGTCAATTTAGTACGTCTGCTGAAATTAAGTTTTCGGAGCTGAATTCATTCGGAAAGGTCCAGACTTAATTTCAAGCCATAAGAAATATTTCTCTGCAGATCGCTATTTAAAATCAGCAATATCAGTTCACAAGCTACCGAGATATAAGCAAAAACTTAAAATAACCCATTTTTTCGGACAAGATCCATGCTCCTTTTACATACAAGGTGGGCCAAAAGAAGTCATCCTAGGTTGTTTGGCCCTAATTTTTTTCCAAATGAAAATCTTCAATTCTGTTTTTTAAATATGTTTATTGGAACCTTTAGAATTTTATTGGCCAAGTTAGGATGATATCGGCCAAATGGGCGCCGTTACAATTGATTGCTCTACGGGCTCGTTTTATGGCATTTTTTATCACTTCGGCGAAAGCTTCTGGCGACAGATTCTAGCATTCGTGTCAAATGTTATCATTGAGGGCTTGCAGGGTCTCTGGCTTGTTCACGTAAACACGGGGCTTCAAAAAACACCACAAAAAAATTCTGGAACGGTTAAATCTGGCAATTTTGAGGGCAATTTGGGAGGCCAATGTAGATCACCAAAATGAGAGATGAAAAGACCCGGGAACGCCGTCTTCAGAATACTGGTTGTGGCTCGCGCAGTGTGTGCCGTTGCTCCGTTCTGTTGGAACCACATGTCCTGCAGTCCTAATTCGTTCAACTGCGGCAGAAAAAGCTCGGCTTACATGGCTCTATAGCGCACACCGTCAACTATTGTCGTTTGACCAGCTGCATCCCCCCAAAAAAAAAAGTTGTCCGATGACTTCTCCAGCGTGAAAAGCACGTCATGCAGTCATTTTGAGCAGGTGTAGTGGCTCCTCGTGCATCACTCGTGGGTTCGGTACCCCAGAAGCGGTAGTTTTGCTTGTTTACGTACCCGCTGAGATGGAAATGAGCATCATCGCTCATTATGATTTTGGTCAAAAAATCGTCTAGTTCGGCCTCGAGATTGAGGATGGCTTGGGCGTAGGTTACACGCGTTTGGCGGCCGACAGGCAGCAGCTGAGGCACGGACTGGACTTTGTAAGAGAACGTTTTTGACCAAAATTCGTCTCAGAGACAACCTACTGACGGCTAATTTCAAGGCACGACGTCTGGTTGATGTTTATGGCGACAGCTCGAAATCCTTGACAATAGCGGTGATATTCTCGGCAGAAAGGGCGCTCCGGCACCAGCCACTCTTGGCAGCGTCTTGTGTGGTCCCATACTCTTCAAGGTTGGTGGCCGTACGGCGCAATGTTTACGCAATCGGTGCCAGATTACCGGGGAATCGGCGACGGAGTTCGCGCTACGCCAACACGAACGACGAATTATTACGCCAAAAAAATAGACACGATTATTCCGCGTTCTTGGGAAAAGGCTTTATCATTTGCATTCTAAATCTGTTTAGTTCACAAATGTTAAAACAGATTTGACATTTGTCGCCATTTGAAAAAATAAGAGCATCTTCCAATAGGGTTATTTATTTTGGCCCACCTTGTACATCCCAGTTAGCATATTTTATCATATTCAAGTGTTTTTCGACTCTTTTGCATGATTGAAATAAGTTTTTATGCTCCCATTTTTGAGTTGAAAATTAATGGTTTGTCGATAGATAATGGTACCTCAGCCCTCAGCTCTTCTAATAAGCTTTTTATGGGTCGTATTTCTGACTCTTTATGCCCACACCGCATGCGAACGTATTTTCCCTATTTGACTAATTTGCCAAATTCCAAACTAATCAGGGTGGTTATTATGTAATTCGATTCGAATCGAAAAGGCTTTCGAAAGGAATTTTCTATTCGAAAGGCAAATCATATTATCTAATACTTTTAAGAAATTAAGAGCAGGAGAAGAAAGAATTAAAAGAAGAATGAAAGCAGACTTACCAAATCTTAAAAGTATTAGATAATATGATTTGCCTTTCGAATAGAAAATTCCTTTCGAAAGCCTTTTCGATTCGAATCGAATTACATAATAACCCCCCAGTCTATACATCGGTAGTAGTACCCTCAGTTTAAACTTTAAATCTCCAGCTTTGCGCAATGTACTATGATAAATAAGTCAGTCAGTTTATCTATCATTGACGTATACCTTTATATGCATACTTATGTATAAAAATATAGAAAAGCTTTTCAAACACATACCGACACACATAAATTTAACTTAAATAAAAAATATTTAAAAAATAACCCCCGTAGCTTACCTTGTTACATAATTGACTAATGTTGGACGTTTTTTGCATTTGTCTTTGATGGCATCCCAAGCGATTTCTAAACAAACATAGAACTGCAGACCAAAGGTACAGAAGACAGCTAAAGCGATCAGTACTTTAACAGCTTGGGCAGGCCTGAAAGCAAAATGCATAACACAAAGAAAAAATTAAGATAACTCTTTTCTCATGAATTTTTTACTTGAAATCAATACTTACAATTCATGGACGGGCAAGTTTAAGGTAATGCTTTCTGCAGTATCGTTGCCATAACGCAAATACCCCAAGAAACCCAAAAACATATAAATCAATGTTACGCCAGACATGCCCTGCGACAATACACCACATATGCCCAAAAAGTGGCGAGGATTTTCCATATTGTTCTCGAGCGGCATAACAACACCAATGGCTTCCATGGCAAAAATGGTTATTGAAAAGAAAGCTGGCAGTGTTGAGACATGTACATAATCTCTCGTCTCAATCGAAGGCAAGTCCATGACAAGATAATAGAAAGTTATTCCCAAGCCCAAGCCCATAAAAATATTTGCAACCATAGAAACGGGGGCAAGATACTTCAAATTCGGTATCCACGACAACAAGATAAGAGGAATAAGCAGACAAGAGATAAGAAAACGTAATGAGACATCATAGCCCAACCAATGTTCCATAACCTTTACAGAAAAGGAAAAAGAGAGAAACGAATTAAACACCAATTTGTTGAATTGTTTTTCGATAACAAACCTGTTCAAAGTTTTTAGCTACAATAACGGTGTATACGGAACATGTACCGAAATATGTAAGGAACAAACCAAACAATATGGAGAATTTTGCAACGGGTGCAAAACCACGACACCATTTGGGACCATTTTCAAATGCAACTTCAGCAATTTCGGCGAAACTCATTTTTGTACGTCTCGCTTTGTAATACAGTTTATGCCCACATTTCACCTGAAAATATATTTCATTAAATTGATTTTATTATTGTATTGTGTACATATGTATATCATAAGCTTATATACGAAACCGCGTAACTACATTTTTTCAAATTTTACAAGAGAAGCATAAACACTTTCTAATGGTGTTTTCCTTTCTGGCAAAAATGTTACATTAATGCTACCATTCGGGCGGGTTTATGTTCCATTCTAAAAATACATGCAAGGGTGAAAACAGTTATCGTGTTCCTTTCTGAACATGTTGCACAAATAACTGGCAAGAGTGTAACATATCTTACCCCCAATTATATTTCAGTGTAACAAAGTACCACTTTTTACAGCTGTGTTATGTATGTAAATACTTTTTTATGCAGGCGAGTTTTTAACGCAGAGTGCAGTTTTTATTAAAATCAAGCAATTTTCTGTTCCATTAAACCAAAAAAAAAAATGGACAACTTTTTAAGTGTGTGTGTAAACTGATAAAAATGTTACACATACTTATTGTAACATTTTTTTTTAGAATGGAAAACACCATAAGTTACAAAGGCAATGCTTGTAGTTTTTTTCTGGTACTCTGTACGATTTTACGAAAGCGTTGAGCAGCATTGGTTATTTCGTTTGAAAATTTTGCAGAAAACATTTTTATAAAACCCCCTAAAATATGCTACATTATATATATTGTATAGAAAAAATCCATATGGTTTAATATAAGCGTTGCCAGAGAAATCTACGAAAAGTTAAATATTTTCACTCAAAAAGTTACGTTTTTTCATAAAAAGTCACATTTACTAATTAAAAAAAACTAAAACAAGTTTTTTTTTTTTTAAAGTTTAATTAACAAAAAAAACATGTGCATAAAATTGTAACAGGTTTTTTATAATATATATGAAAATTAAAAGAGCCTTATGACGCAAATCACAAAGCATAAATATTTTTTTTCATTGGTATTTGGACAATTCTACGGAAAGCGGCTAAGAACGGAGAAGGTTATTTTCTTAGTTTTTATAAATTGAATTAAATTTCAAATTTTTTAAATCACACTTGTAACAGGATTTTAAAGGATATTTTTAAAAGTTTAAAGTGATACCATTTCTATGAATAATTTCCTTAAAGGTTTGCCTGCCAATGATTTTATTTTGAAGTGTTATTTCAATTTTTTTTCCAAAATTACAGGATTTTATTTATTTATTTTTTGCATTAAGTTTTGACGGGCTTCCAACTAGTACTTTTGTGTATTTTCATTGTCTTGGTAAGGTGATTGTTTTTTTTTTTTTAATTTACTGAGCTTTAGTCAACATTTTAAGAAAAATATGCACATAGGTACATACATATGTACCTAATTTTAACTTTTTAGAGATTTAACTGCTGCTTTGTTTCCAAGCAAAATGCTTTTTATTTCTTTTTATGTTTAAATATTATTTAAATCATTAGGACCACTTACCAGTACATAGCTGCAGTGTGTACAAATAAGAGCGGTTACAATTGTTGCAAATATTCCCATTATAATACCGGAGTACATAAAAGCAATGGGCATGGAAAGAATGCCAGTGCCTAGAGAGGCCTTTAACAAATGCGTTAGGGTTTCATTATCTCTAAGAGGAAAAAAAATTAATAAAATACAAATAAATTTAAGTCATGGTGGAATTATATAGGTGATTGCAGTTTGAAGAGAATTTTGTGATAAGATTCATTTAATATGAAATTTTATAATTAGAAATTATATTAAAAGAGAGAAAATGTATAAAATGCTAACATAAGTAAGGGGAGTATAAGCTGACGAGCAGTTTCTCTAGTTAGGCCACCTATATAATTCCACCATGTTTTAAGTTAAGGTTTACTCACGTTGTAGGATGTTCATTTTGTCGGGCCAAGAAGGGATCAAAATCTGAATGAGTTAAAGCATGCTCAGCATCTTTGCGGGGTTGAATTTTATATCTGTAATAAAAAGGATATACATATGATAATAAACGATTCGATTTTATATTTGTATACCTATGTTTTTAATTGAAAAGGGGTTTGTCTAAGGGTTACGATAGTTCCACTAAAAGATAAATTTAAAAATTTTGCATAATAAAATTAGAAATGTTAACTTTCGCATGCTTTAAAATTTTGAAACAAAAATCAGGTTTCTATATGATGGCTCGTGTATGCGGTAGCTACAATGAGCGAAGCCCAGCGATTAACAGGTATGTAAATTCCGTTTTTCGCATTTGTTGGGTTTTAACTTAAATAAATAATTAAACTTTTTTGAAGCAAAACATTTTCTTATATTATTTGTGTACAAAAGTATATATGTATGTACCTATGTATAAACAAACATACATCCATACATACATCTTACATACATACATACATACATACATACATACATACATACATACATACATACATACATACATACATACATACATACATACATACATACATACATACATACATACATACATACGCATATTAAACAATTGTTGCGTCTTAACAGGATACACTCATAGTACCTGCGTCTTAATTTAAAACTTTCTAAAATTGTAATTTTTTTTTTAATTGAACACAATTATTTCTTTTTTTTTCTCTACTGATAGATTTATGGTGTTTTCCTTTCTGGCAAAAATGTTACATTAATGTTACCATTCGAGCGGGCTTATGTTCCATTCTAAAAATACATGCAAGAGTGAAAACAGTTATCGTGCTCCTTTCTGAACATGTTGCACAAATAACTGGCAAGAGTGTAACATTTCTTACCCCCAATTATATTGCAGTGTAACAAAGTACCACTTTTTACAGCTGTGTTTTGTAAGTAAATACTTTTTTATACAGGCGAGTTTTTAACACAGAGTGCAGTTTTTATTAAAATCAAGACAAACATTAAAACATTAAAACAAAAAAAATGGACAACTTTATAAGTGTGAGTGTAAAATGATAAAAATGTTACACATACTTATTGTAACATTTTTTTTTAGAATGGAAAACACCATTAGTTTCAAATCAATTTAACTGTAACATCCTTAAGAATTCAACTTGCCTTAGTTCCATGGGCTCATCAAGAGTTTCACTCATTTTGGAAAAAGAATTAAATTTCTTTACGACCTAAAAAATATTGTGACTGTTTTGTAGGCAATTTCAAAGCAAACTGTTTTTATTGTCGATCACGGCAGAAATTTAATGAAGTTTTTTTTTAAATTGCTTTGGATTTATACTGCGAAACTATTCTTTTGTCCAATATCAGCAGCAATAACGTCAAGCAAAGAAGGAATCGTTGTAGACACCAATAACCGTTTATTGTTTCTTTAGTCATTCTGCTGCATTAGCAATTTAATTCTGTGGCTTCGATTTTCGCACAAAACAACAAAAAAGTTGATGAATTTTTGTCCCACAAAACACTATAATTCACTACACTATCAAGTAAAGCTTCATGTTCGTATTTTATTTCTTGCTATCGTTTCAATATCGGCGATATGTTTTTATATTGAAAAATTTGAGTTGAATTGCCAGACAACATTTTAAAACGTACAATCAACTTCTAAATAGAGCATTTTCTGCTAAATCAGCAACATATGTATGGATACTGTTTGCTTTGTTCGTAAGTTAACGTGTGTAACAATTATTACTTGTGTGGAAGGAATACTGCAAATGCAACTGACTGTTTTGACCATTTTTATTGCATCAGCTTTTTATTGATGGTTGTAGGCAAAGAAGTAAACATGATCGTTGTTTTGTTGGATGGTAAAATCAATTCTCATTGTTTTGTGCAACATCTTGCAAATTAATAATCCTTGGCTTGTTTGTTTACTGGAAAAGTTAGTGTATGGTGTGTATGATGATTAGGATGACCATTTAGTTTTAGCTTAATATCAATAAGCTTTTTATTTGTTCTTTTTTTTTATTTTATTTTATTTTATTTTATTTTATTTTATTTTATTTTATTTTATTTTATTTTATTTTATTTTATTTTATTTTATTTTATTTTATTTTATTTTATTTTATTTTATTTTATTTTATTTTATTTTATTTTATTTTATTTTATTTTAAACCATAGTTTTTTAGTTTACAATTTCTACTAATTTTATAATCAAAGTACAGCTAGCATTCTTGAAGACATTTGTAAAAAAAAACAAGTAAGAGCGCTATTTTCCGAACGTGCCGAATCTTAGATACCCTTCACATTGGGATCTAGCCGATTTGTTTTCGTACCACAAATATTAAAATAAAAATACTTTGCGCCGGGTTTTAAGGTCGGTAGCTGTTATAGTTTGCCTTTTTTACGTTATAATTTCCGAGATATAGCACATCGAATATTTCATACAAATTTCCATTTGTTTGGTGGCTGCCCCTCCCCATGCTCCTATCCAAATAATGTAGGCACCATTGTACAATAAATTCTTGTAGAATATTTGAATTCTATAGGCATTATACTTGTTTGTATTTAGCGCATGAAATATTTCAAAATATTTTGCAATTGTGGGGTAAATACCACTTCCCCTGCTCCTATCTGAAAAATAATTTTGGTCCCTATTTTCAAAGTATCCGTCTAAAGTTTTGTGGCAAGAGTGGCTGTATTTACATGTATAGGGATATATGCACAGATTTTTTCCTAAGAAATAGGTTATTTTGGGTCTTCGCCTATATCTCGGTCAATAAAAACTGATTTTGCTGATTTTAAACAGCGGTTGTATCGGGGATATTTTTGAATTTTTTAACAAAATTTGCTGGGCAACTTTATTTAGATTGATTTCTACAGACACACAGACGAACAGACAGACATGGCTATATCGACTTCCCTATCTATAAGGATCCAGAACAAATATACTTTATGGAATTTCAAGTGAATATTGTAGAAATTACAGACGTAATGACAAACTGATATATGTATACCCTTATCACTATGTGGAAGGTACAATAATAATAATGGTAATTACATATAGTTTATTAGCTGTGTTCTCAACCTCAACATTGGGCCCTCTGTGGGATCCCAATTTTGCCCATATGCATTCCAATCAAGGGACCATATAATTTTGGCAAAAAATCGGCATAATTAAAAAAAACGGAATTTTCGGTACTTTTTTTTTAAAAACCCGGCAAAAAATCGGTAAATTAATAAATAACACACATTTTAAAATAAAACAAAAACGTAGTTTTATTTACAAAAGGAGAAAGAAAACAGAAAAACTCATTAAAACTAATGCAAGGCAAATTCAAGGCACATTCAACTAGGTAATATTAAGAGCCCAAGGCACATTCAATAAGGTAAACCCAAGGCGAATTCAAAAAATTCGCCCTCTGCATTTCCTTTTTGTGTTTGAACGGTAGAATGTCAGAAAAATACAAAATTTCATACAAAATTAAATTTTTAAAACGTAACAATTGCAAATTGATTTTAATCAGTTGGTCCCTTAATATTATCTGATTAAATGTGCCCTGAACTAATGTTTATAATATAAAGAACGATTGAAAATAAATTAAATAATAATATATAAATGTCCAACTAAATATGTATACATGTATGTACTTTACATGTATTTTTTGTACTTTAGAGAACAACTTTTTTGACTTTTTTTAGATGCATACACAGTGAACTCGCGGAAACGTGAGTATCCAGAATCGTGAACAACCCAGAAACGTGAACACTTTTTATTTAACATTAACTACTCTAAAACGTGAACAAACATTGAAAGTTTTAAAACGTGAACAATTTTTTTCTGATTATTTTTTGTTTACAATAGTTTTATAAATTTTGGGAGTCCCCGAATTATGTTTTTTTTTGCAAACACACTATTTTGTTTAAAAATTTTTTTGTGTTGGTTGCAAAAAAAGGATCTATAAGCGATATAAATAGTTTTATTTGCAAAAGGTTAATTTTTGTGGTCAGATTAATAAGACAATTTATACTACCCAAAAAACTTAGGTTTTTTTAATTTTTAAATTGGACTTTTCTGGTTAAAGCGTTGCTAAATTTTGACTAGATTTAGATGTTTTTGAACTAGTAACAATAAATTGATTAAAAAATTAAATTCGTTAGAAAATAATTAAAACATATCCAATCAGAAACGTGAACAAAATCGAAAACATGAACACCCTTGGTAAAAATTAGTTCACGTTTCCGCGAGTTCACTGCTTATTTGATTTAGACATTTTTATTTAAATGCTTTTTAATATCAACATCAACTATTAAATTGAAGATTTTTTGAGATTCATTTTACATGGAACATAAAAAAGTTTGTGCGTATTTTCAAAAACGTTATTTTTTTTTTTGCCAAACGTATTGACAGTGGGGTTTTCATTTTCCCGCACTTTTTTGTTTCCTGGGAACGCGGGAACTTTTTAAAAATTCCTGATATTTTTTTTCGGGAAAAATTTTGAAAAGCAAAATTTGCAAAGCTCAAACAGCTGTTTTCTAAGCACGGAAGAATCGAATCGCTTATATTTTTATTTTCCCCCGGTTTCCCGCGACGAAAATCCTGAGAAAGCGGGTAATAATTTTAATTGAAATTTCGCGGGAGCTACCAATGCATAAGGGGTCGCCATTTCAGTTTTTTTATTGTCTTTTTGGCATTGACAGTCGAAACTTTCAGTGCTTTGGTTTTAAAAAGACAAATTTTATGATCCCAAGGTCATTGGCTTTCAGCATTTCGTTATAGTTTTTGCCGACTACCACCATTTAAAAAAAGTGCTAAACATAATTCAGGCGGTTTTGAAACCCGTTAAAGACGCCCTTAAGCCTTAACCCCTCGACATTACCCTTTAGTAATACAATTTAACAATATCAAATTATTCCACTATTATTCTTTTCTAGATATGTAAATATGTACATACATATGTATGTATTTTGTTTCATACATAATACGTATTACATATACATACACATGTATGTTGATCCAATGAATGCAATAATTATGAGGTTTCGCTTTTCTATTTTTGTTTTTAAATTTTAATTAGCGGTCAAACGCTTATAAATTGATAACACAATATATTTTGCACTTATTTTTATTATTTTTCTAATTCAATTATAGTTTATTTTATTAAAAACAAGTAAGAGCGCCATATTCGGCTGTGCGGAATTTTATATACCCTACACATTGATCTTTTTGTATACACAGAAAAAATTGTTCAAAAATTTTTTAATAAAAAAATTTTTATTTTAATTATCTTAATTAAAATTTTATTTGTTTTTAAAAAGTAAATGCCGACAATGAAGCTTGTTTACAAATTCTTTGAAAAAAGTGGCAGTTTTGCCTAAAGCTTTTTTGTTTTGCCTTTACTTATGCAAAGCTCAATTTAATTTAATTAAATTAACATAAATAAATAGAAGTAGATATAAATAAACAAATGAAAAGACAAAAGAAACTATTTTTTTATTTATGTTATAATTCAAGTAATATTTTGATTTGTGTTTAATTTTAGAGCTTTTGCAATTTGATTGAATCGATTAATTAATTTTGTAATTTAAAATTTTTAATTAAGTTTTTTAATTGAATATACGAATTTCTTGATAGGCTGAAATCTTAACATTTTTTAATCAATCCACAAATTTCTTAATTAAAAATGATTTTAATTTTTCTCTAAGTACCCAGTATTATGATTAATCCAAGTTTTTTCCAACCCATAAATATTTTATAAAATCGCTTTTTTCTTAAATGCACATATCAATGTGAATGGATTTTGTCCTAAGAAGGGAATTCTTTTTTGCTACTATCTAGGCCCGACTTGATTCATCTTGCTGATTTTAAAGAGCGTTGTGCTGAGGAATATTTCTAATAGTTTCACAAAGCTTAGCCTTTCCGATTGGACTCGGCTCCAGAAAATTGATTTCAACAGAACACAGGCGGACATGGCTAAGTCGACATTTCTATATATATCAAAAATTAATGATGTAGATAATGCAAACGGAATAACAAGCTGATATATGTACTATATATCACTATTTGTAGGGTATAAAAATCATATTGATTTTACGGCGTTTTTTGCTTGTTATTGTTAAAAAGTGTTTATTTACGTAACTAATTGAATAGTTTTATAAAATAATACATATTTTGAATATTTTTTGAAATTTTTCCATTTTTACATTTAAGGAACGTATTTATGTTATTATGTAGAAGACGTAAATGACAACAAATCTCTTGAGAAATTAAGTAAAATCTTTACCAAAAAGGTCAAATAGAAATGACATTAACTGATAAGCAAAGACAAAATTATGTATTTTTTTTTGTTTTGTAATTTGAAAAGAAATGTAATTTCAGTATTAAGCTTAAACTTAATTCTAGTGTTTTCGTACTTTTAATATGATTTTTCCATGGCACTGAGCTTTTATGCTGAGACGAGTTCATTTGCAAATATCAAATGAGTATTTTTATTGGCCCATCACACATTAGAGTAAGATTTAAGCGAACAATTTTTGTTCTCTTCCTAACACACTGGACTAATTGTTCTGGCATAAAATGTATACGTGTATAAAGCTTGTGTGTGTGTATTAGTAAATAAGCAAACCTGTTGTTTTTCAAATGTGTATGTATTGGTTTTGTGCTGCTTGTGCGGGGTTAAGGCTGGTTGAAAAATTACGCCAGTTAATAACCATACTCTTCAACTCTTTTGCCCTCACTTTGTCATTTTGTTCTGGCGGAATTACTCTAATGTGTGAAGGGCCATTGGCAAGAATTTCTTTCTAATGTTAGATCCTGTTTTATTTAGCGTTGTTATCCGTCCTCTTTTTTTAAGGCACTGCCTTTTTTTTGGCGTCCGGAAAGGTCCTACTTTCTTTTTGAAGCAAACACAAAAGCACTTGCAATTTTTACAATTTAAACTGCTACCACAATACAACAGGTTGTGAATTGGCTAAATGATTCGTGCATTATTTATTATTTGGCTTTAAGCTCTAAGCTGTCACCATTCAAAAACAAGTAAGAGCTCTATATTCGGCTGTGCCGATTCGTATATACCCTTCACATTGGTATTTTTAAATACCCAATCATCAGATCTAACCCAGTTCCTTTCGAACTACAAATAATATTAAAACTACCTTGTGGCAGCTTTAAAGTCGAATTGAAAACTTCACAACGTTCGTATGTATAATAGAAATACCATGTAGAAGGTTTGAAGTCGAGAGTTTTAACAGTTTTTGACATATTTGGTATTACAAATTTCATAACAATCGTTTTTTTGCATGGGGGCTGCCCCTCGCCCTGCTTCTTTTCAAATAATTTTTTTTCCAAAATAAAGGCTTTATTATGCAGTTACTTCTTGAAGGATATTTTTAATCGATAGCTGTATAGCTTCTGAGATATAGCGTGTCAAAAATTCATAACAGTTGTTTATTTAAATGGGGACTTCCACTTCTCCAGCTCTTATCCAACTAATTATTTTTAAAAATTTAGATATTGCTGCACAATTACTTTGTGTAGGAAATTTAAAATCAATAGGTGTTATTGTTTTTCATAATATAGCGTATCAAAAGTTTAATAAAAGTTATTCGTTTGTGTGGGGACGACCGCTCCTCCTGCTTTAATCTAAAATGTAGGCAATTTTGTACAATTCATTTTTGTGGGAAACTTGAAGACGAAACCTAGTGTGGTTTCAAATATAGCGTATCAAAAATTACATAAAAAAAAAGTTGGTTTGCATTGGTGGTGATACTTCCCCTACTCCTAACGGACTAATTTTTAAATGTAGATGCTGTAGTGAAACTACTTTGTAATAAATTTAAAGTTTACATCTTCTATAGTTTCCGTGATATAGCGTATTAAAAATTGCATGGAAGTTGTGCGTTTGTATAGGGGCTTCCCCAATTCCTACTCCTATCCAACCAATTGTTTCCCATATTTTTTAAATCAATAGCTGTTGCAGTTTTTTTAGATTTAAAGCATGAAAACTTTCACAAACTTGCAAGAGGATATCACTTCCCCAGCTTCTTTCCAAAAAAGTTTTTCCACGCAGACACAGACACATAGACAGGCATGCCTGTATAGACTTCCCTGTCTATAAGGATCCAGAATAAATGTACTTTACGGGGTCGCTAGTGAATATTGTAGAAATTACAAACGGAATGACAAACTGATAAAGATCCTTATTACTATGTGAAGGGTATTAAAATTGGGCGACATTGCTGTAAGAACTTTCCACGAAGCAAAGAACTTAAGGTAAAACTGCTTGACGACAGTATGACATTGTAAGCGAGCAACCTAGGTAAGGTTTGTGCTACCAGACAAACAAAACGATAACCACTCTAACTACTTAATTCGATGTAATAAAGTTCGGGAAGCTCCTGACTCTCTTGGCAAATGCCAGCAGCCTTATTTTTCTAACCCTGGATATTTTCTACAGGGCTTGGAACAAATAAGACTTTAGACAGCTTTCTTTGGAGCGCACAAGCGTTGGACAGTGACGCAGAATTTGCTCACTTGTCTTACTAACCCCAGGTACACTGCTCTTTTGACATGAACCGCTGTCCAACAATGACCTGTTATCATCCCTACTAGGAGTCTACAATCACTCTTTCGCAAAAACAGGAACAGCGCCTTGTTACTCTCGGGTCATTAAGATCTTAACATTATCCTGGATACTCTACACGAAGTATTATGTATAGTGGTAGCGAGTAACCGCATTGTAATAAACAAAAAAGCTGAAATATTGCACCCTAACTACAACTGGAATTACGATTTAAGCAAACGAAAAAACAAAAATGAAAAATTGATCATGTTTGCCCTTATTTATAAAAAAAAAAAATTGTACACTTTTTGCGGTGTTTGGCATTGAAAAAGTTTTAGCATTATAGTAACAGTTTTGATATTTTTTAAATTTTGCAACAATGGCCTAAATGTTCTAATTTATATGAATGAAAAAAAAGTATCACGCTCCTATTATGTTTTCGCGTTTTTTTCATTTTTGTGTTTTTAATTGACAATTAAGTTATTTATAAGCAACGTATAATAAAAGGTTTCCGTTTTTATAGTTCAAATTAATAATAAACGAAATTTTGATCAATTAATTAAACAGGAAAAAATATATAAGACTTACTTTGTATTGCCGCTTAAGCCGTCGCCGGGTATGAATTGCTCCATTTCTTGCGGGGCATGTTTGCCGCCACTATCCTGTAGAATAAAATTAAATTTAAAATCGTAAAAATTAGTTACTTAGACAAAAAAACCAAACTTAAAAAATTAAAACAATCTAGATAATTAATTGTTGTAAATTAAACAACAAAAAATTTGCAAATACTTACCACTATATTCACCATGTTTATATTTCTTTTAGATTTTATTCACAGAAGAAGAATTAACCGCTGGGTTGGTTGTACAGTTCAATAAATGCTGGGGCTCTGGTTTAAATCAAGATGAGATTTTCCCCTCAATATGTATTATGTTGTTGTGTGACGTGCTAACTAAACATTTACTAGGAGCCTTTTTCTTCCAATTTAGTTTTCTTTTCAATAAACGTTAAACCTCTTGCAAACTGCAAAGAAATGATAGAAGTGAAAAAAAAATTAAATTATTAAGCCAACGTTTGTGATTCAATCAATAAAACACAAAAAATAAATAAATAGGAAAAACTATTGTATGAATTATAAATTATTTATTTTATTGTGTGTTAGTGTTAAGACGCCTCAATAATTTGCAATTAGGTTTTTAAGTTTAACATTCAGTATTTTTTTTTCTTGCTTGTTATTGAATAATCACACTGATAGTGTTTTTAAAGTTCATTATCAATTGTTTTTTGCACTTTTTGTTCATTTATTAGAAATTTAATATATTTTTACAATTTCTAATTTAAAAACAACAGGAAATGTTTTTAAAAATATTAATTAAAATTATAACAACAACATATACTTATGTACTTATATACAAGGTGGGCCAGAAGAAGTCATCCGATGTTGTTTAGCTCTCATTTTTTTTTAAATGAAAAGCTTCGATTCTGGTTTTTGATTATATTTTTTTGAACCTTTAAAATTTTATTGGTCAAGTCAAGAAGATGATATCGGCCAACTGGGCGCCTTCACAATTGATTGCTCTGCGAGCTCGTTTTATGGCATTTGTATCACTTTGGCGAGAACTTTAGGTGACAGATTCTTGCACTCGTGTCGAATGTTGTCCTTTAGCGCTTCAAGGGTTCGGGTTTTTCCATGTTAACACGAGACTTCAGAAAACCCCACAAAATAAGTGTGAAATGGTTAAATCAAGTGGTCAATGTAAATCGCCAAAACGAGAGATGAGGCGACCCGGGAACGCCGCCTTCAGAATATCGGTTGTGGGTTGCGCAGTGTCTTCCGTTGCTCCATCCTGTTGGAACAAAATGTCCTCCAGCCCTAATTCGTACAATTGCGGTGGAAAAAACTCAGCTCACATTGCCGATGACTCCTCTAGCGTGAACACCACACCATGCAGTCACTTTAAGCGGGCGTCATGGCCCCACGTGCATCACTTGTGGATTTTTGGTGCCCCAGAAGTGATAGTTCACGTACCCGCTGAGGCGGAAATGAGCCTCATCGCTCATTATGATTTTGGTCGAAAAATCATACACTTCAACCTCAAGATTGAGGATAGCTTTTGCAAAATTTACACGCGCTTGGCGGTCGACAGGTAGCAGCTGATGCACGGACTGGACTTTGTTCGGGAACATGCGCAGGTCTTTGACCCAAATTCGCCTAAGGGACGACCGGCTGGTGGCTCCGGGGTCGGCTACTCTTGGCAGCGTCTCGTGTGGTCGCACTTTTTAAAGTTGGTGGCCAAACGGTGCAGTGTTGGCGCCGTCGGTGCCGGACGACCGGGCAATCCGAAACGGAATTTTCGCTGCACCAACACCACAGACGAATTGTAACGCAAAAAAATAGACATGATTAATCCGCGTTTTTGGGGAGTGTACCGCTAAATTGTGCCTCGGTAGGTCAGTGGCAAGTGCACGAGTCTACCAGTCTGGGGGTTGTGGGTTCGATTCCCACCAAAGACCCTGGTAAGTCTGCTTCATTCTTCTGTTCTTTCTTTCTTATCTATTCTTCTCTACATTTCTTCTTTCCTTCCATCTCAACCTATTCTATCTGCCTCTACAGGTAACACAAAGCGACCGAATTAAGCGGACCCAAGTGAGCTGTATCCTTTCCTTCAACGGCTGCCTGTTCTACCTAACCTAACCTATCGCTCAATAGCATCGGTTTAGTTCAAAAATCTCAAAACAGATTTGACATTGGCCGCCCTTTGGAAAAACTAGAGCATCTTCCAATAGGGTGACTTCTTTTGGCCCACCTTGAATGAGCAAAGAGCACCATTCGCATTCTAAATCAAAAGCAGTCACAACTCAAAAATTATTAGAATCTTAAGCCAGTTCCTAGCTTAACGATCATATATTCATAAAAAGCAAACTAGGTCTATTAAAAGCTTTTTTGATAATTATTTTATTTGACATTTGTCCAACCATCTACAAATCTACAGCGAAAACAAAAATTTCAGTTTCACGTTTACGTTCACGTTTTCAGGGCCAAACAAGGTGTAATAAAGCAACCTTTTATTATTCGGCAAAAATCTACACAGCTATCCATGCTGAACTAACAAAGCTTTTTTAAGGAAAAATCAAATATCTGACTATTTTTATCTTTAAACTTTGTTTTTTTGCCCAATAGAATAAGGATTTTTTAGTTTTACTTTTTTAAAAAGGACATTTTTAATTTAGGCGTATAATTTATATAAATTTCGGCAGGCTATAAAAAATTTTAATACTAATATCTGTACAGAATTTCATTAAACTCTCGATATTTTTCTGTCCGTTGGGGCATATTTAATTAAAGGAAGAAATATATGGTAAGGACACGAGTCCTCGAACTTAAAGCAATTAAATTTCAGGTTTTGATTTTGTTTTATCTATCATAGTTTGTGTGCTAAAATAGGGAATTATTATTTTATTATTATTATATTTTTTTTTTATTTTTTTTTATTATTATTATTTTATTTTTTGATTTTTTAACTTTTTTGAAAAGGAAAACATTAAAGGTGGGCAAACCTTGCTTGGAATAAAAAAAATTTATCATGTTTCTAAACATGTTATAACTAATATGTGTACAAAATCTTCTTGCCTTCTAATTTTTTTCTATTTTTCTATTTGTTATGGCAATTTCATTTAAAGATATAATAACACATGCATAGGGTGACCATTCGTACTTATTCATCAGTACAAGTACAGATTTTTTGTTTAGTGTACTGATTAAAAATCTGTGTACTGAAATGTACTGATATTTAAAAAAATGTACTGGTTGTACTGATTTTTAAATATAATGTTCTATTTTAATTTTTTTTCTTAAAAAAATTGTTAAGTCACCACTAAATTAGATAGTTAACCGAACATACATATATGCATGAAGTGACCCAGCTGAAGCTTAAAAGTTTATTTGACACGAGCGATTATTTTGCAACTCTTTTTTTATCTCCCAGCTGATTGCTGTTTGGCTTTTGATGATGCTTTTACAAGTAATTTTGACTTTTGCTAAACAAGAGAATCTAAACAACAATCGCACTTAATTTTTCAACGAATATTTTTCAGCAATATTTTGACACTTGTTTTGCCAACGCTTCTTTTGTAACCGGTGCCGTCATTTGAACATTTAAACGATCCTTTAAATACTGATATTTGCAGCCATACGGTTTTTGCAGGTTTTTTGTAAATAGTTGGGCTATAATCGCCTTTTCCGTTTTCTTGAATTTAAAAATCAACTTTTAATTTTGTTTAAGTTTCCTTAATAGAAAACTAAAAGTTTTTTAATTGATATTTAAGCAATACCTGATTCCCTTAAAAAAGTTTTTTTTTTAACTAAAGTAAATAAGAAAGAGCACGAAATATCCTTACAGTTTAATAAAAAAAAATAGTTTGTTTTGACTTTAAAATTAACAAACAAATCCTATTTTGTCAAGAACTTTGCGGTTGTCACACAGTTAGTCGTCAGTTGGCATTTGTAATATTATTTCGGCAACCAGGAACCAAACTAAAGTATGATTTCCATACGTAAGCAATACATTAAACGGATTATAAAAAACCTAAAAAGAACTGAAGTGATTTTTTTATCGTTTGAGACTTTTTGGATAACAAATCTGGGGGCAAATTAGGTTATTAGATTCAAATCGAAATTCTACTCGATCGATCGATTTTTCAATGCTTTTAATATAAAAAATCTAATAAGAATTTTTAAATTTTGATTCAAATGGAATGCTGTTATTTGCCCCCTGGCTGTTTTAATCAACTAATTTTTTAACTTATTTTATTTTTTAAAACTCAAAATTTTTTTGTATTTTTTCTTACAAATTCAACCTGCACTTTGGCTATAAGAACACAAGACGGAAGGACGGACATGCTTAAATTAAATAAGCAAGTCATTTTAAGTCGATCGCCATAACCGAAACTGATTCTAAGACTATAAAAACCAAAAAAAAAAAAAAACTTTTTATTAAAAAAAATGAAGAGTGTACTGATTTCGAATCAGAATAAATGGTCACCCTACACATTCACATCTTTTTTGAATAGAAACGAACATTGTAAATTAATAATATACCGCTCGAAGTCGTACTTTCCAGAAAGCATGTTAATCTCCATAAATACTTCAAATAATTTTTTAAATAATGACTAGTTTTAAGTTATTTTTATTTAAAAAATTTATGTTTCATTTTAAACTTAAATGCAACTTGAATGGCCAATCTTGTCCATTTAAGTAATCATCAATTCCCATATTTTAAACTTATAAACATATGATTTTGATAGTTTGTGTGTGTTTTTAAAGCATAAAACACATGTTTGAAACTTTACCGAACCCTAAACATAGATGAAACAACATTAATTGGTTATAAACACTAAAAAATCGTAAAAAAATAATAAAGCTATATTTACACCACCTAAGCTCTCATCTGAGTTGAGTGTGAAAACAAAAAAGTTTAAATTTCTATGGAATTAGTTTTAGTCCGCTAATTTTAAGAGTTGTTAAACTGGTATAAAGTGTATGTTAATACAACAAGAAGTATTTAATCCGGAAACTTTTAAAAACTTACAGTTAAAACTCAGGCGTTAAATAGTTTGAAAATAGAATACTTTCTGTTTTCAACTGAGATTAGACAAAAAAATATTAACAAATAAAAACAGACATGTTATTACACTATACAAATGAGTTTTAGTTGTGAAGCTCAGATGATAACACAGGTAGTGTAAATATAGCTTTAATAAGCTATGAACTACAAGGCATTGAACTTGTCAAAAAAAGTTAAATATATTCACTTTTAAGTATAAATCAATGCAGACTTCCAATTAACATCAAAACGATATTTACACAGACCGACAAAAATTTTTTTGCAGCTCAAAATTTGTAAGTTTTGAAAACACGCAGAAGATTGAAATTTATGTGGGACTTTCTTTTTTGGCCGAAAATCACACTCCCAAGTCTTTAGATTTTGTATAAGAGTTCCTTTTAGAGAAAGAGATAGGGGTTATGTATGAACGATCAAATAAATAAAAGCACAAAACTAACGAAAGCACTTTCAGAATTGTTTAAGGAATTTTTTAGATTTTTAAGCCTTACAAATTCCGTTCATAATGAAGTTAAGCGGTTGAACTAACGGGTTTAAAGTTATGCTTAATAATTTAATGCAAGACCTTCTTTAAGAAAGAAAATTATATCTCGAAAACTGAAGCCAATTCAACCCAATTAATTAAGTATTGAACCAGAATATTTTTATTGGTATATGTGTAATAGGCTTTCATTACTTAATAAGTTAAACAGTAATGAGGGATCATTATAATGGAGTAATGACCCTTTCTTAAGTGCCTTTAGGTTCATTTATACGTAACATTACCATACAACAGTAAACAGACGTTCGAACCAAACTTATGGGCAACATTGTATTTGGTTTTAGGTGACTTCCCAATACGCCATAAACATAGAAACCAATTGAGTTTTGGTTTTTATGGCAACGGTTATGGTTATGGCGTTATGGTAAGTCACGTATAATTGAACCTTTAGTAACTACATCTGAAGGTATATATGCACATTTCTGTTAAAAAATCTTGAATTTTTTTTAATTTTCAGTTAATGACCAGTAACTAGTTACTTGATTGATTTTGCTAAGCACATTTTTGTAAGCGGAGGTCATGAATTTCGGGTCAACTCAAACTAAAATAAATAATTATGTATATGGAAAAAAAATCCACTGTTTCCTTATCTCTTAAATTACTAGGTAAACAAAGATTTTTCTGGGAAGCTAATGACTTGAAAATCCTACGTCTTAAAAATTTGTTGCCCAGTGTAATTAATGCCAATTAAACAAATATTTCGTTATAAATTCAATAAAAAATTTTCTATGAAAAGCTACAAATTCACTTACACAAAAAAATTAATAAAAACCCAATATTTGATTATTTAAGTGATATTTGAAATTCAATTTACTTTCCTTTGCCAGCAATTACAAATGAAATTCCATCCAGCAAAGAACAAATTAATATATGTATTTCATATTGAAGTTTGCAAAAAGAAGATTTTCAAAGATACAAAAGCATTTCAGGGTTGTCTGCTATTAAAAATATTTTGTACTTTTTCATGGCACTCAAAAAATATATTTTTATTAATGATTGATTCTAAAATACATATGAATGTAGACAAAATAAATATATCAGTAGAAAAAAGTAAAAATGAAATCAGGAAACATTTTAAACTAGTAAAAAATTTATGACGAAAATAAACTTAAATTAAATATGGAGACATTTATGTTAAATTTGCCTAAATTTGATTCAATTAATAGATCAAAAAAATGTTTTGTTAACAACTTTTAAGAAATTCAATTAATTGAACGGCGACATGGTTACAATTAATACTAAAATAAAATAAATAAAGTAAAAAATAGCAACAAAATCCAAAGTTATTTTGTTAAATGTCTTTTGAAGTAGATACTTAAAAAATCCAAAAAAAAAACAAATTGAAAACGCAAGTATATCAAACAAACGTAACATAAAGAAAAATAAAATTGGCATAATATCAACTTTAATACAAAAAAAAATTCAAACACACCATGTTTATTTAATTCAATACTTAATTTTAAAAATATTAGTCACCTTACTGAAGCTATATTTACACCGCCTGAGTTCTCATCTGAGTTGAGTGTCAAAAAAATAAGTTCAAATTTTTATGAGTGTCAAAAAACAATGTGACTTTCTCATTTTTAGTGTTACATTACGTCTAAGGAATTGGTTTTATTCGGCTAATTATAAAAGCTGTCAAACTGGTACAAAGTGTATGGCAATACAAAAACCAGCATTTAATCCGGTAACTTTTAAAAACCTACAGGTAAAACTCAGATGTTAAATATTTTTAAAATAGAATACCTTCTTTTTTTAAACTGAGGTTAGACAAAAATATTAGCAAACAAAAACAAACATGTTATTACACTATACAAATGAGTTTTAGTTGTAAAAATGAGATGACAACTCAGGTGGTTTAAATACAGCTTTAATAGAAAATACATACTTAAGTCCTTTAGAAGAACATTTTCAAATATTTTTGTCTTTGTTTTCATTTTTAAAATACCACAAAACAAATGAGCTGAGAAAGAAAAAAAATTCATTAAATCATAAAAACGTGATCTTGATGGTGCTATATTTTCTACCACTGCACTGGCATTATTTTTCAGTTTTCGCGCCCAAAAAACGTCAAAACGATATGTGGTTTTTGTTTATACAATATGACGATATTATTATTTTTTAGTTTAATTTGTTTTAAATTCATTCACTATTCTCTTCTCATATTTGATGTGAGTATACATGTGTTTGCATATTTGTTGTTCTATTTAAAATTTCTACGAATTTATAAATATTTTTTCTTTGATTTTCTTAACTAAATAATTTATCAGATAAACAAGAATTGACTTTACGTGACGTGATATAGAAAAATATAGATTATTACCCTGAAGATGATCTGCGAAGTAGATCCAAATATCGGTATATATAAATATTTTTTATCTTTCAAAACAAAAAAATTAAGCACTGAGTTTTATTTGACAAGAAATATTCATGACCTAAAGCCAAAACAAAATAGTCTAAAATTTTAATTTTTCTTATATCAAGTCTAGTCGGGATTACTTCAAAAAATCAAGCGAAAAAAACTTATTGTTTTTATAAATATTTTTACAGATAAAAACAAAGTGTTTCGGTAGCCTGGATGGTAGCGGGCTGGTGTTGCGGCCCGGAGAGTCCCATACTCAAACCCCATCTACGGCAGGTACAGAAAAGGATTTATCAAAAAACAAATATTGAATATGTATAAAATAAAAATCGTAAAAAATTTTTTTTTTCTTTAATAAAGCTTCTTAAGTCAAAAAAAAAATAAACTTTTCATTTTTGAATAAATACGCCCAAATCAATCTTTTTAAGTGTGCAACAAGTACGGTTTCGAATTTAAATCAACATATTTTTGGCTTAATGCTCTAAACACAACTGGGACGAATGACGTATTTTTCGTGGCGAATATTCGTCTTAGAAAATAAAACACATTTGTGTATATAAAAATGTACACAAACAGTGCGTCGAATAAAATTCGTCTTGCGTTACGAACTGTGCCATTTTTCTTTAAATTTCTTTTATTTTGTTATTAAAAAACGTTACTTTATAATTTAAGAATTATTTTTACTTTTTATTTGTTGCATATAAACCATTTAATGTATTTTTAATGTTATTTTTATCTTTTCATATTCTTTTTTTTTAATTAAATTATTTTTTAAAGTGTGCTTCTTCTTTACGAAATATGGACACTCTATCACAGCTATTTTATTCATTATAAATGTGTTTCAGTTGATGAATTTACACAATGAGTTCAGTGCGAAATTCGTCGTTCGTCTCAGTTGTCTTTAGAGCATAAATGCGGCTAAAATTAAAAAATTCGTACAAGATAAATTGTACTTCGTTTGAGTAAATCCCTACTAGGTTTAATAAAATCTGTACTGCCGTACTTGGCTTATTTTTTGTGTGTACCTGGTATTAATTTTTTTATTATAATGTTCTTTTTGGGAAAAAAACTTATTTGAATCTGAACTTGATAGCAGTAAAGCTATCGACTTCATTCCTAGTAATTAAAAAAATAGTGAGTTTTTAGTGGGAAGAGTATGTAAGATTCGACCCAGCGAAATATAGCATTCTTACTAAATATATATGTTTACACAATATATTATGTACATATGTACATATACGTAAGTATTTATGTGAGTTATCTTTTTGAAGTTCAGAAGCATGTAAAAAATTTCATATTTTTTTAAGTTTTTGTTTTTGACCTTAAATTTAAATTGTCTTAGTGTTGCTTTTGTGTAATATGTTGATATATTAATAGTTATTAGGTGTGTTCATTTACAGAAAATTATCACTAATTTTCGATAATTATTACTAGTAAGTGTTTACGTACACAAAAAATTAGCAGATAGAGAGCCAAAAAAGAGCGTAATATGTTTAGAAACAAAAATGTTTCTGATAATTTCTACTAGTAAAAATTTTACTATCAGAAATTATTCAAACAGTCTTTCTGTCATTATGCTTTGAAATAAAATTTAAGTTTTAAATTTTTATAAGTTTACAAAAACAAAATACATTTGCTTGCAAGTTTTGACTGTAAAAGTGTTCATTTACTTTTAAATATTTTTGAGAGCAATTTTGTTTTTATTTTTTTTTACTCTCTCGTTGCTAGTAATTACTGGAAAGTTATTGAACACAACTAATATTGTGTTTTTAGCAAGTGTCGGCATTTTTTTTTCGATTAAAAATTTTGGCAAAAAACCCCCAATCGCTGTCGATTATTTTCTTATTGTGTCAAAAAACAATTTTATTTTTAAGTCAATGCTGTCTGCAGTCAACTTACTAGGTGAAGGTTCCTTTTATTTAATTTAAAAATTTAGAACGAATTTGTGAAAAATAGGAAATGCTTGTAATAACGCACATGTTCGTAAATGCATCACTGCATCACGAACGCAAACTTTTATAAAAACTAAAAAAAAATTTTAAAAAAGTGAACAATGCACCAGTTGTAGCCATTTTTTTCATATTTTATTATTATATATTCGCTCATGCGAACTAACAATAATTGTTCAAATGTTAACACTAACTAATTAATAGTAGTCCAGCCTGTGCCAGACTAACATTTTAGTTCTGTTAATAAATTAGTTAACTTCATCTAAGCGCAATAGTATCCGTCCTTTTCAGATTGGAGTGTCTACTATGTTGCAAGATACTTCGAGCGAGCGGGTTAAGATGCGTTTACAGCTTATTTAAATACTTGTCCACATAGTTTAGGATTTGGCATTAAGCTAGTGAAACTTCTAGATCCTTATGGATGTTGCTGTTTTTGACATACGACGGAGCACCAGTTATTATGCCAAGAAGCAGTACCCCATAATTGAATACCGTAGCACCAAATTGGTTTTAAAATCGAGTTGTAGAGTAGAAGTTTACAATCAACACCTAGCACAGAGTTTCTACCAATTAGCTAGTGAATTTGTGCAGCTTTAAGTTTCATTTGCGTCAGCTTCGCATCTATATGAGGCTTCCATGTGAGGCGGCGATCCAGGTGAATACCAAGATTTTTTGTCTCGGATCGTTGAGGCACCATATGGTTGTTAACAGTGATTGGAGGGCATGTTTCTTTGCGTAAGGTAAAAGTTACGTGAGTACACTTTTGTTCATTTATTTTTATTCCCCATAACTTTGCCCATTTCTCAACCTGGGTTACGTGCATAGCTGCCAGATATGTTTGGTTCAATATCGTCAAATTTAAGGGGAAAAATCGTCAAAATCGTCAAAACAACCTTTTGAAATCGTCAACCCTAAAATTTACTTTTTTTATAACTTTTTGCCTTATAACAAAAAAACTTGGTAGTTTCTTTCAAAATAATAACAAATTTAAAAGCAAAATTTATAATTTTAAGCAGAATAAACTGCAAACACAAATAATCATTTTTATGTTAAAACAATTGGGTATGAAATAGTATTAATACCGACCACTTTTAAATAACTTATTTCATAGATTTAATTTTTAGGGACTGTCTCTAAGTTATTTCTAATCCTTATAACTAATATATAAAAACAATTTTGCCTAAAATCTTTAATGTAAACAAGCAATGGCTAATATATTTTTTTCGTTTTCTAAATGAAAAAATTCAATATCTATGTAGTATACATATGTATGTGTGATTCTAGGAAAAAAGTAACATAACGCAAGATTCCTTCCATCTTTTTTTAGGGAAAAGCTTATTAAATTAAGAAGACTTTTTTAAAATAACTTGTATACATAGATGTTAATATAAAAATTGAAGTATTTCCCTAACAAACAAGAATAGTCCGTTCTGGCGTTGCGTTACTTTTTCCTGGAATTACCCATATCTGCCTTTGATTTTCTTTTAAAAAAGCCGAAAATCTTTAGTTTTCAAAAATCGTCGGATTCAGGGCAAAAATCGTCTAATCGTCATAAGCCTATTTTTGCCACCAAAAATCGTCAAAATGACGATAAATCGTCAAATCTGGCAGCTATGGTTACGTGTTGTTACAGCTGGTTCGAAGCCTCTTTATGGTCCTTATAAATACTAAGAAAAGCAGTGTCGTCAGCAAATGTCGACTTGTGTGTGAAACTATTGATTGGCATATCTGCTGTGTTAAGCAAGGTACATCAGCCCCTATTGGTTGAGAAGAACATATTTGGTTTCCTGCTTTGATCAAAAATTGTTTGCCGGTTAAGTATTTTTCTAGCAGATTGGAAATATTAGCTGTTAGATTAAGTTTTAGTTTGATTAACAGGCCTTCGTGCCATACTTTATCGAATGCTTGTGAGACATCGATAAAAAGCGCGGAAAAGTACTTCTTTTCCTTAAAGGCTTATCTTATAACCGGTACCACCCTGTGCGTATGTTCGATGGTACTATATTGACCTCTAAAGCCGCATTGGTGTTTTAGAATGCAGTTGTTGCCATTCAAGATCTGGGCCAGCTCGTTTTTAAGTAGTTTCACAAACAGTTTTGACATTGTGGGTAATAAAATTATAGGCCTTTAAGACTCCACCTTTAAAGGATCTTTATCAGGCTTAGGAATCATCTTCACTAAGGCTACTTTCCATGTTGGCGGAAAGTGTTCAAGCCGTATAAAGGCATTAAAAATAAAAAGAATTAACCTTTTAGCTGTAAAGGATAGCTCTAAGAGCATTTTGTTGCTTATATCATCAACGCCAGGAGCTTTTTTTTATCTGAATAGCGATAGCTTCTACAAAATCTGAATATCTGAAATGTATTTCTATTGGACGTCTGGCAACCACAGGCCGCATTTCGTTCACGTCAGTGCATGCATTGGGAGTAAATAAGTTCCTTAAATGACTAACGAGCAGGACGCATTTCTCTTCCTTCATTGATGACATTCTATGTACTTCTAACAAGTTTTTTAATCGGTTTGTACCTTCTTTCAGCTTATTTTTAAGTTGGAGCGATCTATACTTTTGCCATTCTCTTCGGACTCTCCTTTTTTCAGATAAAAGCTTTTCAACATCGGTTGAATAAATTTTGTGTTTTCTGGCCTGACGGTAGGTAGAAGAAGCATGTTCAACGGCTTTTTTGATATATTCATTAAGACTACTCAGGCACTCATCGATGTCTTCGGAAGTTTTTAAAGGTTGGTGTTCCGAACATTGGGTGCTAATAAATTTTTTGTATTTGAACTAATTTATTCTTTTTGATAAGGTAATATCACTAGTTGCTATTTGGTGAGTAGTGCAAATAGTGATTATTGTGGGTGAGTGGTCAAAGGAGGCTTAAGCCTCAATAAGCTCCGGGGATATACCTTTTTTTACGCCAAAAACTATTACGTCTGAAATTTTGGAATTTGTGTTCGGTTGGCCAATAGGTTGGTTGTCCAGTTGAAATAACGCAAAGCCCCATCTCAGACACGAAATCATACAAGACACGACCTCTGGGACTTATTAAGCAGGAGCCCCAGTACGAGTGATTGACATTATAGTCTCCAGCAGCTATGAAGCGGGGTCCTAAAGATTTGTAAAAACTGTTGTATTGATCCTTCATATGGAGAATCTGGGTGGACAAAAAACTGGCGAAATAACGAGATTATGGTAAAATTCATCAATGCAGACATTTGTTGCTGGTATATAACATTCGGAGATTTTTGATTTAATTAATAAAGCTGAGCCACCATATGACCTATCTCTTGGATTCTTTGAATCATAAAAAGTATAGCCACTTATTTTGAAAGTGCTTCTAGAATTCATATGAGTCTCGGAAATTAACATGACATCAATTTTTTTGTTTATTAAAAAATGGACATGTGACATGGTTAAAAGGGGTTTCCTATCTATAAGGATCCAGAATATATTTACTTTAATAATAAATAAATTACAAACGCACTGACAAACTAATACACACATATGTATACCCTTATTACTATGTGAAGGGTTGAAATAAGTAACTTTATAAAAATATTTTAACATTCCCAAGTCTATGTAAAACTTATTTTGTTTATATAAAATAAAAATTCTATAAAAAGATAAACATTTTGTATTTGAAAAGAAAAAAAAAACTTAAGTTATTGTTATTTAAATACAAACTATGTGATCATTTGGTTTTTATTTGTACAAAATGTGGTGACTCCCACCGATTTTAAAAATATTGCCGGGCTTAACAAGGTTACACCTCTCACGTTATTAAATCTTTAACAAAATTCTGATTTTAATTTTTTTAATATTTTTTTGGTTTGATTAATGATTTTTTGGTCAACTTTTTTTTTTTATCAATTATATGTTACATGCGAGTAAACCCGTTGTGACAGGTGTTACCATGAGACTCACACCTTTTATCAGTTTTAAAAAATATACAATTTTAAACTAAGCTCATAGGTTCGTATTTCCATTGTTACGAGGGTGAAAATTTTACGCGCATTTTTGCTTAAACAATTTTTGTTTAAAAAAGGGCATGATTTCTAAGGATGTTGTGTTTTCAAGAGTTTTATTGTAAGTAGACACTGAAAGAACACAATTTCTACTCACAATGGCCGCTTGAAGATTGTAACGGGTGTGACCTTACAAATTTGTATTTTCCAGAATTTCGAGTTCGTGCTGTGTAAAATATTTTTGAGAACGGGACTAATTTTAAAAGTTTCACGGTAGTTCAAAGGGTTTGTTACTTTTTTTCCAAAAATATATATTTTTTTTTAAGAATAAATACTAAAAAAGAACAGCCAATTTTGAAGTTCATTATAATTTTAAACTTTTGCGAAACAAATTTAAATAAAATATAAACCAATTGATTAAATTTCGATTATTTTTATTCTCTTTTGTACGCATATATGTATACACTTAAATCACCATTACATATTCATACATTTACTAACCGATTAACCACGTTGAAAAGTCGTAAAAATTCATATATTCTAAAGTTAAGACCTTATGAGTTTTTCAAGGTGTTTAAATTTTTTATTTGAAAAGTAAAATAACTTAAGTTATTGTTATTTAAATACAAACTATTTGTTCATGTGGTTTTTATTTCTACAAAATGTGATGATTCCAAACAATTTTCAAAATATTGTCGGTTTTTACAATGCCATGTTAAACCTTTAACCCTGTTAAATATTCAATAAAATTTTGTTTAAAATTTTTTTAAAAATATTTCTTTTCTTTAATGTTTTTAATTAATTTAGTATTACATGTGGGTAAATTCGTTCTGACGGGTGTGACCATGAGACTAAAATTTTTTATTATATGTCAAAAACATGAAATTTTAACCCAAATCGTTAAGACTGAGTATATTATGCCCTCTACCACAATTTTTATTTCCTGGGTTTTTTATATATAGGGAAGTCTATATAGCCATAAGAGTTTGCTTGTCTGTTGAAATCAAGTTTCCGAAATCCACTAAAGTACTACGGACCATGTATTGGTATCAAAAAATCAAAAACATCTCCAAGACAGTCGTTATTTAAAATCAGGAAGATGAATTAACTATCGTCCGAGATATATTGCTTATTTTTCTAAAACAAAACCCATGCATATATTCCTACATTAATTCAGAAAATATAGCAACTGTTGCTACAAAACTTTGCATAGAGAGTTTAAAAGTGGTGAAATAAATTTGGGGAAATCCCCTCTACAATTGCCTAAGTCTTAAGAAATTGTTGACCACCAGCTAGAAAGTAGTTTCAGTATGACGCGTAAATTTTGAAAAAATCAATGGATAGAGGCCGGAGGAGCAGTAGCCCCCATACAAATGAAAAAATTTTGTAAATTTTTTTAAACGCTATGTCTCGGAAACTATTACAGCAATCGAATTAAAATGCTTTACAAAAAGTAATGATACAGCAGTGCGTAAATTTTGAAAAATAAATTAGATAGGGGTAGGGGGAGCAGTAGCCCCCATACAAATTAACAATATTCATAAAATTTGTGATACGCTATATTTAAAAAACTATTTCAGAAATCGAATTAAAATGCCCTAAAAAGGTAATGATGCAACAGTGCGTGTTAGAAGCAGGGGGAAGTAGGACTTATATCACGGTATCGATATTGGTCGATTATGTTTTGAATTTCATAAAACTTTGGTAGATAATCCTTTCGCTGGTTTCTGCCAACAACCTTTTTTATTTAATCTCCAAGCATCATATAAATTACATTTTGGTTCCTGCAAAAAACAAGCGAGATTGTTGACAAAAACGAAATAAAGTTAGCGATTGACCCAACTCTATTAAAAATTAATGGACTGCCAATTGAGGCATATTAAAACCGCCTCCCATCTCTCATTAGGATTAAGGGCTAATAATTTACAGATCTTAAATTCGGTAGGATGATTTCTGTTTTCACAAGTAAGATCCACTATTTTTGCCTGTGCCAAATCTTACACACAAAAAGTAAATGAAAATCAAACTGCAGCGGTGTCAAAAGTACGTTGAGTAGGCTACATTCTTAGTTTCGGTGCCAATTCAGTTTTGTGACAACAGTACTGGAACATATATGGATATATGCATGGGTTTTGGTCTAAATAATAAGTTAATCGAGATTTTGGCTCATAAATATATCTATCCATATTGAACCGATGCAAAAAAAGCAATCTGCCTAGGCATATTTATATACTTTGACACCGAAACGAGGTCCTTAAAATTTGACTAGAGCAGAAGTAATGTTCCTTAAGATATGGTTATGGCTATGGCGTTATGGCAAATCACCTATAATCAAAAACAGTGTTGCCCATAAGTTTGGTTCGAACAGCTGTTTACCCTGGTATGGTTAAGTCACGCATAATTGAACCTTTAAGTGGGTACATATTATTTAACGTTCAAAAACATACATCCTTTGAAATCACATTTTTTTAATAAAATTTTTTAAATGTTTTGAATAAGAAAAAATATGAGTAAAATGGCCGCATACTTCACATTGGAGTTGCCCATAACCCAAAATATTTATCTGTCCGGATTTATTTTAAACTTTTTTTTTAAAATGCGACCTATACGTTAATCGCATGGGGTTTGATCTTAATAATTCGTATTTAAAAGATAAAAAAGACTATACTCGTTTAAAAATTTTCCCAGGAACTTACAGAAATACTTTTTCAAAATAATTTTGTACCCTTTTAAAATTGCAAATTGTTAAAGTCTTAAATGATTGTTAAGTTCTGTCTACAAATATGCCATAATAGTGTTTAGCCCCTTCTAAAAATTGTAATGATTCAGCAAATATCGTTCAAAAGCTGAAATAAACTGTAAAAGATAGAATATGAAAAAAAAATGTGTTAAAATAAATAAAATGTTGCTCAAAAAAGGCATGCAAGTGCGGTTTCCCTGTTTATTTTTATTTTCTTAATTTTAAAACGCATATTAATTTATTTAAACTGTTTTGATTCAATATTTGTTTTGATTATTTTTTCTGTCAGATTAAACTGACACGATGGTGTGAAAACACAAATGCTCTTAAATTATTAAAAGTATTCGCTCCACTAATTAAAGCTTTTTAAAATTGTAAAAATCATAATTATTTTGAATAAAACAATATTTTTATTTAAAATTTCTAAACAAAAACATTTAGAAACTGTGCACTTGGTTAAGGACGAACAAGAACAGACGGTAATGCAGTTGTTGACAAAAAACCGCAATTTTGCAATTTACCTAACGTGTATATGTATGTGTATGTATGTATAAATATTTAATTGTTTTTTTATTTATATTTAAAAAAACCATAAGAAAAAGCTGAAGTCTTTTAGAAAAGTATCAAATGTTTTATGGAATTTCAATCGTCTTTTTGAAATATTATGGTCCATGTTGTTAAATTTGATGCTTATAAGTGATATGGGTATATTCACGTTAGCCATTTCGTTTGTAATTTCTTTAATATCCATCAGCGACCACATAAAGTACATATTTTCTTGGTACTTATAGATAGAAAAGTCGATTTAGGGTTGCCCGCCTGTCCATCTGTCCGTCTTATCGTCTGTCCGTGTTATGGTTGACGCCCTCAGATGTCGCATAGAACCGTAGGTAGTATCGAGCTATCAGAAATATTTGCAAGAAAATCGCTATTGATACACAGCAAAATCGCCGGATAACTGACCAAGATATAAGCCAAAAACCTAGACTACCTCTGTTTATTTCTCTAAAATTTGTATGTACATAAGAACCTCTACAACTGGCCCGGAGTTGCCACTACACGGGTGCAATGTACGACCATATAAAGTTTAATTTTTTTAAATTTTAAAATTTTTTTTAAACTGCTCCCACAGCTTCCAGGGTCAAGTTTAAGACCGACCCTTATTAATTTTTCCTCCCAAACATTTTTGTGCAACATACAGACAAACAGAATTTGAAAAAAAAATGAGGGTAAAAACCCCTACAACTTCTCCGGAGTCGCCCTCTGAGGAATAAAATGTATTACAGACCCCGATTTGTTTTCCTTCTCAAACATACTCTTCAAACGTAATCAACTCCTTTTTCCTTGCAAACATTTTCAATTTTTCTTCTTTCCTTAAGGGGGTTGTCATACAAAATTTGAACAAATTCGGAAAAACCTCTACACGCTGTGAAGGGTATATAAGATTCGGCACAGCCGAATATAGCGCTCTTACTTGTTGTTTATTTATTAAAATTCTAGGAATGTTTTTCAAAACAACTAACTTTATAAAAACATTTAAAAATTAAATATAAAAATATATTCTTGTGTGTATGTACATACATATGTACATATCTAAAGAAATATGTTTAAATAGCAAAAATAAAATTATTTGGAAATCAATTTACATTGTTATCAAGAGATTTGCTTAAACTTAAGTATTAAAAATATTGACATTGACACTTACGCTTACACTCGCTTTCCAAAAATGTCGAAAGAAAATAAAATTGCTAAATGATACCTTAACACTTAAAAATATTCATTAATATTATAATTTACATTAAACAATTTTCATAAAATGACATTTTTAATTTTTTAGCATTTTGGTGCAAATAAATTTTCAAGTTATATTGCAGATCTGACTAAGTGTGAAAATGACTGATATTTTTGTAACCAAATAGTGTTGCGAATTAAAAATTAAGTCTAGTTGCCCAGCAAAAACTTACATTGCTTTGTAATGAGTTGAAATCCAAAAAAACTCTTGCTTATTAGCATTTCAACCCATTATTTTAACATGGCGATGATATTAAAGGCAAGTACTTACTTACAATGCTCGCTTATAAAGAGGGAGTTAAGTAAGTACTTCCCACGCTCGCTTACAAAGAGAGGCTTACATAAGCTATTACTTTATTAGCATTAAAATAACCTTTTCCTGGGGACCCCAGTTACTCATCGTTGGATTTAAAGTTGTTTTCTTTGATGTTTGGGTTAAAACTGGCTTAAAGTATTAAGTTAAAATAAGTAAAGAAACTCTCAAACTGAAACTATCTGCCTAAATTTTGGATAAGAAATAACTCATTATCTAGCAACTGCTAAGTAATACAAACGGTATATAATATCAGATGAAAGGTAAGAAATTTGTAATGCCTAATCATATTCAAGTTTTTGCTGGGTGGTAATTTAATCTTGCCCTTTTAATGCAAACCACAAAATATTTTTTTTATTATATTTTTATATTAAAACCGCAAAAAATGCTACTTACTTATTAAAATTTTTGCTCATTATTTTAACATGGCGATGATATTGAAATCAAATACTTACTAAAATCTTTATTGCCTCCTTTTTAAAGGTCTTAACCATACCACAGTAAACAGCTGTTCCAACCAAACCTATGGGCGACACTGTATTTGATTATAAGTGACTTACTATAACGCCATAACCATAACCTTAGAAACAAATTGAGTTTTGGTTTTTATGGCAACGGTTATGGTTATGGCGTTATGGTAAGTCACATGTAATTTAACCTCTTAAGCGTATACAGATTCAAGTATATTAGATTCAAGTTGCTGTTTTTTTTTAAATTTATTTTGTAAAGTAAAATTTGTATTAAAAGCAAAAACCAAACGCGAATTAAATGTACCCATCGCATCAGCCCTCGATTTGGATTGCTTAGTAATATATATATATGGGGGATTTCATGTCAAGTGGCCCAACTTTTAAATCGATGTCTTTCGATTTGAAAGAAATTTTGACCAAAGTAAGTTCTTGCAGAGAGTAGTTTAGGCACAATTTTTTAACACGATCGGTCAAGAACTCTCTGAGCTAGAGGGGTTCAAAATTTGACGTTTTCGGCAAATAGGTGTTTTTTCTAATACATGTAGTTTATTACCTTTTGCTTTTAACAAAATTCGTCCCAAATACTTTCGATAGATTTTTTTTCAAGCTTAAGAGATAATTTTACATAAATAGCAAAAAAATCAAAATAGAATATACGCGAAAATTTAAAAACCTCTACCTTGAGTTACAAAACATTATTTTTTATAGATATCCCACTCGCATCCCACTAAGCGACTTCCAAGCTCTTCAAAGGAAAGACCTAAGCTTTCTTTTGAGCAAAAAAAAAATGGGCACATTTGGAAAAAAAAATTTTTTTCTAATTATTTAAAAAAAAATAAAAAAATTTTTTTTTTTTTTTAAAAATATTTTTTTCTGAAAGATTGAAAAAAAGCTATCGAAAGTATTTGGGACGAATTTTGTTAAAAGCAAAAGGTAATAAACTACATGTATTAGAAAATACCTATTTGCCGAAAACGTCAAATTTTGAACCCCTCTAGCTCAGAGAGTTCTTGACCGATCGTGTTAAAAAATTGTGTCTAAACTACTCTCTGCAAGAACTAACTTTGGTCCAAATTTCTTTTAAATCGAAAAAAAAGTTGGGTCACTTGACATGAAATCCCCCATATAGCATTTGCTCAATATAGAAAGAATAATTTTCTTTCTTTTTAATTTCGTAAGAGCAAATGTTCTCTAAAAAAGCGGACTTCTTCTTAAAACCATCCATCTTTTGCTTACAATGTCGGCAATTCGGACCCATTTCACAGTCTAGGCCATCGCTGTGTTTAATCACATTGCCATTGGTCTCAGATCGAAGATACATATACGAGTATATAGAAAAAATTTTGCTGGGTATCGTTATTATTCGCATAAAGAATATGTTTTTTATTGTTTTTTTTACTATTTCCGTCGAGTATTTTGTCATTTTTTGTATTCATTGATAAAAAAAAACACATCATATTCAGGGCCATTGAAATATGTATTTATTTTTATGTACACGAAAAATTACACAGACACTTATATACATACATACATGTATGTTTCTTTTTTGTTTTTCCTATTTTTAGAAAATCAATAGAAATCATAGAAAGTGCGATTAACGTATTTATGCAAATTATTTAATACTGTTTTTAACACTTTGAGCAGCTAAAAAAGAAAAATTTTTATTTTATTTTAAGTTACTAAAAAAAATACCGCAACTAACATGTCTTCAACTTTTTGTTTTATACTTCTGGTTTAAATAGAAAAAAATAAATACAAAACTAGATATTTTATTTAAACCTTGCACACGTTTGACGTCACGTTTTCTTTTATGGAGTAAACGTTTGGAAAATCTTACTATTACCTTTTAGATTTTACACAAAGTTAAAAATAATATAATAATTAACTAACCCGCTTTAAAAATAAAAAAAAATGTACTGTTTTAATATTAATTACTTGCACACAAATTCACGTTAAGAAATATAAAAAAAAAACAGGGACTGTAAATAATATAAATTTTTTGAATATTCAATAAAAAAAAGCATTTAGAAGGAAACATTGGAAAGTCAAGTGAAGTACACGATACTGATGGCATTAAACTGGATTTTTTTAAAATCAATTTCTTTTTAAATTTTTTATTTTTATTTTGTTTTTCAATAATTAATTATTATTTGGTTTTGATTTTTTTTTTTTTTCAAAAAATAATTATTATTTTCTGATTTTTATTTTTTGTTTAACCAATTCTTTTTAAATTGTTGATGTTAAATATTTTTTCAAAAAATAATATTTGTTTTTTTTATTTCTTTGTCAAGAAATAATCCATATTTTTTGGTTTTTATTTATTTTTTTTTTGACAAAAATAATTGTTACATGTTTAATTAATATTAAAAAATAAAAAAAAAAAAACAAAATAAATAACAATTATTGTTATCATAATTGTTTTTTATAAAAATATAAAATTATTACTTATTTCTACCAAAAAAAAAATTAAAAAAAGTAACTATCTTTTGACAAAATAAAAATCAAGAAATAATTAAAATTTGTCTAAAAAAATTATAAGAAGCTAAAAATAATTATGTAGTCATTTTTTGAGATTTATTTTTGCAGAAATAATTTAGTTTCCTGAAAAATATACAATATGCTTTAATTGGATATAGAAATCAGGGGCGTAATAATTTTTTCTGCCTAAAAAAATTTAAACATTATAGTAAATATACTTTTATTATAAATATTTTTATATTATAATAAAATAAATATTAAATCTACAAAAATTAATAAAAAAAATATAATTGAACTTACTGATTTTAACAAAATAAAAAATAGTTTCTTCTGTCAAAAAATATCAAAAATTATTTATTTCTTGCAAAAAAAAATATTTAACGAATGCTTACAAAGCAATTGATTTGAAAAAATTTTAATTTAATACAAAGATGGTGTTATTCACTTGACTCTCTTGTCTATCCTACTGCCTGCTTTTTTTCAATAAAAAAATCTGAAAATATTTATTATTTTCGGTCTTTAATGTAAAAATATCTCATTTTAAACTTAACCCTTAATAGCCTAGTGGTTCCTTTAGGAACCAACCAACAAAAATTGAAAAATCATTCAACGATTATTATAAAATATTGTTGTAATGCTTTACAAACTGTTCACTGATACACATGCTACTGTTTGCGTTGATCGGTATTTGAAAACAATGTCATTTAAAGCTTGTGTGTTTGTTAAAGTGGTTCTTCCTCACAACAATGAAATTTTGTGCTTTTGCTTAAAAACAACAAATTATTTTCGTACAATTTACATTAAATGTGTTGAGAAAAAAAATATTTCCGTTATAATTATAGTGTACAGAAACGTATGTAAGTATTAAAAAGTTAGTGTGGTTTTATTTTCAATATTTTTTCTGTATATTCCTGGGTGGTCCCTTGAGGAACCACCAGGCGCTCTTAGATGATATTATTTATATATGAAATTATATAGCAACATTATTGTAACGGTCTTTTCTAGTTGATTTTTTTAAATGGCTCGCAGAATTCAATGTTTTAGAACGGAGCAAGAGCTTTCTGAATATGTTAATTCGATGGCTTGGGATGAAAGTGAAGACGATGGAGATTTCTCTTCTGACGATTTTGAATGTGATCCGGATTTTGATTTTGAAAGTGCTCTTCGCGATAACGACCAATGTGAGGAAAATGAACCAAATTTAGGTGCGTCTGCGAATGTTGTGGCTCGTTTGGCTCGCTCTGTTCCGCGGTTTAAAAATCATGTCATATTTTTTGATAACTACTACACATCAATTCCATTGATGGTGTATTTGCGAACACAAGGTATTTATTCGCTTGGAACTGTACGCCGTTCTCGTCTTCCGTTATGCAAACTGGCACAAAAATTTGCCAATCGAGGTGATTGCGAAGAATATCTCGGAACGTTTCATGGAATCGACGTCACAACAGTAGCATGGAATGACAATAAAGTTGTTAATATGTCATCTACAATGGTTGGAGTAAAGCCTTTTATTTTGGAACATGGGGAAACGCCAGAGAATGCTCCAACCATCGAAAGATTTAATAAAAAGAAGAAGGTAATGGAAACTATTCAATGCCCAAATATAGTTCACCAATACAACAAATACATGGGCGGCGTTGACCTTCTCGATTCCTCTCTTGACCGTTGCCGTATCCGAATTAAATCACGTAAGTGGACAAGTCGTTTGTTCTACCACATGTGCGATAATCAATGCACGGATTTTGTACAAAAGGCATCACAGTGAAACTAATCGTTTGGAACCAAAGTTAAAGTTGCATGAATTTGTGACTGAAGTTGCACATTGTTTAACAAAGTCTGGCTGTGAAATGCGAGTAAGAAAAGGGCGAAAAAATAATATTGAAAACCAAATTGCAGCGAAACGCAGTCGGCCATCGACTGCTCCTCTTCCACCACGTGACGTTCGTTTAGATAACATTGGCCATTTACCAAAATTTGTAAAAGAAGGAAAGCCACGCTGAAAGAATCCGCAATGCATATCGCGTACCAAGGTTCGATGCCAAAAATGTGGAGTTAGTTTATGTTTTTCCAGTGACAAAAATTGTTTCGCTGAGTTTCATCAGAACTAAACGACAAGCATATTTAATTTAACAAATAAAATTTGTTTTTGAATTAAAATAAAAAATATTTTTTAACTAAAATTTCGTTACTTTTAATTAACAAATAATATTCTTTATACCGTCTTTACTTTATCGTAGAGATCCTAGTGGTTCCATTAGGAACCAACCGAGAATTTTGAACCTAGAAAGGGTAAATATTACTTAGGAACAAAGTTGTAGAACAAAAATGAATTAGAATTACGAATTTTCTTTCATATATTTTTTTTAGAGCAAAAAAAAATATCAGGATATTAAGGGTTAATTAAAATTACTCACGAGCTTTTCACAAACTGAAATCGTTTAACTTAAGGCAAAATAATTATATGAAATATAATTATTAGAGCGATTCCGATATACGTGTTTCACTTTGTCTAAGCATTTATATATAAAATAAAAGTATAAATAATAATAAAATATTTAGTACATAATTGTTTCGGTTTAAATCAAACTTGTTTTAAATTTTTGTTTATTTAATTGCTTATTTAAAAAATGCAGTTATGGCGTTTAATTGCTAAAAAGTTATACATACAAATACATATATGATTTATTCCGAGGCAAGGCGAATTCATACAAGGTGAACGCAGGGCGAAAAATTCGTACAGATAATGTCAAACTTGAAAAAAAAACATAAATTATTTATATATGGCATCATTAAAAAAAACACAAATTATTTGCAGAAGAAAAACGTGAATAAAACTAATTTTACACGGTTCTTTTTTGCACAAAGCACTTTTCAAATTTTTAGTTAAAGAATCTAACCGACGCGTAATTTTTTTTTTTTAATACCAAGAAGAAGCACATGGGCAAACTTTTGACATATTGTGAGAAAAATTGCACGAGCAAAAATAGTCAGCTGATCTGTCGAGATCACCTTTTCTTTGAATTCGCCTTGATTCTGAGATTACGGGTTTAATTTCGACATAATTTTCGGCGTTGATTTTTTTTTTTGCAAAACAACGTATTTTGATAGGTGTCTGATTTTTTTTTTAAATTGTAGGAGCTAGTTTTTTAAGTTTTTAGCGAATTATGTTAAGTTTTTAAAGTATGTCCCCAGTTGACCAGTTTCTTTATAATAAATTGTTTTCATTTAGTTCCAAGAAATCAAATGTTAAAAACAAAATGTTTTACATGTTCGAAATTGCGTTGTAATTGCTCCAAATGACAATTTCTACTTTAAGAAAAGAACCTAAGATAAGATATGAAAGACCATTCACAAATGTCTAAATGTTTAGGTCGGTCTAATTGGATTTTTATCTCTAAACAAACAACAACAAAAAAAAACTAAAAACTAAGTCTTTTTGAATTTATGACTTTACAAAGCAATAAGACAAGAGGGGCATTTTAATGTTTTATTTATTTTTTTTACTAATGCGTTTTAGTTTTTAAAACACAATAAAAAATGTCTTAGATTAATATACATTTTTGCATAAAACTAACAATAAAATAGATTGTATTAAATGTATATTTATTAATTTTATTGCACATATGAAATACAAATTGTTTAATGGTTTTTGGGGCACATCGCCCACTGCCACAAAAATTACAATGTTTTGGACTAAAAATACTTTGTTTGTAAAAATGAGCAAAAACATGTAATAAATATGTAATGTAATAAATAATTACTCTTATATTATATAGTGCAAACTCTTTAAGTAGAAACTCGCTAGTCCGCACTCCAGTAATCCGGACAAGTTAATGCTTCGGACAGTTTGTAAATGTTTCCATTTGGTTATTTTAACAGTAGTAAAACACAATTTCTTACTTTTTAAATAAAAGATTAGCCTTTCTTACATTTTCTTTTTTATATATGGAGTTTGACATACTTACGTTTGATTTTTTTAATAGCCAGGAAAGTGTCAATCAAACTATATAAACATAAAACAACGAAAAAAGTAAGAAAACCTTAAACTGTATTTTCTTTAATGATATGAACTGATTAATTATTTGACCGTGGCCAACATATTATTCACGTTCCTTTCACTCAAATAATTTCAACTTCTCTTTTTGTGGGTTTCGTTTTGTATGGCACTACGTAAATTTGCTCTTTAACATGACGTACATATAAGAGTGACATCACTTTAAGGGTGTCGTTTGAAATGTACAAAAAATGTGTTTTTCAAAAAAAAGGTAAAAAATTAAGCTTAAAGAAAATGGAAAGAAAAATAAATAACTAAAGTGATTATTTTTATTGTATAAAGCTCTACTACAAGAAAAGCCCAAAAATATCGTGGATTCATAAATTTTAAAAATGCCAAACAAACTTGAAATTTTTGCTGACTTGAAGGAAATCCCCATGTCAATCCGCTTTTCAACTTTTTTTGTTACCTTTTTTGCGACATTGTCAAAAATACGTCTATAGTTTTTTATTTAGCTTTAATAATAAGAAAAAGAAAACTAGTGAATTTCTAGTTATTCACCAAGGCGAATTCATACAAGGTGGACGCAGGCGAAAAATTCGTACCTATAATGTCAAACACAAATATGGCATCATTGAAAAAAACACAAATTATTTGCAGAAGAAAAACGTTAATAAAATTAATTTTACAGTTTTTTTTTTTTGCACAAAGCACAAGAACGCATCATTTAGTTTTACAATTTGTTAATTAAGAACACTTTTTTAAATTTTTAGTTTAATAATCTAACCGACGCGTAATTTTTTTTTAAATCAAGAAGGAGCACGCAGACAAACTTTTGACACATTGTGAGGAAAATTGCACGAGCAAAAAATAGTCAGCTGATGTGTCGAGACCACCTTCTCTATGAATTCGCCTTGGTTATTCACTATTGACGTTTCCTGCAGGGAGTATTCTGAAACACTCACACATTTCAAGTACAGGGTGTCTGGTAGAAAATTTATGTTTTTAAATACGATTATTTCAAAAAGTAATAAACGGTGCGGGAGGAGGGTGGCACCGCTAGAAATATCGATTTTTCGGATTTTTCAGTCACGATGTCGCAGTGGTCGAGTGAGCATCCCGCGTTCGCTGTAAACAGTTTTTTAAGGTAAGAATTTTTACGTAATTAGTCGTCGACAATTGCTTCGGCTATAAATGTCCCACGACCAGGGCCCAGTTGATCTTCAAGGACTCCCGAAAACACTCAACTGGTTGAAAGCAGTTAGCGTGAAAATCTGCAATACGGAAAATAGTAGCTTCACTAGGACCTCCAAGAGCTATTATTCATAAAATTTGAATAAAGGATCTGAACTAAATGAAAGTGACTTTGATTAACGAAAAATTTTTACGAAACGATGTTGGAGCATTTTCGCACTGTAAACCCAATTTTTTGAGCGACGAGACTCGTTTTCGCTTAAACGGCCACGTCAACAAAGCTGCTGTTAATGATCCCCAAGAACCCGCATCCCTCGATTGAAACATCAAAAATCATTGCATTGCCCCAGGGTAACTGTTTGGTGTGCCTTATCCACGCATTAGATAATTGGACCATTTTTTCGAAAATTCTTGAGACCAGGTGACGAATTTTAACGGTGAAAATTATCGACGCATGATTCGGAATTATTTTTGCCAAACCTGGGAGCTCATCCATGGTACTATTCACACACATGGTTTAAGCAAGTTGGGGCACCTGCACACACAGCCAGAGCTTTACTAAAGTTTACTTCTGAAAAATTTTCTCAAAAAACCAATCAGCCGCTTTGGGGACATTTCATGGTCACCAAGGTCGCCCGATATAACTCCCGTAGATTTTTTTAATGGGCTACTTCAAAGAAAGGGTTTGTAATGGCAATGCCTAATCTCTGGTGGCTATAAAGAAAAATATTCGTCGAGTAATCAGCTTAATTGAACCAAGTTTACTGCGAAGTGTGGCGCAAAGCACAAGGCTCCGTTTTGAACAGTGTGTTCAGCTCGACGGTAGACATCTGGCTGACATACCGTGTAACGAATAAAGTCCGTATTTCCATTCTACTATGCAATGCTCTTAATAAAACTTTGTGTCAATTAGTGTTTTTAATTTAAGTTTGAAAATATAAATCTGTCACCAGACATCCTGTAGAATATTATGACTCATTCAAAAGGAACTGAAGTAAAACACAAGAGATTAAGCTACAAAATATTTTTTAGTATCGAAACAAATTGTTTAAAAAAATCTAGTTAAATTTTGTAAATTAGAAATATTTATACATAATTTTGTAAATGAAATATTTAAAAGTTTCATGCCTGCACATTGACGAAGGGTGTATAAAGTTCGGTACAACCGAAATATATCACTCTCACTTGTTACAACATTTTTTTAATACGTTGCGTTTGTTGTGCTCTGGGGTTTTTTTTTTGAGACATGTGTGGTTTGTGGACGTTGGCTAACAAAAAAAGAAACGTATTGGCCAGCAGTTTCAAAGGGCAAATAAAAATTAAAATATAAGTAACTGAAATACAACTAAACAGAAAACATGTCTTCGTTAATTAATAGTCAAGCACAGTTATGAGAAACAACTTTTATTTTGTGGTTTTGCACATAGAACTTAACCTTTACAAGCCAACATTGATTTTGGCCTTCCTTTTCAACAACGCAAGAAATTAAAAAGCACATAAAGAAAGAAAAAGTGTTATGTTCGGTTGTACCGAAATTGTTATACCTTTCACCAATGCTTCCTTGCCTAATTAATTTTTGTATGAAAAAGTATCGTTCCAGGTCTTAAACTGATATTGTGTATGGTTTCACAGATATATCTCCAAATTTATTTCCTTTGGACAGGAGTTATCGGTCACCGTTATCCAACAAACACCACTTTCTTTTTGGAAATAAAAGCTTCTGAGATATGTTCCATAGTTATAAGAAAATGTACGCGATTTCATTTAAAAAATTAGTAAAATTAACGTTCCTTTTAAAATCGAAACTTTTTATCAAAGATGTAATAAAGAATCTTTTATACACTTCCCATTGTTCTTTTTGTATACCCAGTCAACCGATATAGCTAATTTGTTTTGAAAACGTCGATATTAAAATAAAATTAATATTTTAGATTTTTTTTTTTACTTTTTCCTATTTTTATATATGAAGTTTGACAACACAGTGGTGAAATAATTTGAAGCGTGTTGTCAAACTCCACCAGATAATTCACCTGATAATCAATTTCACCATGAATTACTTGGAGTTTGAATTCGATAGCTATAACAGTTTTAAAAATAATAAACTATATTAAAATGGTCCGTTTGCATTGGGAATACCACTTCAAATGCTTCTATCAGCTAAATTGGCGGCGATGAAGATACCACAACACCAATTCCAAGAGACGATGCTGAGTGCATATCACCTCGCCAGAATAAAACTGAAATAGCAGTAACCCGGCTTAAGAAAAACAAGGCAGTAGTAGCTGACGGGTTGCCAGCTTAATTCTTTAAGACCGCAGGCGACATCCTGATGAGGCGTATGCATCAGCTTGTTTGTACAATCTGACTAGAAAAAGGCATACTTGACAATTGGAACATCAGTGTTTTATGTCCTGTGTACAAGGAAAAAGAAACAAGACAGTATGTGCCAACTACAGGGGTTAAGTTTAATTTCCCTTAGTTGCAAAATACTATGCAGTATATTGTGTAAAAGATTAATATCTAAAGTCGGCGAGATAATAATTTCATATTAATGCATAGTGTTTACCGCTTCCTTTTCTCCTATCCAAAAAAAGTTTAAGATCTCCATGCAAAGCCTTGTGCTACCAATTGTAATAAAAACTGAGATATTTTTGGATATGTGCATGGCTATTTTCCTAAAAGAATAGGTCATCAGGTGTTTGCTTAAGTATGTCTCGGTCCTCAGTGAACCGTTGTTGATAGTAAAAAGCGATAGGGATATATTTTAAAGTTTAATTCTAAAACGTGATTTGTAGGAACTTGGCTCTGGAAACTTGGCATACAGACTTATGGGCATGGCTAAAGTCACTTTTGCAGAATATCAAATTAGAACGTAAAAGGAATGAGAAATTTATATACAGGTACCCTCATCACTGTGTACAAGGTAAAAAAAAATATTTAATATTCTTTATATTGCAAAAACATGACGACCAGAGTTGCTTTTGAAAGTTTTTCATTCGACCAAACTTATACAGAAACTTTTTGGGAATTCTTGATCCATTTTAAGCAAAGAGGCAAAGTAAGAAAACATTTAAATGTTCATTTTTGCTTAGGTTTTACCTAAAAATTTCTAAATCTGTGCAATACGTTGTGGCATAAGTTAAACCCTTCTTTTATATCTTGAAAACTCAGTTGACAATATTTATTTATTGATAATGCATGTATCATTTGTTTTATTATACCCTTCACTTAAGTGATAAGGGTATATATAAGTTTGTCATTCTGTTTGTAATTTCTCTTATATCCATCTGCGACCCTATAAAATATATATATTCTGGATTCTTATAAATAGGGAAGTCGATTTAGCGATGTTCGTCTACCCGTCTGTCCGTATTATGGTTGAAATCAACTTTTTGAAGCCCTCTACGTCGAGTAGACCCGTAAGTGATATCAAACTATCAGAAAAATCTGCAGGCAAATCCCTATTGAAATTCAACAAAATCTACCGATAACTTACCAAGACTACCTCTGTTTACTCCTTTAAAATTTGTACATAAAACCCTCTACAACTGCTCCGGAGTTGCCCCGTATAATGTGCAATGCAAAACCGACTTCCCCTAATTTTTCCACACTTACACCATATCTCCGCCCTCTAACAGGGTTGCCATACAAAGTCTAATTTTTTTTAAATTATTTTTCAAACGTTACCACAGCTTTCAGGGTGCTCCTACAAGGGTAAAATATAGGACCGACCCCAATTGATTTTTCCTCTCAAATATTTTTGTGAAACATACTTATCTCCAGCCCTTAAGATGGTTGCCATTTAAAATTTAAAAAAGAAAATGTAAAAACTCCTACAACTATTTTGGAGTCGCGCTTAGGGGAATAAAATATATATTACAGACCCCCATTATTTCTTTCTCCCTATTATATTACTAAAATATTTTTACCCCTTACCTTCATCACCCAAGGGGGCATGGCAACCACTGCCTGGAGGCGGCCTTAAAAAAATGAAGTGTAAGGCCGATGCCATTAGTTCCCCCTTCCAAACATATTCTTAGAATATACTTACCCGCTATCTCCATCACCTGAGGGGGCTGCCTATAACCCCCCCCCCCCCCCCCTCCTCCCCGTCTAAGGGGGTTACCATACAAAATTTGAAAAATTTAATATAAAAACCCCTGCAACTTCCCTATTCATCCTAAATGGGTTAAATTATGACACCGAGCCCTACTTAAAAATTAAAAATATTTCATAAATAAAAAAATTGATAAAAATAAAAAAAGCACGGGGTTTCGGCACAGCCAAATATAGTGCTCTTACTTTTTTAATTTTAAAGTTGTTAGCCATATTCATAATATTTAAATATATTTGTTAAGGGCTTATTTTACAGATATCTATTAAGTAATTGTCAAAAAAGCCCTAAATAAACTTCTTTATTTATTATGAATATGAGCGTTTATATATAAAACGGATAACCGCTTCAGCAAAAAATTAACTTTTAATAATTGTTTTTAATTTTATTTTTAAATCAACTTTTATTAAACCAAATAAATTTTGCTCGGCAATGTTTTTATAAAAAATGTTAATACTACTTCGTGGAATTACATATTTATACGTAGTTTACGTAGGGAGTGAGTGTGAGATTTGCCACGTCCAGAAAATTTTTATTTTTCACAATTACCTTTTTTTTCATTGAAAGTACTTTTCGAAAAAAATTTAATTTTTTTGGTTTTTTTCTCAAATTAGTAAATATAAGTATGTATATATGTATCTACATATGTATGCAGGTATGAGGTTTTTTATTAAACTTAAAATAATTATAAGCCGGTGCTAACAAAAAAACATATTCAGTCCAAATATCTTTAAAAATAAAATTTCTTTAAAAAAAAAACTTTTGCCTTTTGTAGGGGTCTGCCAATCAAAAAAGTTTTGCATGATGCAACAGACAATCATTATTTCTTAAGGTCCAATTTCACATCCTTTTTTTACCAATAGAAGGGTATAAACAATTTCAAACAATTAGTATATCTTTTTTAATAAAACTTACATTTGTACTTGTTGGTTTATTACATATTTAATTATGTATTATTTAATTACATACATACATACATACATATGTTCATATGTAAATATGTATGTATATTGAAGAGATTATTTTTTTTTTCTTTTCTGGTCGGTATTTTTAGCACAATGTGTAACCTTTCTTACACTTTTACAATTTAAATTTAATTAAAAATACTTTTAGTGAAAACTAAATTTTACTTTCTTAGATATATATATTTTTTTTTTAATTCTTTAGCACATGGTTTGTGTAACTTTTCTTATATTTTAAATTTTGTAATAACACTAAACCAAATTTCTAGCTAAGTTTCGAACAAACCCAAACGCCACCGAAAACCATTATAAACTAAATGTTAAAACTGCGTACCAAGAGTTAATATATTAAACAGAGAAAATAACGAAAAAATATATAGAAATACAATATTGTATGATGTATACACATACATATTCGAAAAAACCTACTACAAATTGTCAGTGCCACATTTGCTTGAGTGGTAAAACTAAAAAGCCAAAACAAAGGGTATTTTAAAAACACTGAAAACAATAGAGAAAATATTGTTAAACGAGAGAATAAAAAGAACAACTATAACAATTCAATTGAGAAAAAAATTATCAGGGGCGCTAAAATCGTTAAAAAAATTAATAAAAAATTAAAAATTGTCAAAAAACTATCACAACTGAAACTACAAAAAATTAACCTGTTGATTATGCTTAATAAAGAATAAGACTTTGAAGCACTTGTTCTACGAACCCCTGCACTACATGCTATGCTCAAGGCTTCAATACCTTCTTTACTGTTCATAATGTTTACTCATCAGGTAGCGATGCAATGTTCTCCTTCCGTGTTAGAAGTGAATAACCAATCTTTACTCACTCCAATACTACATGCATATATCATCATTCCGAAGTTATCTATTCGCATAAAACTAACTTGAATATAAACATTATCAATTATATAAAATTATTTTTTTGGTATCAAATGTACCATCCCCCAATCCAACTATTTTTCCCCCAAAATGTAAACCCGACCATAGATATAATATCCTACTCTAAAATTTGTTTCATACTAAGCTCAAACATATCTAAAAAATGAATGCAAGATACGGTAATTTTCGAAAGTTGCACTTTACCGGACCTATTGTAAACGACAGACCGATCGTCAAAAAATCAGTGCAAAGTATAATTAAAATATCTGAAAAAAATGCGACTTGCACTTTGAACACAAGATTTTATGGTACATTTATGTGGATGCCCAAGCTGAATTTAGGGCACAGGGCTCTAACCTAGTGAAGTCATCTGGAAGGCCGCTGGCTGCAAGGAGTCTTTGTGGCGAGTACCGTCAGCCGAAAGGATCAACATTTCTTGTCAATGGGTAAGAAAGACCTAAGACTGCTCACCAGCCACTGCCACATCATCACTATGTGGCAAGCAGATGATGAAACACCTACTCTGCCCAATGCTCGGCGCTTGTCAGGATATGATTCCGCCACTTGGGCAAGTACTTGATGGGCAACTTATCGACTCGTTCGGGCTGGGATCTTTATGAGATTCTAGGGTTCGCTAAGGATCTCAAATGGCTAATAAGCGGTATTTTGTACTTTATATTTTTTGACCATTTATCATTTCTTACTGTCTCTTTCTTTGTTATTTCCTAGCTCTATTCTATCTTCTGGTAAATAATAATCTTCCCTTCTTTTTCTTTTAATTTCCTAGAGCAACATAATGGGCAGCATCACGCCTAAATCATGTGTAGGTGGCCGCGCTTCGGACAGAAATTTTTGACCTTTTTCATTTTTTCTTTTTTTTAACGAAGTTTGACACATCTATTGAAAAAGAATTTCTAGTTTAGTTTGACACGAGAAGACTAAGAAAGTGGCCCTCTTCACTTCGTCACCTGGTACAATGCATCACCCCTGGTATGCATAGCTGGCCCTTTTTAATGATGAAAGAGAACACGTCCGCAACTTCAAGTAAAAACGGCTCTCAGAGAAAACAGATTCATAATTAAAACGTCGGCTGCAACTTCACGAACTCACGTTTTACTTTTCCAATTTTTACCTACAAGTCTTTTTTCCCTTAAAATTAAAATGTTAGTACAGTGGCGGATAAAAAGTTATAATGCTTTTGTACTCCTTTAATTATTTTTAACAATACTAAATTAAATTGCATTTTTTAAATATATTTTTTAAATTTTTCCTTTGTTCTTATTTTTCTTCTCCAAGGCATGTGGTTTTGTTTACAAAATGTATAAAATTTAATAAAAGTGTGACAACATTGTTGAGAGCATTTCTTTTTTCAAACTGACAGCATAGAAAAAATCGCTGTCAGAATAAAGTAGATTATATTTTTTTATAACTGCTTTCAAAATCGTGATTTTACGTTATGGCCGCGATCTGTTTAATCAAGACGCAAAACTATCTTTTCTTACTGATGTAACTTAATAAACTTTTTGATCCTGCTACATACTTTGAATAATAGCTAAAAATTTTTATTATATTCCGACGCTATGAAACTATTTTACATGTATTAACCTACATACTTATAAGAAAAAACGCTGGAAAATTATAAAAAATCACAATGTCTAACACCCCTGGCAAGACTTGATGGCATATTAGGGCTTGTCATAAGAATGTGTTAACGTAAAATATATATAATTTGTGGTTGTTGTAACAATATAGATGTAAATATTGTTCTCACCTTTGTTCCTATCTCACTACTCTGTTGTGTTTAAGAAATTTATTGCCTTAAAGGCCCGATGATTAAATGATGACAATGAAATTTTACATTATTGTCGTTCTTAGTTTTGCCAACCAGACAAAATCAATTTTCCTTACCGGCAGCTTACCTACCTCTTAAGATTTCTGTTTAAACTATTCCTTTGCAATAAGTATTCGTATTGACCTTTCCAAAAAACACGTGCTTTCGCTTACTTAAGGATTTTTGATGGTTTATCCTTTATAACTTGTTTTCTCTTTTACTCTCTTAGTCATTCCTCCACCACTATCTACAATGTCCTTTTGAAGCGCAGCAAAGAAGTTCCTTTAGATAAGTGGCTGATGTAAGTTTTAAAATAAAATTTCATCATTTTATGTATTTTTATTTACTATTTACTCTCTTATATTTTCCTTAGATAAATATTTAATTGAGAGCGGGTCAAACATTTTTTCAAAATTTTAAATTTCTCTTGGTTGGATTTTATTTGCTCTTGTTTGAATATTTTTAAAGAAGTGCTTGTTTTCTGACGACATTGTATTATTAGCTGTTTAAAAATGACGAAACAAATGAATATGCATTTGAAAAAGAGGATGATGTGCATATGTAATAAACTTGAATACTTTTAAAAATAAACACCAGTGCTGCCATTGGATTTTTTAAAATAATATATTAACTTTATCAATGAAGAAACGTTTCGCAATTAGCGGCAAAATTTTTGTATATTTTACTTAGAAATTAGTTAAAGCCTGGCTTACTTCGTAGTAAATTACAAATGTATAGTAATATACTAATTTGAGTTTTTAGTTTCGGGGTAAGCTACCTGCCCACCAATTTTAAACAAAATTCATTTAGTAGTTTTTGCGTGATACAGAAAGGACAGAAGAAAACACAGACTTTTCTTTTATTTATTTTAAGTAAAGAGACGCACAAATATTGTCATCCTTTTTATACCCTTCACATAGTGATAAGGGTATATATCAGTTTGTCATTCCATTTGTAATTTCTTTATTATCCATTTGCGACCCCATAAAGTGTATATATTCTGGATCCTTATAGATAGGGAAGTTGATATAGCCATGTCCGTCTGTCCGTCTGTCTGTCTGTCTGTCTGTCTGTCCGTCTGTTGAAATCAAGTTTCCGGAGTCAAATAAAAAGATACAGACCAGCTAATGGTGTCAAACGATTACAAATATCCCGCTAACAATCGCTATTCAAAATCAGCAAAATCGGTTCACTATTGACCAAGATATAAGCGAAAACCCAAAACAACCCATTTTTTTAGAATAAAATCTGTACATATATCCCTATATATCTCAGTAAGTATAGTCACTCTTGCCACAAAACTTGGCACGGATACTCCTAAAGAAGGGACCTTAATAATGGAAAAATTTTTTTCAGATAGGACCAGGGGAAGGGGTAGTTTTCCTACAATTGCACAAATTTGGGGAAATATTTTATGCGCTATATCTCGTAAACTATAACAGCTATCGACTTAAAATGTTCTACAAAAAGTAATTGTACGCAAAGATCTACACTTTAAAGAAAAAAATTTTTGAGAGGGGGCACAAAAAGGGGTAGCTCCCATACAAATTTACAATTTTTTCAAATTTTCGATACGCTATATCTCGGAAACTGTAACAGATAAAGAAATAAAATGTTCTACAAAAAGTAATTGTACAATAAGACCTACGCTTTAAAGAAAAAATTTTTTGGGTGGAGGCACAAAAAGGGGTAGCTCCCATACAAATTTACATTTTTTTCAAATTTTTGATACGCTATATCTCGGAAACTGTAACAGATAAAGAAATAAAATGTTCTACAAAAAGTAATTGGACAGCAAAACCTACGCTTTGAAGTAAAAATTTTTTTAGTGGGGAGTGAATATGGGGTAGCTCCTTTCGAATTCACAATTTTTGTAAAATTTTCGATACGCTATATCTCGGAAACTGTAACAGATATCGAAATCAAATGTTCTACAAAAAGTAATTGGACAACAAAACCTACGCTTTGAAGTCAAAATTTTTTTGGTGGGGGGCAGAAAAAGATAGCTCCCATAGAAACTAACATTTTTTATGAAATTTTTGATTCGGTACATCTGGGAAACTATAACAGCTATGGACTTCGAATATTCTACAAAAATTAATAATCAAATAATTCATACATTTTGGAGAAAAAGTTGGAGAAGAGCAGGGGGACTAGAACATCCCATATCATTAATTAATTTTATTAACCTTTAAATATGCATAATGTCGAAAACTTTTAAAACTCTCGACCTCAAATCTTCCTCATCTATTTCTATTATTCATACGAACGTTAAAATTTTGTTATTTTTTCTATAAACTTTAAAACTCGCACAAGGTTTTTTATTATATTATTTGCAGTATAAAATAACTCGGCTGGGTATATTAAAAGACCAATGTGAAGGGTATATAAGATTCGGCACAGCCGAATATAGCGCTCTTACTTGTTTTAAAATATTTTTGGCCAATAAGCTGTTTCATAAGCAACTTCTGGGAACACTAATAAATACCCTCCCATCCAGCAATTTTTTCATTTTTTAATCAAATTTGAGTCTTTTTTGACTCCACTGCGCGATTAAAAAGGCAAAATATGTGCGCATTTTCTGAGCATAAAAGATACTTTTGTCGGTAGAAAAAGTTAACTTCCGGTGACTCTTCTTGATAAGTATTTTATGAGTCTTTTTTGATATCAGTTCAAAGTCATTTTCGACTCTTTTTTAAGTAGTATTTGAAGTGTTTTCTGATCATATATAAGTCTAATTTTAGTTCGTTTGTGACTCTCTTTTGAGTCGTCTTTTAGTCATAACTATAGTCGCTTTCGAGTCTTTTGTAAGTCAATTTATTGTAATTTATCACACATATTTCTATTTTATTATTTATTTTATTATTTATTATTATTGACATTTTAAAAATACATATGTATATACCATAAAAAGCAAAAAAAAGAAGGTAATTAAAATTGCTCCGTGTTCTTGTTTTGTCCCATATGGCTGCTTAAGTTCTTCCTCCTCTTCCAAGTTTTCCACCTGTCTTCTGCATATTTGAGCTGCAACGTTTTTCCCCTTTCTTACTTTGCATTTCGCTGTTTGATTAAAATATCTTACTTTAAGGATTTTTGGATAATTACTTAATTTAATTACACGTTTTTATTATTAATCCTTTAATTTCACTTTCACAGAAAAACGACTTTTATACCACGATGTTACTTTTTAAACAAACAAAAATTTAAGTGTTTGACATTTAGTTAACAAGCAGTGTTCAATCATCTATCTGCGCAAAATATGATCATAAAATACATAATTTTAATCACTTCTAAAGCACCTGCATGATCTGTTTTTGATTAAGCATTTTTCAATCGTAAAGGTGAGCGGAAAATGATAATAAATGACGAAAAATGTAGTCACATTTTAAACGTATGGATGGTTAATTTGCGATTGCTATACAATTTGTTATTGTATTTAAAATTAAACTCATTTCACTCAGTAGCGCGAATCATTTTCTAGTCCTTTTTTGATCGTGTAAGTGATTAATCAGTTTTTTAACACCAAAAGTACTCTTAAAAGACTCAGAAAGGTGATTTTTCGAAAAACAATCTTCCAAATGCTATCTGGGCTATATTAAATATCATTCAGTGTTGAATATGTAAATATATTGATTGCTTGCCTGCGTTGCTTAATTAACATTACTACGCAACTTCGTAATTGCTAGGCCGCGTCAAGCCCCTTAAGAAAAAAAGTAAAAATAAAAGATATTATCTAATTATTTAACAGTTTTTGTGTGTCGACCTTTTTATTGTAATTATGAAAAAACTTTATTCAAGCTTGAGGTCATTATTTATTTTTATTATTACTATTTTTATTCAATATTTCGCTATCCTTCGGATAGCATCTTCAGGAATATGAATAAACAATAGTAATAATATATGAATAAAAATAGTAATAATAAAAATAAATAATGACCTCAAGCTTGATATTATCTAATATTAAGAAGGGGTGTATGTATGTATGTATGTATGTATGTATGTATGTATGTATGTATGTATGTATCTTTGTATGTATGTATGTATGTATGTTTGTATTTTATAGCTGGCCACACCAGTGGACCGATTTTTTTGAAATTTTTACAGGGAGTTATATCAAGTCTGGAAGGAATAATAGGCTACATTTGTGTGGGAAGGTTAGGTTATGAATTGCCTAACAAAATTACCCGAAGCCATATTGATCAAACGCGTAGAGCTAAATACATGAAATTTATAACACGTGTTAAGCCTTACATGTTTGCTTAAATGCACATGAATTTTTAAACATTGGGCCCGTAAAGGGATAAAAAGGGGACAAAAAGGGAAAAATCTGTAACCTACTATCACTTGATGTATATAAGATAGAAACAAAATTTAAAAAGTTTATCGTTTTCCTTAAGAAATAAACAGGCAGGTATCTGGAGTTTTTTTTTAAATTTTGGTCCGAAAGGCCGAAAAAAGAAGTTAAATTTATATTTTGGTACTTTATGTTACTTTTAAACCAATAAAGATAGAAAAATTTTTCAAATTGCGTTCGATAGGTCTTACAAAAATATAGTTATGTTTTTCGTACTTTTTTTCAATTTTGGACCCAAAAGGGGAAAACAGGGTTAAAAAAGATAGGAACATAATTCAAATTGGATGCGACAGGCCTAAAAAATATTAGTACGTTTTTGGGTCCTTTTTGAATAATTGGACCCTTAGGGGGGAAAAAGGTAAAATTATGTCTTAGTACTTTTCGTAACTTTAAAACCAATAAAGGTAGAAACACAATTTAAATTGCATTCGTCAGGTTACCAAAAAATGTTAATATGTTAATAAAGGGCTAAGATTATATATAGAAGTTTATACATAAATACTTTTTACATATTAAAGCTTTCTGAATATTTCCAAAACTGTAAGCCTGGTAAATTCCCAATACTTATATGTTAAGTAAATAGTAGGGTTGACTTATTATTTATTGCAACTTATGTGAGGCAACCAATAAATTAAAAAATATATAAATTCTTTTTACATATTTTAATTGTTTTACTATGATTGGGGTAGCGAAGCACACCGGGGCTTAGCTAGTAAAAATATAAAAATAATTTTAAATAAATGTCGAGGCCTTTTAACATTTTAGCTATGTCTTCTGCATTAACAGTCGGATCTATGATCACTTAGCTTAATAATCCCGTTGTAGCCCTGGCAAAAAGCAATGACTACAAGCAGTTTTAAATATTTACCAAAACGAAGTAATAAATGTGAAAGAGTACTATGAACAAAAAATTCAAAATTTCCACGATTTTCTATATGATGTTAACCCAGAATCTCAAAGTGTCTTTTCTTAAAACTTGCTAAAGTAAGAAAAAGTCCTTTTTGTCTATTTAGTTGACTTTTAGCCTTAGGCGGGCTAAATAGAGCTTAACTTATTTTTTTTAGACTTATAATGTAAAACAATTTCAATCATATGAAAAAAATACTTTTTAACCTCTTAATTGACTTTCGAAAACAATCTGGGTAAAAAGTCTTTCATTTCATACATATTTCAAGGCCCATAACACAGAAACATGGATAAAAGTGCCAAAAATATATAAGAGAAAGTGCTTTTTGGCCACCTTATTGTCTTTTGGCCTCAGTCTGGGCTAAAAGTCCTTAATACAGGGTGTCCGCCGGCAAGGTATACTACTTTGTTTATAATTTTTGATTAAATGAAAGAAAATTAATCTTATGTATATTGATAAATGTTTTAGTTAATGTCGGCAATTATATATGAAATACAATATCATATAATTATCGGCCTCTGTTAGCCTTACAAATGGGAGCCATTTTGAGTACATTTCTCATTACATTCTCATATATTTCATGCGGCGTTTCATTAATTTCATCACGACTATTTTGTTTGAGTTGCTCCAGCGTTTCTGGTTTGTTTTCATAAACCTTGCTTTTCAGATATCCCCACAAAAAGAAGTCCGCAGCAGTCAAATCAGGCGAGCGTGGAGGTCAATCGTCATCACAATTTCTTGAAATAACTTGTTCTGGAAAGTCGTCTAGCAGTTATTTCATTGTAATCCTGGCTGAATGCGATATAGCACCGTCTTGTTGATACCACATGTTAACCAAGCCCAAAACATGCAGTTGTAGCTCCCCATTGACAGTTAGCGTTAGCCTTTTTCAGTTTCAAAAAGGAAGGTCCAATGATTCCTTCTCACCAAATTGCACACCAGACTGTCACTTTTAATGGATGCAATTTGAGGGTTTTCCATTGCCCAGAACCGACTATTCTGTTTATTCACGTTTCCATTCAAATGAAAATGTGCGTCGTCACTCATTATGACTTTTTCATGAAAATCGGGGTTGTCATGTTTTAACGATTAAAACACTTTGGTTTACTGAATATTTTTCCATAATAAATTTGCCACGTCACTACTTCATGACTGCCAAATATGAACTGTCAAGACTAATGTTTACCAAAAAGTATTATACTTTGCCAGCGGACACCCTGTATCACATATCAAAACTCATTATAACAAAATATGCAAAAAACGACCAAAAATGTGCAAAAATACTTTTTGGCCACCCAAACGACTTGTGAATTCAATTTGAGGGGTTAACAGTTTTAGATTTCATATTTTAACATTGACATGAAAATGGATAAATAGCCTTTATATACGCATAACTTTAAAAATAATACCTTAAAGTACCAAAACATAATATTTATCCAGTTTTAGACCCTGATAGAAAATAAAAAAAAATAAAATCAAACACGTATTTTTATTAGGGCAAGTCCGTTCGAGCGAAATTTTAATCAGTATCTAAAAAGTACCAAAATATAATATTTGAACTTTTTTGTAACCCTCAGGCTACAAGACTTCCAAAAGTATATTTTGAGACCTGTCAAACGCAATTCGAATTATTGGTTAAAAGTTGCCAAAAAGTACTTTGAAAATACAATAATATAATTTTCACCCTTTTTTACCAAATCCACATCTGTATTTTTTGAGGCCTGTCGAATGTAGTTTTTTCTTTAGTATTTCAGAAGATGCTAAAAGAACTATTATAAAAATGTTAACCCTTTTTATTTTAACAATTTGCCAAAAAATACAATACTTTTTGAATTCTGCTTCTATTGTGCATAATTATAATTAGAAGGCAGAATTTCCCTAATTTTTCCCTATTTGCCCATTTCGACCTCCTAAAGAACCTAACTTTTTTTAATCTCACACCCCAAATTTAAAGTCTCTAGCTTTGCGCGCTTATTCTGTGTGATAATAAATTAGTCAATCTGACAGTAACGCTGTTCCTTTATATACTTACATACATACATATGGGGGATTTCATGTCAAGTGACCCAACTTTTAAAACCGATGTCTTTCGATTGGAAAGAAATTTGGACCAAAGTAAGTTCTTGCAGAGAGTAGTTTAGACACAATTTTTTAACACGATCGGTCAAGAACTCTCTGAGCTAGAGGGGTTCAAAATTTGACGTTTTCGGCATATAGGTGTTTTTTCTCATAAATGTAGTTTATTACCTTTTGCTTTTAACAAAATTCGTCCAAAATACTTTCGATAGTTTTTTTTTCAATCTTTCAGAAAAAAATATTTTTAAAATTAAAAAAAAATTTTTTTTATTTTTTTTTATAAAATAATTAGAAAAAAATTTTTTTTTCCAAAAGTGCCCATTTTTTTTTTTTTTTTTTTTGCTCAAAAGAAAGCTTAGGTCTTTTGCTTGAAGAACTTGGAGGTCGCTTAGTGGGATGCGAGTGGGATATCTATAAAAATTAATGTTTTGTAACTCAAGGTAGAGATTTTCCAATTTTCGCGTATATTCTATTTTGATTTTTATCCTATTTATGTAAAATTATCTCTTAAGCAAAAAAAAAAATTATTTATGCTAAGAAACAAAACAATTTAACCTTTCCGACGGTATGCATTGAAAATATTAACAAAATGTGTTCAGACATTGCCATATAAAAGTGATTTTATTCCAGAGGACTACCATTTTGTTGGTAATACAGTGTCGAGTGTATGAGACTTTATTTGGTACTTGCATCTCAACGGAAAGGTTAAATTATTTTGTTTCTTAGCATAAATAATTTTTTTTTTGCTTAAGAGATAATTTTACATAAATAGGATAAAAATCAAAATAGAATATACGCGAAAATTGGAAAATCCCTACCTTGAGTTACAAAACATTAATTTTTATAGATATCCCACTCCCATCCCACTAAGCGACTTCCAAGTTCTTCAAAGGAAAGACCTAAGCTTTCTTTTGAGCAAAAACAAAAAAAAAAAATGGGCACATTTGGAAAAAAAAATTTTTTTCTAATTATTTTATAAGAAAAAAAAAAAAATTTTTTTTAATTTTAAAAATATTTTTTTCTGAAAGATTGAAAAAAAAATCTATCGAAAGTATTTTGGACGAATTTTTTTAAAAGCAAAAGGTAATAAGCTACATGTATGAGAAAAAACACCTATATGCCGAAAACGTCAAATTTTGAACCCCTCTAGCTCAGAGAGTTCTTGACCGATCGTGTTAAAAAATTGTGTCTAAACTACTCTCTGCAAGAACTTACTTTGGTCCAAATTTCTTTCCAATCGAAAAAAAAAGTTGGGTCACTTGACATGAAATCCCCCATATATTTATGGAAAGACATTAGGGCATGTAATTTCTTAGACGTAATGTAATACTAAAAATAAGAAAATCAAATCATATTTTGACACTCATAAACATTTAAACTTATTTTTCTATCCAGGGCTTCAATTTGAGCGGGTTAACTTATTTACTATACTTTCAGAGAAACTTAAAATAGAAATTTGAGGGCAAGTTATTTCTATTATTTTGTCTGCTTGCAACGCTTGTCCACTGAAGGTCAAATTACTCGTAGCCAATATTGAACGGATGTTTTCGGAAAGTTGTTCCGAGAAAAGGGTCTTGAATACGTTATCTTCAATATCGTAACCAACTGTGAATGATTTAATAGTTTGAAAAAATGAGATGGCTTTTTATCTTCGATTTTCAATCCACTTAACAGTTTCTAAGTTAAGCCTCTTTAGAAATTGAAAAAGAACTTACAAACCTGTTCTTAATAGTTGCCGGAGCAGACAGCAAAATATCCCATATGGATTTGAAATAAGATGAATCCAAACTAGCAACTACATAAAAATATTGAATTTCTTTCCGAAATATGCTTGAAAGTTGAAATAATGGCTCACTTTGAATGAGTCATAATTGTGGTTGCTCCGTCCAGAATGGTGAGAGTTTCTTTACTGCTGTATCATCTTGCAGGAGAGCGTGATGCATGTCCAGTTGTATTAAGATCAACCGGGGCTGCATTAACCGCAGGAGTATCCGGACCACAACTCTTACCCCCCCCCCCCCCCTCCTTATTTTTTAAAACGCAACGCCTTAAAAAAAAAAAATTGTGTATGGAGAAGTTTTTTAAATTTTAGTTTTTTCCATACAATTGATTTTGTTTTTATGCGTCACGTTTTACGTAATTAGGCCCTTAATAGCAAAAAAAATTGCTCTCGACTAAATCTTTTATGAACATAGCCAATGCACCAGGGTAAGGTTTGACGGTACTTGACGTGAACATTAATAGGCTTAAAATTTCTTATGATTAACTGTCACATCTTCACCTTAATTTAGGCTAAATATGTAGAAAATAAGAGCAAAGGTGTAGTACCTTCGCAAAAGAAAAAAAGATTGAGGGAACAGATATACTTACTGAGCCATAGTATTGATATTTGAACTTAAATGTACTTAATAGACATAACTGTCGTATATCAGATAATAATATAGAGTTAGGTAAGGAAGCTACAATCTCTAATCAGATAATATACATAGATTTGAAAAGATATTTTACGTGTTTTGAAAACTATAACTCTTAAAGCTGCAAGAATTGGTTAAGAAACACAACAACCAACGTCATCGGCATTCTAATAGAAATTTGACATATCTTACCGGTCGACGTCAACACCGCTGACATAAAATTAATTTTATTTTCCCATCGGTTTTTGCTATTTTCTTTTATTTTATTTGTTATTCTCTTAAGAGTACGGCCACATTTTTCCGAAAATTTTTTTAAAAAAGTTTATATATTAATTCACAATGGCATATAAATGTCATACGTGCATATTTGAAAAAAGAAAACAAAACGAAAGTGCGGTTGAATGGCCGCCGTTGTTATGTTTATTTTTTCTCAACGACGACAAGTTGTTATGTTGTCGCCGGTGTTGTGTTCCTACGCTTAGATTAAGTTAGTTGAGTAAAAATCAACAGGAAAAAATTGAACAATGTAATAGCTTCTTATATTAAAAAAAAATATTTAATTATGTCATCAATTTGGAACATTTAAATAATAACTGAAACGGCTTTAGTTGGGGAAGAGTTTTCTAATAGGTAAGGTTAGGTTAGATTAAGTATAACAGGCAGCTGGTAAAAATAAAGGTCACTTGGGTCCGTTTAGTTCGATCTCTTTGTGTAACCTGGATACGCAGATAAAAAGGGTGAAGTTAGAAGGAAAAAATAAATTAAGAGAAAGACTGGTAGTTTCGTTCACTTACCACTTATCTACCGGGGCACTTTTGCTTTATAAACAGTAGAGTCGGGTCCAGCAAAGCTGGCCGGCTTAAGCTAGTTTATATTAATTGAAAAACATTTGTAAAATTTCACAAAAAGTTTTTATTTACGACAAAAAATCTAACTATACTTTATTATTTATTAAGAATTATTTTAAAAGTCCAGGCATACTTTAAACCGCATCTATCAATATGATGTTTTGGTGGAAAATCTAAATGTAAAGCAGTACCATTTAACTCCCACTAAAATTATATGAACAAAATAAAATTAAACACATTTAGGATTACATTATGATAAAAAAAAATACTTCTATTTTGGTTTCCTCCATGCCCAGCAACACAATCGAGTTAACATTTGGTTGCTTGATGAAATTTACTGATTCCAAGCCTATTAGTTTAACATTTAAATATTCACTGGATGAATTGCCCCAGGGATGTATAGTTAAACTATTTGTCTCGTAAGGATACTCTAAAACAATAGCGTAGATATTGATACGTTTTTCGTTTTTTCCCGCTTTACTTGTATACCACACAGAAGGAGTGATGCTATCATTCTGGTAAAGCCATGGTTTGGAACTATAAATGGCTTCACCATTTACTTTAAGCCATTGGCCCATGCCACGTAACCTTTCTTCAAATATTGGTAAAATTGTGCCATATTTAGTGGGGCCAATGTTAACCAAGACATTTCCGTTACAACTCACGGTTGTCACCAGTTCATGGATGACATCTTCACTAGTCATAAAATCTTTAAGGGTAAAATCAAAACGTTGACCCCAGCTTTCCTTATCTAAAGTGAAAGCATTTTCCCATTTATGCGACTGCAGGACACCAGGATTGAAACGATCTTGACAATTGTAAAAATCGCCATGCTGACAAGCTGTACCGAAACCCCAACGATCATTGGTTACAATTGTATCACGAACCGGACTATCATTATAGAGCCTTAAAAAGAGGACATTTTTTATCGAAATTAAATTTTTAAAATATATTTTTATGTTTGTTTTTATATACCAAGCAATAAACTCCTCTGATTTCCAATACTTGGCTGGTGCTTCCCAATCTCCATCAGACCATAGGATCTCTGGCAAATATTCTTTGACTAAAAACAACTGTTCGGGTCTGATTTTATTCGTAACATAATTTTGTTGCAAAAATATGTGCAGTTTGTCATTAACGTACATGCGATTGAACCACTCGAATAATGAATAATATAAACCAAACTTAAGATCAGTATTTTTACGTACAGCAGAGGACAATTCTCCTGGAATTCAAAGTTTATTTTAAAATACATATGTGCATTAGTCCCACAATGGTAAAATAATTTTTAACTTACTTATGATATCTCTTTTGGGTCCAATATCCATAGAGTTCCAACCGAATGACTGTTTCGAGGGCCAAAGACAATAACCGTCATGATGTTTACTGGTCAGCACTACATATCTGGAATTGTATAAAAAAGAATTTGCAACAATTTTTAATTTGTAATAAAATAAAAAAAAAAACGCACCAACAACATGATATCCGCAAAACTAAATATTTTTTTTTGAAGTTTTTCTTTCCAATTTTTACAGTATTGGTTTTTTTTCTAAATTTCGGAATTTTCAAGTTATTATTAGAAGTAAAAGTTCTTAAAAAGTTTGCTAATTATAGAAATATTTTTTTTAAGTTTTATTGAAGGCATTTTTTGAAGTATAGAGATAAAAATATTTTTATAGTTTTATTTCCGTAAATATTTAATGTATTTTTAGAAAATGATTTTTTTTTAGTTACTTGTGGGTAAGGAAAACCAACCACCCTATTTCCTACTTTTGGTATACATATGTAGATTTATCACTTGTGTATTAAGATAAGAGATGAAAAATAAAATCATTTTCTTAATATACTTAAATATAATCACAATAAGTAATAAATTTTTCACTGAATTAATATTTTAAAACATGTGTTTCCGGCATGTTTCATTCGAGTTAAATTACCAAATTCTTTAACATTAATTTTAATTTTAGTTTTCTTATCATTATTTCAATCTTTCTTAGTTTAATTGAAATTTGTTTAGAAATATATGTAGCTTAATGGAAAACTATGGAACCATGGCAAATAATGAATTGATAAACACTTTTGGTTTTGATTTGACACCGAGATTAGAAGGTATTCGTGTAAAGACCCTTTATGGGAGGTGGGGTCAGTAATAAAACGACCCTCAAGAAATTTGGTAGAACCATTTCTATTTCAAAAAAAAAAACTTGTAGTTTTAAGAGATTTGAGAAAAGTTGGTCTTGATTTTGAAATTGTGTAGGGATTGGTACTGACGGGTGTCCTTTGATGGTGGCAGAAAATGGAGCAGTAAAAAAATACAAGAAACCGCAAAAATGAAAAACAAACGCTTTGCTATTCCCATAGACTTAACCACTTAATATCGAAAGGCAACAAGGTATTAATAATACAAAAAGTTGTATCATTTGTTAAAGAAACATTATTGTAAGCGTAATGCAGTTTTCCTAAAATATCTAGGTTTAAAGATGTCTTCATTATGCAAAACGCGATGGGTTGATCGTCATGAATTAATTTTACAATTTTCAGTAAGAAAAAAGCACATAATAGAGGCATGAAAAAGATATCTGAGTGGAAAGATAAATGTACGTCTTTAAAAGCCTTATTATTAAGAACGGCTCTGAGCACTTTCGAAGTTATTTGCGGATTACATTTTCTAAATGATATAGGCTGTTTTCCTAAACGCAGTATGCTTTGCATCACAAAATTTCAAGTTCTTCCTGAAAGCAAATGAGTGTTTACAGCTATATTAATGTCCCGGAAGCAAAACGCGTTGTCAAAATTGTAAGGAGTGTATAAGGGAAGAAGTTGAAATTTCGTTATGCAAAGCATACTGTGTTTAGGAAATCAGCCATACTGACTATCGCACAGCCGCTTAGTGTAATTCTACAAAAGCAGGATATAGATTTACACAAAAAGGATCATCTCTTTTAAAAACCCCGATAATGTGTCTTAAGACTAAAAGGAATGAAGCCCAAACAGAATTTAAAACTATTTTTGAAGAGGCAAAAGATATTTACCTTGGTATGGGAATTTTAGTTGAAAAGCCTAGATTTGAAAGAAAAATTCATTTTGAAGATGTCGAAATATACTATTGCATCAAGGACTACATACTCTTAATTTAATCTGTTTTGCAAGTCTTAAAAAACATGTTTCTCAAAGGACGTCCTGTGTATGTTTAACTTTTGCCTCAGAATATTGCTAATTTAGAAATTTTAATTTCGTAACTATATATATGAAATTAAAGGTTGACATTTTACATTGGTATGAAAATTTTTGTTGAAAAGCCTAAACTTTAAAGAGAAGATAATTTTGAAGATTTTGAAACATACTACTGCATCGAGGGCTACATACCCTTAATTTAATCTGTTTGCAGGACTTTCAAACAGGGTTTTCAAAGGACGTCGTTTATTTGTTTAAGATCCCTCAGCTTCCGCCTCAAATTATTTCTACATTTACTGATTTGGAAATTTTAATTTCATAACTTGCAGATGTTTTGAAATTTTAAAAAATTTATTAACAAACTTCATATATCGAAATTAAAAGCTGAAATTTTGCATTGGAAACAAAAATTGAAAATTTATAAAGACCGCTCAGAAAATATAATTGATGTTTTAGCAAGATGTTACCAATCTTAATTTGCGAAAAATTTTTATCATTTTCGTTTCAATGTTCGGTCAGTAATGCAATGGCTTAAGAGTCATTTTCCACCCTTCACCGTATTAAAACATGGCTGAGATCAACCATGACAAAGAACAGGCTTAACAGCTTAGCAATGTTGGATATATGTATGTATGTATGTATAAAAAAAAATTGAAATTGATGCAAATGAAAGCACATGATTAATTTAACAAATAGGTATTTTGCCTTTTATGTGATTATAATTAATTTAAATGAATTAAACTTTTTTGCTGAGTTTTGGTTTTAATAAGCCGCTAAATGCTAGTTTTTAAATTGTGTGCTTCATATAAATGATTATTTTGTATGGGGGCTACCGCCCCAAAATGTAGGCATTTTTGTACAATTACCTTGATGTATATCTGAAGTCAATAACTGGTACAGTTTCCGCGATATAGTGGATCCAAATTTCTATAAAGATGATCTTTTTGTATGAAGGCTACCCCTGCCTCTATCCAAAATATTTTTCCCCCAAAATGCACATATTATACTAGAATACTTCATAGCAGGAAAAATTTCACATTTTTTGTGCAATCTTTTGGGTGGATAAGGGCTTGGGGGCTAAAATTTGGTTAGCGAACCGATCTTACTGATTTTAAAAAGCGTTCTGCTAATAGTCTTACGCCAATATCCTGTTCGTAGCACTTTAAATTATTCCGGAGAAAATTCCAAACAAAATTAAGAAGTACAAATTCCCATTTTAAATTGAGAAATTCCAATTGAATTTTTATAACGGTTATATTTTATTAATTGAATCTTTAAGAATTAAATACATTTCTCGCTACAGGCTACCGAACACAACCAGTCAAAAATAGAATACACGTGTGTTTGCTGTCAATGCTAATTTTGTGGCGTCGTCGAAATTAAACTAATTTCCATTTTTGTACGCGACAGTTAACAGATTAGTTCTGCCAGTACGGTAAGATGCAAAATATATAGCTTAAACAATACAAAAAGGCTTTAGGTGGCACCACTGAAAATCATATTGCTCATATGTTTATTTTGTAGTGGTAGTCTAGTAAATATTTCAGTAGCAGCCACACGGACCAAATGTAGCAAGCAACTTTTGTGTTCGTGTGTTCTTGTAGCTTGAATGTGTTTAATGCATCACTCTGGAAAACTAACAATAAGCCCTCAAATCTGAAAAAAGGAGAAAAATTTTAGTGTGTCCGCAATGTTATTAGAAGTTCAAAGAAGCTCCAGTTATTTTTCGTAGGACTGTGTTTTAACGACATTGAGTTTTCTCTATGTAGGAGACAGAGGCAGTGCCCCATAATTGTTGCCCATAGCGTCAAACTGGTCTTAAAATCTAGTTGTAGAGCAGAAAATACAGCCTCCACTGGTCTGAAATAATATTTTTTGCACAAATTCAAAAATAAATTGCTGTTAAAACTATATTTTAAAATGTTTATGACTATGGCCCATAGGTTTAACCAATTATCTAATGAATTTGACTTCCATGTTAGACGACGATTTAGGCGAATGCCAAGGTATTCCGCCTCAAAGTGTTGGGGCACACGCTGGTTATTACTAAGGATATTAGAGCATCTTTCTTTGGGTAAAGAAAAAGTTATTGACGGAATTTTTGTTTATTTATTTTTGTTCCTCTAACTTTGCCCATTTCTCTAATTAAAAAATATAAAGCTGTAATTGGTTCGAGGCTTCTTTTGGATCTTCATGAGTAATGAGAAAAGCAAATGTGAACGTATGTGTTTGACTATTAATTGGCATGTCTGCTGTGTAAAGCAAGTACACAACTGATCCTAGAACACTAACTTGAGGTACGCTAACCCGAATCAGTTAAGGGGAACTTAAGTGGTCCCTTTCTTTGATCATGAACTGTCGATCGGTTATTTACTTTTTCAAAAGGTTATTAAAATTCACTTGCAAGTTCAGTTTGTGTTTGGTTAACAGGACTTTATGTAATGCTTTGCAAAAAGCTTGCACAACATCAATAACCCTGTAAAGCCTTGGCTTACCTTGTAAGTTAGCAAGTAATATTAGAGATTAGGGAACACTAGTTACCTTTTAAATTAATAATTAGTTATTTTTGTTTGAGTTGCCCAGAAATTCACGACCCTCGCTTACAAATGTGCTTACAAAAAACAATCAAGTAACTAGTTACCAAGCATAAGCTGAAAATAATTTTAAAATTTTAGGGCTTTTAAACAAAAATGTTTTACAAAGCATTTTCCAGTAATCTTTTTTTCCATTCATAACTATAAATTTAATTATTAGCGCCCTTACCAAAATGTAATTTATTTGTAGTAGCGAGCTCTTACATTTTAACCTATGAAATACTAATTTCAAAAAGGATTAACTTGTGAGCGAAAACTTAAACTTGTGGCCGCAGAGTAAGCAGACAAATAAAAGCATGCCGTTGCTACTGCGTACCTTAATATTCAAAAAGAAGTCGGTTTTTTACTGGTATTGCCATACTTTAAACAATTTTTAGTTTAACTTAAAGGAAGGTGGTAATAAAATTTTAAAGATCACCTAATTCTTTACTTTAATAAGAGTTAACTTAAGCTAACCCACATTTTATAGACAACATATAACAATGGCTCTAAATGTGTTTTGTATTTCTTACAAAAACAAACACTAGTGAAAAAATATAAATAAATTGTCAATTGACTATTACCAAAATGCAATGTAATTCTCCGTTTAAAAAAAATTTGTACAGGGTGTTTGGTAAACTTAAATAAAAAACGTAGTAATTGAAAGAAAAATGTATAAAGAGAATTGAACGATAGAATGGAAATGCGGGCTTTCTTTCGTCGAGTTGAACACACTGTTCAAAACGGAGCCTTGTGATCTGCGCCACACGCTGCAGTAAACTTGAGCTCTTTTCTCGACGAATATTTTCCTTTAAAGCCACAAGAGATTGGGATTGTCATTATAAACCCCCTCTTTGAGGTAGACGAATTAAAGTTACACTCGGTCCAACACACCGAATACCGAACTTAGAACAAAACTGTCGAAGAGAAATTACGTTTTAATCTTTAAAATTAAAATAAGCAAACGCGCGATGCTCACTCGACCGCTGCGACAACGTGACTGAAAAATCCGCACAATCGATAATTCCAACGGCGCCACCCTCTCTCCGCACCGTTTACTACTTTTTGAAATAATCGTATTTAAAAATATAAATTTGCCACCAGCCACCCTGTACTTCTAACATACTTATGTATATACACATGTATCTGTGTATGTATAAATGTCAAATAAAGAAAAGCTTTTAACTCACTTTGCTCCACTATCTCGAAACAACAAAGACCATTGAGTGGCATTAAACAGCTCAGCTGTAAAATCGTGAGCGAATTCATGATAAGAAAAGCCGGGCTTAAAATTATTTTCCATATATTCAATGTAGTTTTTATATTTTAAATCTGAAATAAAAAACAAACATTTTTAAATGGTTTTAACTTATTTCCCAAAAACTTACTTATCCAATCTGTCCAAAACCATTCAGATCCCATGCTAGGCACGGAGTACACACCCCAGTGTATAAATATACCCACTTTAGCTTCATCATACCAACTGGGCAGTGGCCGTTTATCCAAACTAGACCACTTAGGCTCGTATTTTGTTTCATTTTTTGTACAAATAATTATTTTAGCTGATAAACTTAAAAGTAATAACAAAATGATAAAATAATATTCCATTGAGAAATTTAAAAATTAATGTGTTGTTGCTGCACGAGTTGTTGAACTATCAGTATATTTGAATTATTTTTTTTTTTTGTATTCTGAGCTCAATTAGTTGTTAGTTCTGCCAGCAGCTGTGACGGTTTTGTTATTTTAGTGCTTTTTTTAATACAAAAAAGCGTTATTTTTATTTAAGTGACTGTAAGATTCTTTTAACTGTTTAATTATTTTACGTTTCGCCACCAATCTGAAAATATGGTAATAGACGCTAATCAAAAAGAAGCACATCACCATTTTAGTTACTTTAAGAACCACTTTTAATTTTAAAATATTAAAACAACTTTGAAATTTAACGCTCGTATTAATAAAAACTAAAGTAGGCTTATTAAGGGCTTATTTGACAACTATGCCATTAACATCTGTTGAATAAGCCCTTAATAAGCCTACTTTAATTGTTATAAATATGGGGGTTAAACTATCTCCCCAATTAAAGGGTGTTAAGTTTTATTATATCCACTGGAATTAACACTGTATTCATACAAGAGGTGAAATAAAATGCCATCGGGGTACAGACATTCTAACTATTTTTAATTAATTAACCCAGGCTTAAATGTTTTGTAGAACTTTATGCTGGTTTAAATATGAAAAAAAAATTAAAATCGGTAGAAAAACAAAAATATGGCAAGCATTGAAAAGGGATTTTTGTTCGCAATGCTACATTTTGCGACTTAATAGCACTGCTTCTCCCCTAATAAGGGGTGATCTTTCTCAAAGCTTAGAATTCCTCTTGGTTGAGTCCGTGCAAAGTTTTATAGAATTCGACTTATTAAAGGCATGCCCCCCCTTTTTGCCCATTTAGACCTTTTAATTAAAATTTTTTTAAATGTTGTTGATTTTAAACGTCTGATATGGATAAAATCTCATTGAAAATAATATTCAAGAAGTTTCTTTTAAGGAAAGTTAGCAGCACTTTAAACAGAATGAGTACGTTTGCTATATTGAGTGAAAAATTAAAATCTTGTTTAACTAAGTACAGTCTAACTTCGTTAGTCCAACACTCCAATTCTTTAGAGGCTTCTAGATTTTGGAGAATTTTACCTCTATAAACCGAACAATTTATTTTCATGAAGAACGTTCTGCAGAACGTTGCCTGGTAACACATGGGGAGGGAAATTTCCAAAGATCGTGTGACATTTATTGGCAAATCTGCTAGGTTATAGGACTCCCGCTGTATATAAAGCAATAAAGGATGGATGTCAACGTCACTTTTCTTCGACCGGCTCAAAAATCATTTTATTTTGGAAGTGAAAAGTTTTTAACACAGGTAAACAGGCCACTCAAAGCATAATTAATATTAGATAATGCTCCTTCACATCCCAAAGAGAAACAAATTACTCTGACTCAAATTTCAAAGTTATTTTTTTACCACCAAATTGTACGGCAATTTTACAGCCTATGAATCAAAATCATCGTTAACGTGACCCGAAATCAATATTGGCAGGTATGTGCTAATATCTACATGTTAAATATATTTTTGACAAAATAAATAACATAACTACATACATATGTAATTTGATTGTATTTAATTTTCAAGTCGACGTCAATTGTGTCGCCATTGACATTGGCCATAGGGGGTATTATTATTACACTATGTAACAAATCAAGACATTTTGTAAAAAAATGCAAAAAGTAGACAGAATAGGTTCGATTCTACTATCAAGGATAGTAAAACCCCATAATCAGTTTGGCGAGGTTGGCGACATTTTTCTTTTAATGGGCCTTAAGATTTTCGGAAAATCAGTGGACTATATACTTACATATTTAGCAATATTGTACCTAAGACTCCGCTTAAAAAATATTTTTACATTTAATGAAAAAAATTTTCCTCTGACTTTTTTTGCTTTAAAATATGGGCAAAAAACTTTTTTTCACTTTTTTTGAAATAACTTACGGGGAACTCAAAATTTTTACTAACAAAATTCAGAAAAAAGTTAGAGTTAGAGTTGAGTCCTGACACATTATATCCTACACAACGATTCATTTTATTTTACGCCTTCAGAAATGGGGCTTATATAAGCCCAGGGTATATAAATGACCGATTTGTAATAAATAATGATACTTAATGCTCGGCCCATTTACTGATTTAAATAAAATTCAGTAAAACGTTTGATGGTGTAAACTCTTTGACATTTCTAATGTTTTATGACAACCGAGTATAAATGTAAGCAGTTATACCTGGGGCCAAATCGTCGCATTCGATTCGAATCGAAATTTTAAAATTCCTATACTTAAAGCATTGACAACTCGATCGATCGAGTGAAATTTCGATTCGAATCGAATTTGACGATTTGGCCCCTGCCTTTTTTGTAAACCAAATACGAATAAATTTTTCGACTTTAACCCGAATTTATAAACAAACGTGTATGAACACACAAAAAACTACAAAAAAAATTTTTCAAACAAATTCTTGTTCAAAATAATTTATTTTTTTAGTCAATTTATTTAATAGTCTCTAATAATATTTTTATTTGATTTTTAAATCAAACAAAATTTTCGCCTAGACAAATAAAATATTTAACCAGCTCAGCAAAATTTTTTAACAGAAGCTAAAATTCTTGCAAAATTGTTTGTCTAAATTTACAACTTTCGTTGTAGGTCCTCAGCCAGACAAAATATTTACTGATTCTCTGAAATTTGTTACTGATTCTACAACTCTGTTTTTTCTGTGAATGCAATAAATGTTTATATACTAAGATCGATTCAAAAAACACAATTTGATTAACAAAATAGCGAGACAATCTACAAAACTTATTAGGGGTGAACATTGTAATGGAGGACTCATGCAAAATAGCTAATTTGTTAAAAATGTTTTAAAAACAAGGTTGTATAGTCTATGGTATTACACTGTGCAACAAATTTTAACTTTTGTTGTGATATTTGATGGCCATTGTATTTATACTCTTCACATAATGATAAGGGTATATATCAGTTTGTCACTCCGTTTGTAATTTCTTTATTATCCATTTGCGACCCCATAAATTGTATATATTCTGGATATTCTGGATCCCTATAGATAGGGGAGTTGTCCGCCTGTCGGTGTGTCCGCCTATTCAAATCAAGCGTCCGTAGTCAGATAAATTAATACGAACTAGATATTGGTGTTAAACTAAATTGTCCTGGGAACAATCGCTATTTTAAATCAGCAAAATCGGTTCATTAATACTTGCTACAAAACTTGGCACGGATACTCTGAAGATAGGGACCTACATAAGGGATCAGGAGAAGTGATATTTCCTCTACAATTGCATACATTTGGTAAAATATTTCATGCCCTAAATTTTAGAAACTATAACAGCTATCGCCATCATATGTTCACAAAAGTAATTGGACAGTAAGGCTTACACTTTGGAAAAAAAGCTTTTTGGGTAGGGGCAGTGGAAGGGGTAGCCCCCATACAAATTAACAATTTGTATAAAATTTTCGATACGCTATATCTCGGAAACTATAACTGATATCGACTTCAAATGTTTTACACAAAGTAATGATAAAATAATTCATACATTTTGGGGGGAAAAGAAGTAGGAGAGGAGCAGGAGGACTAGAACTCCCCATGTAAATTAACAACTTTTATTTAAATTTTAATGCGAATAATGTCTAAAACTTTTAAAACTCTCGACCTCAAACCTTCTACGTGGTATTTCTATTATACATACACTGAAAGAAAAACACTTCGTAACGGGAATGAAATTGTTACGTTCTTTTGGTTACGTTTATACAATGAAAAGTTGCATTAATTGAATGAAATTTTACATAATATTTATGAAGTTTACATTACATCTACGAATTTGGTTATATACGTATTTTTTGGCATTTTGTAGTTTCATTACAGCTACGAAACGCTTTACATTCGAGTAACGAAAAATTTTAATGTAAGATTTTAGACACATATTTCATCAGAAGTATATCAAAACTACATCTTTAATATCAAGGCAGACATATTTATCTATATTAGTATTTATTTTTATAAATATATAAATAATTTGGAAATTACAAACAATTTAAAATATTAATGAATCATTTACGTAACAGCAATGAAATTTTTTTATTTATGTTTTTTTTTTAAACTAGTGAAGTAAATATATCGAATTACAAATAAAATCAAGGTTGATAAGTGAAAAAATTTAATTATTGGTGTTTTTATAATTATGGTATGGTATTTGGTGAGATTTTCTTATATTTTATATTTTACATTAATGATACGAAAATCTTCATAATTTTTGTCATTTTACGTTAATTTTTTTAACGACTTTGCAGGTAATTACGTAAATAAAACGAAAACTTAATGACACTTTGTAGTTATATTTATGCAAAGTTTCATACATGTCATCCAAATACATCAATACTCTCAATTAATTAATACTCATGTTAAAAACAAAGAGAAAAGATAAAATGAAAAATTAGTAAATATGATGATTTGATCATTAATATAATGTCACATGTCATTAAATAAATGCTCACAAATGAATTATAACGGGATATTATAAAAAAGTATATATATATATATAATTTGTAGTAAATGCAATGATTCTTTACATAACTATAACGTAATTTGTCGTTTCATCTTCATAACGATGCATAGCAAAACAACAAAAGTGAAAAAAACAAAAGCATCAAGCATTAAATACATTCCTCGCTACAGACTACCGAACACAACCAGTCTAAAATAGAATACACGTGTGCTTATGAGAATAATTTTTTTAATGGCTACAATGCAACACGAATACTGGTTGCTGTCAATGCTAATTTTGTGGCGTGGTCGAAATTAAACTAATTTCTATTTTTATACGCGACGGTTAACAGATTAGTGCTGCCAATACGGTAAGATGCAAATAATATAGCTTAAACAATACAAAAAAACTTAAGGTGGCACCACTGAAAATCATATTGCTCATATGTTTATTTTGTAGTGGTAGTCTAGTAAATATTTCAGTAGCAGCCAGTCGGACACAAATTTAGCAAGCAACTTTTGTGTTCGTGTGTTCCTGTGTTCTTGTATCTTGAATGTGTTTAATGCATCATAACAAGGAAAACACACACATGAACTTTTAATGTAGTAAATATGATGATTCTGTCATCTCTGCAACGTAATGTTTCATTATATAAGTGTAAAGTGCAAAAAAAAATAACGGGACATAAAAAAAGTGTGTGGAATGTTAACGCCACAACACATTCACACATGGTTTCAACTTCTGTTTTAAAGTTTTAGTTTATTTCAAATAATCATCAGAGAAACAAGTGGTGTTAGCAAGTGTGATTAAACAAAAAAAAAAACAAAAAGTTGAGAAAATAAATTTGGTAAGAAAACATGAAGTGTTTTTTATGCAAAAAAGTATTTAATAAAAATGAAAGCTACTTTGTTCATTTGAAAATATTTCACTTTTTAAAATCTAATGATGATTACAGATGTTGTGGCAGCGTCTATAAAAATTCGTCATCATTTAAAAAACATGTAAAAACAAAACATTCATCTGTGTCAACTAATGCAAGTGCTGAAAATGTAAAAAGTGTTATTAATATAGAAAAAAATGTTAGTTTTATCCATAAAACGATAAATAATCAAGAAATAAAACATACTGTGAAAACATATGCTTTAATACAATATCGAAAAATTTTTTGATATTTCAGAGCAACTTGTATTCAAATTTTAAATTTTCTAGAAAAGATGCAGACAGTATTAATAAAAATATGGTTGAATTAATAATTTACCCTCTTTTATCTCTGCTTCGTGATTTTTGTAAAAAACTTAACAGTGTCTTTTATTTAGAAATTTGTAAATTTACAGATGAATGCCAGCAGATTTTCGGTTCTTTGAAAATGGAACATATGTTAAAAAACAAACTAATGGAAGAGGATTTGTTTCAATCTCTTGACGAAGTAATTATTGACTTAGGAGGATCATTGACTCATAAACAAGGTAAGTTGGAGTATGCACAAAACAATAAAAAGATAGCATTTATGCCAATGAAATTTTGTTTTAAAAAAATTCTTGAAATTAATTTTTTCTTTCAGAACAAAATATCACGATTAAAGTTCTATCGATAGCATCGTCGAACGATTTGTCGGAAATTGCTCAGCAAATGAAAATTGGAGACAGGATCCTTTTTAAGCATAACTTAGAAAAGTGGAGGACAGAGAACAACCTTCCTCTACTTTCTCAGGAAAACCTAACCGATTCTCAAAACTCTCAATCTGCATTATCGCCTTTTCCACAATCGCAATCTTCTTGCAGCGAATTAGAACTAGAAAATTCAAAAATTGTACTATTAGATATTCTAAGACACCATAAACATGGCTGTCACATTTTGGAATATTACCAAAAATCCCAGAAAATCTCAGAAGAACAACGTTCATGTATAATCAACCTTATTATTCAACATTTCGAATCAAAAGACATCCATATGTCCCTTCAAACAAGCTATCAATTAGAAAACCAAATTTTAAAAATCTTTCCAACGGAAAAGTTAGAATATTATAGAACGGAGCGCCGAGGAAAGATATATATAAAATATTACAATAAGAAGAAACTAATGAAATCTTTTAAGGATTGTGAATCAATTTATTCTACAACTTCTTTGGATTCAAGAGACGTTATTGGTATGCATATAATATTACAAATTCTGTGTAATCTATCACACATATAAATATATTTACTTTTGCAGCACCTGAAGAAGATGCACATGTATACATCCAGAGGCTAAAGTTTGATAACTTGTCTGCTGAAGAATACAATTCAGCATGGGCAGCGTGCGCAAATTACCGCTTACATCAAGTGAGGAATGAGTGCAAAAATATTAAGTCTTTTCACTTGTTTAATGTTGAGTACCCTTTGGCATCTGCTCCCTTCTGGATATTTATAGAAAAATATCTATATAATATCTCAGAAACAGAAAAAAAGAATACAAAAGTTTCTATTCTTATAGATGAACTAGAAAAAATGTAAAATTGTTAAATATGTATTACATAATCATTATTGAATTGGTGATCTGTAGTTTTTTTCATATTAAATTGTTAAAAATTATTTTTTCTATTATATCTATAAATGTATACATACGTATATTAATGAAATATTAACCTGATTTTTTTTATATCTTAAAAAATTCGTAAATTTATTGCACAGTTCGTAAAAAATATTTTATATTGTTCAATGGCTCTATTAACAAGAGAAATATTTTTTATACAAATTATTTATATAAATAACGTGTGAACGTTTACATTATGTGAACTGGTTTTTTTATAATCTCTTAAAAATGTACAAATTAGTTTAAAAAAAACTTAAAAATTATATAAAAACTATGTACAGATTTATAAGAAAATATATGTACAAATTATATAAAAAGCTATGGACAAATAATAATATATATAATAAAATAATATATAATAAAAAACTATATGTATATAAATATGTTAAAATTGTTAATTTTTATTCTATAGGATAAAGCACTATCGTTAATGCAATGACATATATTTATTATATTAATGATAAAATTCATTAAGTTAATGAAACAGTGCATTGCATTAATGAAATAATCTTATTATGTAATGACAAATTTCATTGCAGCAATGCTTAATTGCGTATTATCAATGAAAGTTGTCATTTTATTAATGAATCAATGTAATAAATTCAATGAAAAATTCATAACAGAAATGCAAAAGTTGCGTAATATCTATGAACAATTTCATCATATTTACGATAAAATATCATTATAAAAATGATGTTTTTTCATTTTATGAATGACAAAGATTCATTTCATTAATGCAACGTTTTCATTATGTTAAAGAAATATTTTCATTGCTTTAATGAAACCTTACATTACAGATACGTATATTTCCGTTCTACAAACAATTTTAAGTTGTGATATTAATGAAATAATTTCATTATATTTACGACAATTTCGAAATTAATGAAAAGATTTTCGTAACAGCAATGAAGCGCTTCGTTGGCTGAAAAATAATGACAAAATCGTAACTATAATGTAAAAAATCATTGTATTTACGAAGGTTTTTCTATCAGTGTACGAACGTTAAAATTTTGTAAAGTTTTCTTTTTCGAAAAATAGGATTGCTAAGGACTTTAAGCTCGGCACAAGGAATTTTTTTTATAATATTTGCAGTAGAAAATAACTCGCCTAGCTCAGATGGCTGGGTATATTAAAAGAACAATTTAAAGGGTATTTAAGATTCGGCTCAGCCGAATATAGCGCTCTTACTTGTTTTTTTATGTTATGGTCCGTCCCTTAAGCACAAAAACAGTCGAAATTCAAAATTCTATGAATTAGATTTATTTTATTTTTTGTTATATTGTCTATGTAGTGTATTTATCATACACATCGGTAAATAGAATGTAAAATTCAGTAAATAAAATTTAGTAAAAGTGGAAGATATTTATCTAATTAAAACCAAAATTACTTTAAGTGTCAAATACTACAAGTCTTTCTTATTATTTTACCAAAACACCTTTAACCGTGCTTGAAAGGATTAAAACGTGTTGCGGCTAGTCGCATCATACTCAAATCCTATCAAGCACTTACAATACAAGTACAAACACTTTTTATGGCGATCTTTCCAGGTAATATTATACAAATACTTTATTATTGATTGTATCATAGCTTGAGAAAACATTGATCGATTTTTTTATTAGAACCACGAAGAAACTTAATATAAAAATATCTTAAAGGCGGGCAAATATTGTTTTTTTGAGTCGTACCAAGACTTTGCAGATGTCGAGCTAGGTAGCCCTTTACACATGCATAAATTTTATAAAATTTTTCAGTACGCTATAACCCGGGCTACGTTGGATCACGGGTAGTGAAAGCCTCCATAGAAATCTCAGAAACTATAACAGCTATCGAATTCAAACTTGTCTACAAAGTAAATCTGGGGTAAGGACTACAATGCACGGAGGGTGGTACTTAACTCCTATACCAACGGACCAAACTTATGAGATATTTGACGTTTAACTTAAAATACTGTGAGATATTTATTATATTGATAAACTTTAGAAAAAAACTTAGTTGAATGTGATAATATGAAATGGTACGTCCGATACCAGGCGAGCAACATAGTGCAAAATAATTTTGTAATAACGGTTATAATTAATGGAAAATAACATATCGTTACCTTAAATGCAGACGAACCTAACTACACAAAAATACGAAATCGTTTGTTTGCTTGTTTAGTCAAACTTAATGTAAAGACAAGATTTTTGACTTTCATATTTTTCTTTAATAAAAAAACTTTTTATTAGTCTATAAATATGTTTTTGTATACATATGTATATGTATGTGTGTACTACTTTCAAAATAATTTGTAAAATAAATAAATTTATATGTAAATTGTAATAAAATATTTTGGGTTTTAAAATTAGTTTTTATGTTGATACAAATCTAAAATAAATTATATTTTAATGTCTTTTTGTCATTCACAATAAAGATAGATAATAATTAATGTATTTTTAAAAAAACATTTACGGCAATTAGAAACAAATGCAATTTTTTCTTTGCTGATTTAAACGTTTTAAATTATTTTGTTTTACTTCTATTCAATTAAATTATCGTTTAATCGACTTAAGCTGGTGCTTCTTTTTGCACATAAATATGTCTGTTTCTTTTCCTAACAAGAACTACTATATAATATAAAATATATTTTTAATGAGAAATTATTTAAAAAACTCAACTAAAGTTAACACATTACAAATAAATTCTTAAAGATTTCTGGCAGCAAATCAAAACAAAACAATGCAAATTGTTAATAAAACAACTAAAAACAAAGACCAATTTAAAAGTGGTCAAAATAAATAACTGCGAGTAAGATTTTAATAAAAAAAATATAACAAATAAAATATTTATAAAAACATGTGTATAATATTACTTTCTACTATTGCTTGAAGATTTATTGTGTTGAGTTTAAATATTGCAATTTGTTGTGTTTGGATTTAGTATAGATTATTGAAAAGTGTTATACTTTAAGTATAACACTTGTCTGTAATCTTATGTAAATATTGTATAAACTATTGAAAATATTAGTATTTAGTTTGTATTTCAATCAAAGGTAGTCGTTTTAAGCAGTTTAAATCTGATTTGTTTGTAGTTATATGGAACATTGAACTCTTACTATTGTAATAACTGTATTTAAATGTATATTTGTATGTCTATTGTAAGATCAAAAAATTAATGTAAAAAAAAATAAAAAAAAATAAATGTTTGTTTGAATATTCCTTTGTAATTTTCTTTAATTAACATTTAATGTGTTTGAACTTATTTATGATCTTTTTTATGTATTTTTTCTAATAAAAAAATATTTTGTTAACTTTTGGTTGATGTTTTAAAACATGGACGTTAAACGTAATAATGATTTATATAAAATTAATAAAGATCTTAGTAATGATGGAGTTGATAGTTGAGCTTTAATAGATAGATATAATTATAATAAAAGACATTGCATAGCGTTAGCTGCACAGCAAAACCAAGTGACTAAAACAAGTTCTAATTTAATATTTGAATCCTTTTGAGTGTATTTTATATCGAAAAGTATAATTTAGTAATGTAAAAGTTGAACCGGACTACCTAAAGTAAAAAATAATTTTAAATTAACTTTTTGTAATTTAAAAATAGTTTTTGTTTATTTTATAAAATTTTGTAAAATGGTGTTACGTGCTTTTGCATTTCAAACTAACTATATGTATGTCCTTTATAAAATGGCAGTTTACCGTTTTTCTTTATGTTCTAATATTAATAAAATTTTGAAATTTCTTAATTTCTTTGGTTAAATATATGTATATGTACGTATGTGTACTTATGTTATCATTTCACATTTTTACAATTAAATGTTACAATTTCTTATATATGTATTGAAAGTATTGGCGATTTTTTTTCTATTTGAAGCCACTGTGACCAAATATTTTATTTACTTTTAAATTGAATAATTTTAGGTCTTTAGTTTATGGCTTCAAATAGATGAATCGTCAGTGTTCTTCTGGCGGCGTACGAAATTCCGAGATCCAATCGGTTACCCGTAAACGAAAGATTTCAGTTTTTGTTAAGATCCAATCGCGATATTGATGTGGTATTGATTCAACTATTTTTTCAGCAATTTCAGGATTTTTAAACATTATCATATATATAAGAACAATATTAAATGCCACCATAAGCAAAAATATGATTAACGATGTCAAAGCAGTCGTAGATACTTGTGATTTTGATGTAGACTTTAGCGAACCATTGGCGGACTTTTTATTTTTGGTGGTCTTTGCTATAGTTATATTGTCATCTGCGGTGATTGCCACTGTTTGGGCTGATGCCCCCTGAATATTGTTTGATTTCTTTTTGGATTTTGATTTTTTAGTTTTCTTTGATTTTTGTTGCAAATCTTGAGACTTGTCTGAATTTTCCAGCTCATCTTGTTGCATTGAGCGATCAGTTTGATTCTGCAAAAGCTCTTGTTTATAGAGTTCTTTTACTTTCATGGCCTCTACTTGCATGGCAGACATAAATTTAACCTGTGTAATGTTATTTGAATTTTTAATAAATTTATTTTTTAAAATATTAAACATTTTATTTTTTTAAATAAATTCATACATACAAATTTTTTAATAATAATTCTGAAAAATAAAATCAAGACCTTAAAGGCAAATCTCAATATGCAATAAATTTCTGCATATATTTAAAATAATTTTATTATGAGAAATCCCTTATTTTTTTTTACTAACAAATAGCCCGCTATTTCGTAAGTGCAGTTTTGAACATTAATTAAAACAAATTTTTAAATTCGAATATTCAAAAAAAAAGTGCAAGGCCCAAACATATGAAATAAGTATTTTCTGACCGCTAATGGACTTTCGACCTCAATCGGAGTCAATATACCTTAATTTAGTATTTTTAAACTTTATAATTTCAAAAATGCAACAATACCATAAATGTTAAAAAAGTATTTTTTTTTTTATTAGTAATTAGTTTTTGGCCGGAGGTTTGGTTAATAGGCCTATTGTAGTTGCTACCGCTTCCAATGTATGTTGTTGTATAAAGATAAATCTTCCCTTTTTTTTAGTATACGAATTCAAACCACTTTATTTTATGAATAAACTAAGAAACTAATACATATAAATGGCCTAACTCAACAATATCCAAAATAAGACAAAAAAAAATATATTTATATAGAGAAATAAAAACAATCTAAGGGCGCCTAAAAACTAAAATGATAAAATCTTGCTGCCTTTGGCGCTGACAGGGCACAAAAGTTTTTAAAAGTATCACAATTTTGTTTATATTGGTTCAGAAGTTGAAAAAGTATCAAAAATACAAAATGAGCCGTTTATTTTTTTTTAAGTCGAGATATTTGAAAAAGTGACTTATGCCACTTTCAAACTAAACAGCTCAAATGTTAATCGTTTTTTAATGTTAAGTATCAAAACGTATTAACAAAGTATTCATATTTTTCCAGACCTGTACAATGCAGTTAAGGAAAAGAATACAGCTCACTTGAGTCGGCTTAATTCTTCTTTCCTTCCATCTTAACCTATTCTATTTGCCTCTCCAGGTAACACAAAGGGATCGAATTAAGCGGACCCAAGTGAGCTGTATCCTTTCCTTCAACGGCTGCCTGTTCTACCTAACCTAACCTACCAGAGTCTTTGGTGAGAATCGAACCCACAACCCCAGACTGGTGGACTCGCGCACTTACTCACTGATTTACCGGGGCACCTATTAATAGACCTTAAAAGGACAAAATTTATAAAGATACAAAATTTCAAAAAAGTGTTTATATCTTTTCCTAGGCCTATGAAATGACACTCAAACTATGTTTTTATATTTCTTGGTTCAAAAGTTGTATAAAGTACCTTACAAGTAGGGCCAAATTTTTTAAAAAAAGTGTCAAATAAAAAATCGAAACAATATTGCGTAGTTGCCAAATTTAATTTACAACTGATTAATATTTTGGCAACAAAAGTTTTGGTTGCTGTTTGGCAACGCATCTGAAGTTTAGATCCTAACAATATTTGACACATTAATCAATGCCCTGCCCTGCTTACTAAAGAAATCAATATTAATGTAAACGAATTACCGTTCTTTTAGCTGAATCTTGACAATCCTTGGTGGTCGTGCAAATGCCTACAATTTTTGCCAAAGCTGGTGTTAGGGGATTTCCTTTTAAGTCCAAGTATCTCAAATTTGTTAGATCGCCAAAGCTTAGAGGCAAGTGTTCCAGTTGGTTGTTATACAAATCTAAATGTCTAAGATTTCTTAAGAGTCCAAAATCTTCGGGTAAATATGCTATTTTATTTTTACTCAAATCAAGCTTAACCAAACGGGTTAAAGTGGTAAAGTTTTTCTGTAACAAAAGAAATATTTTTTTATAAAAATGTATTTAAATACATAAAGAATTGTTCTTACACCCAAGGACATCAAATGATTGCTTGATAAGTCTAAAACATTAACTCGCTTAAAGGAAGCCTGTTGAAAAACAATAAAAGTAAATTATCATATCAATATACAGAAATGAAAAAAATTGCAAAGAAATAAAAAACAAAATACCGCAATTAAAAACAGCCCTAATTAAATGCTGCATATCATACATAAATCGTTATTTAATGCATTCAAACAGATAAACAAGTAATGAAAGGAACACAACACAGACGTACGACAAGCTTTTCGCCGCGAGTATGTTCGGGAAAAATAAAGCATAGGTGTGTTCCATAAGATTTTGTTTTTGTTCGGACAAATGAAAGTAAAAAGAAAATTGTTCTCTAAATTTGCCAAAGTTACCCAAACTACCTGGAACACAAAAAAACAAATTTGGTATATTTTGATACGCTAATGCTGCTTATATTTAAAATAAAAATCTATTTTAGTGATTTTAGACGCTTAAAACGCATAATATTTTACAATTACAAGATTAACATCATTGGCAATAGCTGACAAAAGTAAATTAAAATCTGTAAAAGCATATTTTTATAGTAAAAAAATAAACAAATATTTATAATTTAATGTACTTTTTTACCTAAAAATATTAAAATAAAATGTTATTTCTTTTGCAAAATGCCCAACTTATTCTTGCATTTTTAAAGTAAACACAAATCAGCTGATTTTAAAGTTCTTGTCTGAACTTACCCAAAGAAAAAGTTCGGGCAAATTTGTACAGGAAATGAAAAATATTCTCTCATACGCTCTCTTTTTTGCACAAAAATTGTTACCTGGAACTCTTTTGTGTAAGTTTGGGTAACTTTGTGTAAGTTCGGACTATTTCCTTAAGCAGGGTTGGGCAGTATTTCAAATACTTGTATTTGAAATACGTATTTGAAATACAAATGCGTATTTTGTATTTGTATTTGAAATACCACCTTCTAATGTATTTTGTATTTGAAATACCCAACACTAAAGTATTTTGTATTTTGTATTTCAAATACTTATGATGGCAAAATACATTTTTGCAAAATACATTTTTTTGTTATACAAAAAGTTGTCATTAGAAAAATTAAAAAATGTTACAATTTAAAAAAAGAAAAAAGAATGGAAACTTTGTCTTCGTATTCGTTCACGTCTTCGCCTTAGCAAGGCACGTTCTTTTACAGGTCTCACACATACAGGTTATATCAAGAGCTAAGCGGATATTTGGAAATGTGAATGTCAAAAAAATAAAATTTTGTATAAAAATTAAATTTTTTTTGACATTCACACTTTTAAACACATCAAGTAAGATCGCTATATTTGCTTTGCCGAATCTTATGTACCCTTCACATTGCTCTTTTAATATACCCAGCCGAGTTATCTTGTACTGCAAATAATATAATAAAAATACCTTGTGCCAGTTTTAAAGTCCATAGAAAACTTTACAAAATTTTAACGTTCGTATGGATAATAGAAATAGATGAAGAAGATTTGAGGTCGAGAGCTATAAAAGTTTAAGACATTATTCGAATTAAAAGGTTAATAAAGGTTGTTAATTTTTGTAGGATCTTCTAGTCCCCCTGCTCCTCTTCAACTTTTTTTTTCCAAAATGTAGGTCTTATCATCGAATTACTTTTTGTAGAACACTAGAAGTCGATAGCTGTTATAGTTTCCGAGATATAGCGTATCGAAAATTTCATAAAAATTGTTGATTTGTATGGGAGCTACACTTTTTTTTCTTCAAAGTGTAGGTCGATAGCTGTTATTATTTGAGAAATGTTTCACAAAATCTGTGCAATGACAGAGAAAAAACCACTTCCTTTGATCCTATCTGAAAACAAATTTTCCTTTTGAGGTCCCTATTTTCAGAGTATCCGTGCCAAGTTTTGTGGCAAGAATGACTATATTCACTGAGATATATAGGGATGTATGCACGGATTTTGTCCTAAAAAATGGATTATTTTGATTTTTCGTTTATATCTCGGGCAATAGTCAACCGATTTTGCTAATTTGAAAAAGCGATTGTCTCCAGGATATTTACAAAAGTTTGACACCAATAACTGGTCCGTATCACTTTATTTGACTCCGGAAACTTGATTTCAACAGACTGACAGACGGACATGGCTATAACAACTTCCCTATCTATAAGGATCCAGAATATTAGTACTTTATGGGGTCGCAAATGGAAAATAAAGAAATTTCAAACGGAATGACCAAGGCACGTTTAACCAGGTAATATTAAGAGCCCAGCTGATTAAAATCAATTTGACACTATTAAGTTATAAAAATTTAATTTTATATGAAATTTTATGTGATTTTTCTGACATTCTACCGTTCAAACACAAAAAGGAAATGGGCGAATTTTTTGAATTCGCCTTGGGATCACCTTGTTGAATGTGCCTTGGGAATGACAAACTTATCACTATGTGCAAGGCACATTCAACCAGGTAAACTCAAGGCGAATCCAAAAAATTCGCCCTCTGCATTTCCTTTTTGTGTTTGACCGGTAGAATGTCAGAAATATTAAAATTAAAAGTTTCATATAAAAATTTATAAAATTACGTATAAATGTCAAATTGATTTTAATCAGCTGGGTTCTTAATATTACCTGGTTAAATGTGCCTTGACTATGTGAAGGGTTTACGAAAGAAATGCAGAGGGCGAATTTTTGAATACGCCTTGATATTACTTTAATTTTAATTTAATATGTTTTTCACATACAAGGCACATACAGAGAACCAAGGCACATTTAACCAGGTAATATTAAGGGCCCAGCTGATTAAAATCAATTTGACATTTTCACGTTATAAAAATTTAAAAAATTTATTTTTACCGTTCAAACACAAAAAGGAAAGGCAGAGGGCGAATTTTTTGAATTCGCCTTGGGTTGACCTTGTTGAATGTGCCTTGCAGAGAACTGTTTTCATAAAATTTAACACCAGTCTGTTTTCATCAGGACCTGTAGAAAGATTGTTTTTTTTAGCAGGATTTATATATTCTTCAAAAAGAGGCTGCTTATCTGATTAAACTTTTAAAAATCTTGTGCTCATGATTAATGGTTAAAAATGTATTTTGTATTTTGTATTTCAACTAAAAGATACTAAAATACTGTATTTTGTCTTTTGTATTTGAAATACTCGACTTGAAAGTATTTGGTATTTTGTATTTGAAATACAAGCGGAAGAAGTATTTTGTATTTCAAATACAGCAAAGCATGTATTTTGCCCAACTCTGTCCTTAAGCATCTGGAACACAACTCATATTTGTGTAAATAAAATTTGCCACAACAACGACGTACGTCCAAGGTACATTAAGTGTGGTTTTATACCAGATGTATTTTACACATGACTTGTCACTTTTGCAATACACATGTAATTGCGTATGTCTGTCAAAATTGTCATTTTACAGATGGTTTATAATTTTTGCTTTCACACGTACGTATTTTATTACATCTGACATAACCGCCAAACCAAAATAAACAACTTACTTTTCCTTGTTGTTGTTTTAAAATCAGCTGATAATACATGTTTTGTCAGATGAAAATAGAACGCGCTCTAATTAAAAATTTGTCATATGACTTTTACATATGTTTTTCACACAAGGTATGTTTCCATGCGTTTACACGACTATAATTAATTATAGTCAAAATTATTTTGACATTCACTTTTACAAATATTCAATTTTGTATTAATTTATATATTTGTAGAAGTGAATGTCAAATTATTTAGCTGGGCTTTTGATATTACCTGTATGAGTGTACCCTGACCCTGTTCAAAAAAAATTTAGGCAGCCAGGGTACAATAAACAAGGTAACAGCAAGACGAATTCAAAAAATTCGCCCTCTGCATTTCCTTTTTGTGTTTAAACGGCGGAATGTCAGAAAAATTAAACATTTCATACAAAATTGAATATTTGCAACTTGAAAATGTCAAAGTTATATTATTCAGCTGGAATTTTGATATTACCTTTATGAGTTTACCCTGCAGGCAGCTTTTCGTTTGCCAGTACGCAGCTCAAAAGAGTAAAAGTAATTTTTGACATTTCTTGCTTAATACATAGACGTCATTTGAGTTGGTGGAGACTTTTTTCCGTCAACAAAAATTAAAATTAATATATATTTTCTTGGTCCTTACAGATAGGAATGCCGCTTCAGCGATGTCCGTCTGTCCGTATTTAGGTGAAATCAACTTTTTAAAGCCCCTCGATGACGCATAGACCTGCAGGTGATTTTAAACTATCAGAAATCTGCGAAAAAATCGCTATTGATATTCAGCAAAATCGCCAGATTACTGACAGAGATAAAAGCCAAAAACCAAGACTACCCCTGTTTATTTCTCTAATATTTGTACATAAAAACCTCTACAACTTCCTCGGAGTTCCTACTTTACGGGTGCAAAGTAAGAGGCTCCCATTAATTTTTCCTCACGAATATTTTTGTGAAACATATGTAATTACACCCTATCTCCGCCTCCAAACAAGGTTGCCATACAAATTAAACTTGTTTAAATCGCTCCCAAAGCTTTCAGGGTGCTCCTACAAAGGTCAGATGTAAGACCGACCCTAAAAAATTTTTCCTCCCAAACATTTTTGTGGAACATACCTGACCCCTATTTCAATCCCATAACAGGGTTTCCATACAAAATTTAAAAAATTAGGGTAAAACCCCCTACAACTTTCCCGGAGGCGCCCTTAGAAGAATAAAAAGTATCACAGAAACTCTCCCAAACATATTCCTAAAACACACACTATCTCTATCACCTAAGGAGGTTGCCATAAAAAATTTACAAAAATTAAGTAATAACACCCATAACTTCCCCAAAATCGGCCTTAGAAAAATAAATAACTTTTTTGTCGTTATTGTGCGTCGTACGCCGCAAATTTACACAGCGAACTTTTGCCGGCGAATTCGTCATGATGTACGAAACTCGTCATACGTAGGAATTGTGTTCCTAGCAAAATAGGGAAAAATAAAATAAAAAAGGAATTGTACTAACAGGCAAAAATGAATGATTGATTTTTTTCAGGCCAAATGGCAGAATTTACGTACGTACATACATATGTAAGTAAGTATATGTATGTATGTTTAACAGCAGGTACTTCTTGAGTGCATGATACAACTAATCAGGTAATCTCGTCCCTGCAACAACTACATATTAGTACCAAAGTGTCAAACAACAGCTCATAGAAAAAAAAACGATAAGTAATAATTTTTGTTGTTTTATTTTCACAGGAAGAACATTATTTTGACATTTTGGCACTAATAAGCTGGGCCGAGAAGACTACCTGGTTCTTTGCATCATACTTGAGTATTTTCGAAAAATTGAAAGGTTTCCATATGGGTAAATCCACTTAAAAGGAACTCTGAGCTGATGACAGATACTCTGTTCGAAGCAATATACCTACGCCTTAGGGACTGGTAAATCGACTTCGATTATAGTCGCAAATCGATTTTGACCACAAAAACCGATTTTTTTGCTATCGGATTTTTGTTGACGATTTTATACTGAAATCGATTATTGAACCTTAAAAATCGATTTTACCTAAAGAATTGTAAAATGCTATAAATTTTAAGAATTATTTTATTAACACAATTTATTTTAAACTATCTGCACCGAAAACGCATGTGTTAATATAAAGGTGAGTGTATTGTTTTAAAATTTGTAATATTTGACGCCGAAAGCTATTTAAAAATGCAGTCAAATCTGGAAAAATGTTTAAACAATTAAAAAAGAAATAATAGTTTAGTACACTAAAAATAACTTATCGTCTTTGAAAATTAAAACTGTATATATATGTATATATATATATATACATATCTGTTGTGTGTGCGTGTTTAAATTTTCACTTATTTAATTTTATGCATTGAAATTATAATGAATATTTGCACTAAGTATATAATTGTGTATAAAGTTAAACTATCTGAATTTGTTTATGACCTGCGTTCTTTGTAATCATTACACCTTCTTTAGGAAAAGTTCAATTTACTTACTTAAAAATTATTTTTGAGGGTATCTATTGATTTTAATATAGCATCAAAATAAAAGTCGATTTTGAATTAAAATCGATTATGAGCTTCGATTAATCGACTTTGAAAATCGAAATTGAAATAGTTGATCGTAAAATCAAAAATCGATTTTCGCATTTGCTTACCATTCCCTACTACGCCCAATAAGCCAGTGCTTATTTTTTATGTGTTCTATCAAAACATATCAGTGCGAAAGCTAAACTTAAACAAGTATTTGCTAGATAGCAAGTTGTGCAAAAGTAGGAAACTGCTTTCTTAGTTTTGCTCGTTTAGATTTTATCAAGATTAAACATTTTTTCTTTTATACCCAGCAAAAAAAATTGATGCGATTTTTTACAGACCACATTTGAATCACATCTAAAGATGCTATTGCATATTTTCTGGTTTTGTTGCATTTAATTAAATGCAGAAATAAAAACTGGCATTATAAATAAATCGTCGATGTCATTGTTTGTATTGAGCAACGATTTTCACTTGGTTGAAGTGTTTTTTTTTTTTCAAAGAGAAAAGAGCTCATAAAGAAAATGAAACCCAATTAAAGGAAGTCGCATCAAAATCGAATCCAACCAAGGACAAATGTAACAAAAATGCCCTTCAAAATCAAGTTAACATCCTTTTGGCAAATTACCCTTCAATTTTCTAATGCATTCTTTTCAAAATGTACTAAAAAAAACCTTAGTTGTTACAAACTTTTTTCAAATTAAGTTTTAATAATTTAGGTTTTAATTTATTTTTAATTTTATTTATGCTTTAAAAGTACCTTAAATTTTATATATCGTCACAGAAAACGCAAAACGCCCTATCTAACAAACAATTTAAAATTGGTTTTTTATAAATTGTAGCCTTCAAATATGTACGTCATCTCGCAAAACTCTTTTTTTCCGCAGAAATAAATTTGTTGATCCTTTCTAACTAACATATATGGCAAAAATTTGTGTTAATTGTAAATATATTTTTCATTTACACAAAAATGCTTGCTTCTTCTAAAAAATTTTTAAATGTTAGATAGGGCGTTTTGCATTTTCTGTGACGTTATGTTTATACTCTTAAATCATCGAACCTTAACTTAATTTTTCCTTTACTTTTTAAAGCTGTTGAACTTGCTTGTTATTTATTTTATATAAATTTTGTTTCCTTTATTTTAATTGTGAGTAAAATGTTTTAAAAAAATTTAGGTTTATATCAGATAAAAAGCTAGATTTAAAAAGAACATTAAAATCGCATTTTTGTTTGTTTATAACAATTATTGTAACCAAGCCTAGAGGGCCATTTATGGCTAAGCAAAAAACTATTTAAAAAAAATGCAAGAGGAAAAAAATAAATAAATAATAAAAAAAAATTATGAAACAATGATTGATAATTAAAAAATATAAAAAAACAATAATTAAATAAGTATTTGAAAATTAAATAATTATAATAACAAATGATATAACAAATAAATCTATAACTAAGCACAGTTTTTCTTTTGTATCCTTATTTTATTTCGAGCAATAGGTAATGCAAAAAATGCAAACGAAAATAAACAAAACATTGTTGAGAGAAGAATAAAAACAAAGGTAATTACAAGTTATGCAGTTGAACAAAGTCTATCAGGTTCCGCCGAAAGACAGAAAATTCCTTCCTTAGTAGGAGTGTTTTTCCCCCACATATTAAATGCAGAAAAAGTTCAAGTTTTACATCTACTTCAAAATAACACCTTAGTATGGAAATTTTGTAGCATCGAAAATGTTGATTATATGCGGTTTAAATTTGGCAAAAATAAATAGCTTCCCTCCAATGACAACCCTATGTAAAATTCATTGATTTTTCCTCAAAATTTGAAGTGATTTAAGTAAGCTAGTTCTGGGGTTTTTTTACTTCTTTTTCCTCACTTTTTTTACTGGGTAGTTCATGGTATAAATTGTAAAACCTTTTTTTTCGACTTTTATTTGCATAGGTAGTTTTTTTAAATAAAAAGTTCGTCGTCTAGTAAATCGTTAACGTGAATACGCTTACAAAATACAGAAAATAAAAAAAGTAACTCGCCCAGCTTAATATGTATAGCTTTCACTCTATATAGTGTAGCATTGTATCCATAGAAGACTACCCAGTAAAAAAAGTGAAGAAAAAGAAGTAGAAAAAATCCAGAACTAGCTTACTTGAATCACTTCAAATTTTGAGGAAAAACCAATGAATTTTACATAGGGTTGTCATTGGAGGGATGCTATTTATTTTTGCCAAATTTAAACCGCATATAATCAACATTTTCGATGCTACAAAATTTCCATACTAAGGTGTTTTCTTCATTTAATATGTGGGGAAAAACCACTCCTACTAAGGAAGGAATTTTCTGATCTAAAATGAGATTTTAATGTTCTTTTTAAATCTAGCTTTTTATGTGATATAAACTTAAAATTTATTACAACACTTCAACCAAGTGTAAATCGTTGCTCAATACAAACAAAACAATGACATCGGCGATTCATTTATAATGCCAGTTTTTATTTCTCCATTTAACTAAATGCAACAAAACCAGAAAATATGCAATAGCATCTTTAGATGTGATTTAAATGTGGTCTGTAAAAAATCGCATCAATTTTTTTTTGCTGGGTAATACATACTAAATAAATTTCCTGACTTCTTGTGTTTGTATTAGATGAATAGCATTCGTTAGAAATTATGTAAAAAATAACACGTATGCTCCTCTTTTGAAGTAATTTTTAAAACCCTTTTCAAAACACAACAGCACTAGTACTTTCACATTTTGCACCGCAGCTGAGTGCATGTTATATGACCCACAACACACACAATAGAGACAAGGATATCTATATTTGCTATTTTCATGCATGTATGTATGTATGTGAAGACGATTTGGGTTGAGGATTTAAAAAATCAATGGATACACAAGCTGGAAAATTTCAAAAACAGAAAATAATTACAAGTATTTGAAAAAGGGTATGTGCCTAAAATGAAGTTTATCCAAATTTTTTTACTAAATCACTTTTACTGAGTCAGTTGCATATTTTGTTTGCGAATAATGCAAAAAGCAACTGTTACTTTATTTAATCCTTTAAAGAACTTTCGCTTTCGTTTCAAGGTTTCTTTTTTATTGTAGTAGTAACACAATATACCATTTGCTTCCCATACTTACGATTTCTTTGAGAGGAATCTCTTTTATTTCGCACAAGCTTAAATCACAAACATTGTCTTCCACTTTCTCCTTAACATTTACTTTATTTGCCCTTGGCATTTTTTGATTTTTGTATCTTTTTAACAACTAAATAATTTTGCACAATTTTGTTAAAAAATCCTTTTGCCAAAACGAAATGTATTTAATGATGCACGCAAGCCACCACCATTAAACACCAAAATGAAAACAAATTTCAAGAAGTTCAAGGTTTTTTTGCCTTTTATTGACGTTGCATTTTTTGCTTTGCACCTTGGCGAAATCAGAAGGTGACCTCGTCGTTACAACAAATTTCAGTGAACATTTGGAAAGGTGAATAATGTATCAGGTGGCGTTAATTCTACAACATCTAAAATGTGGTGAATAATATATTTGTATTTGTTGTAGTTTTCGTTGGCCCATGTGTCAAAAAAGATATGTTAAAGCAAACAACTATGACAGCCCACCCTCGATTTATGCATGAAAATGTAGATCAGCCGTGCTCAGGGTACACTTATCAGGTAGGAGCGATTCTACAAAAACAATTTAAACCGTCATAAGAATGCCAAAGACAAATAACAAAAACTCACAAAATCTTTCTTCTTCTTTTTGAGCTTATCTTACGATACTACAGTTGTTGTTTGTAAAAAGGAAGAAAATACATAAACATAAACAAAATTTGACATTAATATAACGAAATACCGTTACTCAGCTGTTTATCTAAGGCTACCTGATATACGTGTACCCTGGCTGTGCTCGTTACGCCACCTGATCAATAATTTCACCATGGAAAATTTAGCATGTATTTGGTTTTGGCCAAGGTATATTCAACAAGGTAGGGACAACTGATCAGCTGACTTCTATTACCGCCATATGTTATCTAGCTTAGCTTGGGCACTTGCCTATGTTGTACAATGGTTGTGTATACTGTGGGTATGTGTGTTCGCTACATTTTCGACAACCAAGCTGGATTTAGCAACAACAAAATACATGCTGAAATATTACAGGAAGTTGTTGTTTTAGGGACGCTTCCACCTTCTTATTCCACCATGGTTTTGGCTAAAGGTGCTTTCGCACGATATGTATTTTACACATGACTTGTCAAATTTTGCAGTGCGAAATTGATATCTGCCGTCTGAACGCGTTTAAACATTGCATGTGTTAAACACATATGTAAATGTCATATGACAAATTTGTAATTAGAGCGTGCTCTATTTTCATCTGACAAAGCATGTGTCATCAGCTGTTTTTAGAATAACAACAAGGAAAATTAGTTGTTTATTTTGGTTTGGAGGTTATGTCAGATGTAATTACATGCGTACGTGTGAAAGCAAAAATTATAAACCGCCTGTAAAATAACAATTTTGACAGACATACGCAAATACATGTGGATTGCAAAAGTGACAAGTCATGTGTAAAATACATATCGTGCGAAACCCCTTTAAGCAACAGCTTAGTCATGGTACAATGAGCTTTGTTGTCAAAAATGTTACACATGGTACAATTACCTCATTGTCGGTCTTAAGACGAATTCCTGTCTAGACAAATGTCAAAATCCAAATATAAAAGACTCAGCATATTTATACTGGGTTTTATATACTGAGCAGGGTACAAGTATGGCTGAATTCCAAAACGCAGTTTGGTTTGCATCACAAAATTTCAAGTTTTTCCTGAAAGCAAAGATGAGGTTTTTGATAATATCTTCTACTTCCACATGAGTGTCTACAGCTATATCAATGTCCTGAAAGCAAAAAACGTTGTCAAAATTGTAAGGTGTGTATAAGGGAAGAAGTTGAAAATTTGTAATGCAAAGCAAACTGCGTTTTGGAATTCACCCTATATCAGGGGCCAAATTACGGCATCCGTGATCGAGTAAAATTGTTCGTAATATTTGCTTTTGAGATTACCGCCAGCGTTGCCAGTTGGTTACATTTGTTACATTTTATGTAACTTTTTGACCTTCTATGTTACATGTAAAATTTGAACGTATTAGGCCCTATTTTCGTAACTTTTTGTTCTAGTCAGAGAACAACGCACAATAATTGGCAAAGGAGATATTTTGGGCTACTTAAAATGTACTTATATTATTGATTACCTCTAAATTGGGAGTTATTATACATCAAATACAACTTTTTTGAAATCAAGTAGGCAGCTAGTGCTCACTAACCCATTTAATCTTAGAATTCATTTATAATATTAAAACTTATTCATAAGATTAAAACCATTTTGACGGGAATGACATTTTAATTGCGTTTTAAAGACAATTTTTCATAGGGATTTTAACATTTTAAAAATATTCTTTAAACGATTGTTACGGGTATTATATTTAAACTTGAAATTTAAAGTAAATTATAAAAGTTAAAAAATAACTTTTTCCGTTTTAAGCTGCTTTAGGTGAAATTGGCCAAATACGATTGAATCAATGCTTTGTTTTGCGTAATAAGGCCCTAAAAATGTTTATGTATATATTAAAAACCTTTTACAACTTTATGCTGACCTTAAATTTCTTTTTTTTTCTGTAAATTTAACTTAAAAAAACTTATTTTCGTAAATGTAACATTTTAAGAAAAAACGTAACTTCTGGGGTGGCAAAATGTAACTTTTAGTAGCTTTCCCTGGCAACGCTGATTACCGCATTCATCGAGTGTGGCTAGCGTGAGATAAACAGCAATCGAAATTTATTTTATGTGCAACATAAGACAGTGAACAACATTTTAGGACCAATATTAACAAAATAAATGGAAAGCAAAAGGATATAATGGCTCAATTTATGGTTGATCATCCTAACTTGGTCAAAAATAAATTACCAAACATATGTTTATTTTGAAATGGTTTTTGCAACCCAAAATGAGTGCCGTCTATACAACCAATCACTAAGAAATAAAGGAAATGTTACATAAAGCTCGCATTATATTGCGAATTTATATTTATCGCCAGAAAGTTTAAATTTCTGTATGAACGCTTTCGAGCATAAAACAGACTGACTGTTCTGGTAAAAATTTAATAAATTTTGCACACAGCTTATTATTTATTTTTTTATCATTTTGTTAACCGTTTTGCAAACTCCGCTCGGACTTATTCCAATAAAACAGTCATTTCCAGTGGTATGTTGAAAAGATCCACTGGCTAAAAGTGATAATGTTACGGCCAGCTGCAGCTTTGGTGGTAAGGCAGTAGACATATGTCCTTCAAAATTTAGCTCACAAAGAATAAAATGAAATGCCTCTTTTGAAACTCTAAAACGCTTAACAAACCTTAAATGATTAAGTTTTAAACGAAATTTTGTTTAAATGGTGCAATTTACTTACTAAGTAGCTGACAATGACAGTGGATCATTTTAACCCGTATTCACCGACTACCCCCGTATTTGTCTTCTTATACGCATAGTATTGGATTCAAACTCTGAATCAGAAGATAAACACAACAAAACTAATGAAGTAATTTTTTTTTTGTTTTTTTTTTTTATTAATTACTTAAAAAAATATAACAGCAAAATTTTGTGCTTCCTTTTTTTAACAAAGTTGTAATTTTTTACTAAAACACGTTTTCATTCAATTACAATGCAAAAAAAATCTATTACATTCTATTTTAATTTCGATACGTGAGCTATCGAATGCGGTAATCCATTCATTCGATACGTGACGAAATTTCATTCCATACGAAAGTTAACTCGTTCACGAGTGCCGTAATTTGGCCCCAGGTAGAAGTGATTCTACAAAAACAACTAAACCAACATAAGAATGTCAAAGACAAATAACAAAAACTCACAAAATCTTTCTTCTTCTTTTTGAGCTTTTCTTACAATACTACAGTTGTTGTTTGTAAAAAAAGATGAAAATACATAAACATAATTTGACATTAATATAACGAAATACCGTTACTCAGCTGTTTATCTGAGGCTACCTGATATACGTGTACCCTGATACTGAGTTTGACGTTTGTCTAGGCATGCCTCGTCAAGAAGTACAATAACAAGGTGATTACTCTTTTGCCCGATAGACACAGGAAAATGCATTCTCATGAAGCAAATAATAAAAAAAAATGCTAGTTAGTAGTATACGCCAATATTAATTTATTAGCACCCTTGTCGTTGGTACCGTCTAACAAATACGCCAATGTTAAATCAATAGCACCCTTGTCGTTTTTGCGTCGAATTCGGCACAACAACGCCAAACACAATAAGGCTGGTTAATTCGCCGTGTATGTAACTTTAAGCCATATGTATGTTTTGAAAGAAATCACCCTTATTGTGATTGGTTTGGCGTAGTCGTTTAAGGTTTAAGGCATAGTGTATATGGAAAGTAAACTTCGTCCTAACTTACAAAATAAAAACAGAAGGAAAAACACTGCTACCGTATACTTTTCTCTGTTACATGTAAGTTAAATAGGTGATGTTTACAACCAAATACACTACTACCGTTCAAAGAGTACTGATGATGAAATTGCGTAGCTGCTTTCGAAAATGCATTCTACTCGGCTAGTAGCGGTAGAAAAATCAGCTTTTTTCAAATTGAAAGTTTCTTTCAACATTAACGGAAAATAATAATTTCTTCTAATAAAAAGAAATTATATGAACTAAAGCCAAACTAAAAATCAAAAATTTGTTTTTTGGTACCGTCAACAAGTACGCCAATGTTAAATGAATAGCACCCTTGTCGTTTTTGCGTCGAATTCGACACGACAACGCCAAACACAATAAGGCTGGTTAATTCACCGTGTATGTAACTTTAAGCCATATGTATGTTTTGGAAGAAATTGTCGAAGTAAGAAAATAATTCTTTTTAGGAACACCACCCAATGCGAGTTCATTGATCAGGTTGCGTTGGAAGCACATCTGATCTTTTTTTTTTTTGTATCGAGGCTGTGTTGTCAAATTTGTTTATGTTTATATATCTTTTTTACATATACACCGAAACCTTATGGATCACGTCTGGTAGCAACTAAAATTTATGAAAAAACCCTGGTAATATAATGATTTAAATACCAAAAATCATTTTTTAAATACAAAAAGTACATTTTTATTTTTTCATAATTTACATCCACGTATTATTCAATGTCATCATTAAAAAAGTTGTTTAATCCTCTTCTTCCTCGGCGGCAGCACCACCACCAGTGTTCTTCTTCAAGTTCTTCCTCTTCACGCGACCGGGACGGCCACCACCGAAGGGAGATTTCAAGGAGAAATCAATGTGCTTTTGGGAATCCAAACGGACCACAAATGATGGTATATTAACGACCTGCTTGCGAACACTAAAATACGAAAATTTATATGAAATTATGGCAACTAAGCAATATTTGTACATATCTTAAAATCTTGTCTGACCCCCCTATTATGGTTTAAACCACAACTCTGTTGAGTTGTAATTGTGAAATTTGATACTATGATTACAAACCTGCAAAAAATCTTTTAACTTTGTGTTAGTTTGGTTATAAACATATCAAAAAATTACTATTCTCCTCATTATCAGTTGTTTGGTTTGGCTGTAATTAAGACACCAAATTTAACATTTCAACTGAAATAGTTGAGTTGTAAACCATAATAGGGGCCTTAGTGTTCAGTGTAAGGAGCATAGCGACTTACTAGTTTCGTTTAGGCTGGACCTAAACTAAATTGGTGCTTTCCAATATTTCACAGCTTGTGATTTTGGAGTTTAGCAACCAATACCAAAAGACGTTAAGAGCCGGTACAAAAACCTTTTGGCCTCCTTGACTATTAAGGGTTATTTGTTCGACTCTTAAGTGGTCTTACTGAACATATTGTTGTCATGCTAATTTGTATTTCAAAAACTTATCATACAAGGCTTGTAGCCTTGCTAATAGGTCAGATATTTACCGAATGTGACGTTGGCGGATCAAGACACGTGCATGATGGATGGATTTCGCCAATCCCAATTTGAAAACTTGAGTTTGCAAACGGCGTTCCAAGAAATCTTCGATTTTTAAACCCAGAACGTAATCGAGCTTCATGCGGGACTCGTCCAAGACACCAATACGTACCAAACGACGTAACAGAGCATTACCTAGAAAATAAAAGCACAACTATTAGTTTCTCATTGTTTCCGCGTTAAGCTTTAAGTAAATTCAAATGTTCAGTGACTCTACATCCTCAACGTTTTACTCAGACAAGAGGTGTCAGAAAAATGTATGCTAGGATCATCATTTTAGCTTTAATAAATAAGTTTTAATTGATTTTATTACCTTGGAACAATCTCTTTTCGTCTTTCTCGTCCAAAGTCAACAATTCACGTGCAGCTTTACGGATTTTAGCCAAAGCGTACTTGACACGCCAGACTTCACGTTTGTTGCGTAGACCATATTCACCGATGATTTTCAATTCCTGGTCTAAACGTGCCTTTTCATAAGGACGACGTGGAGTAACATATGTCTTAGAGAAGACTGAGGGTATACGCCCGTTCACCATTTTCTTAAGAAATCAAACTATAACCAAAGAAAGATACGAGTTAAGGTTAGGTAGGATTTAATCACTTTATATCTTTGACATCTTATCCAGCTTTTAAACTTTTTTAATATATTATAAAATAGACGATTTAAAATTATGATTTTAAAACAAAACTGTAGCTTATTATTAATGATTTTGTTTAATTATACGAATTTATTTATCACAAAAAAAATTTACCCACACTCTGTTTGGCTATTCAACGAAGAAAGAAAGAAAAAAATAATGAAACGTCAAAAATTACTTTATAGCTTCACGTTGCCAACTTGTTTTTTGGTGACGAATGCGTACAGTGATAGCAATTAGCCATTTTGCAAATTTGCTCAGCGATTTTCAACATATTTGCGACAGTTTGCGCTATCAAGTATTTTTATGTAGTAACCCTGTATTAGAACGACACCAGACGCTCGAAAGGCAGCCCCATATTATCAGAGACCCCTTCCCATGTTTGATGATCTTCTCTGTCTTTTTCTTGTATTAATATCTCTTTCACCAGAAGTGCAGTAAGCTCAGGCAATCATTTTCAACATTAAATAGCAAACAAATTAATAATTATTGAAGGTTTATTTTAATATTTTCTGACCGAATTTGATAGTATAATTGTTACATAAGTCCTTAATAAACATATGTATTCAAATTATAATGAATAAAGGCAAAAGTCTTTGTTTAATTTACATTATTACTTAGATTTTAATATTGACCGTATATCTTTTTCATATGGGTCTTTTTTTTAGTAATTTGAAAAACTTTGACAATATATTTTGACTCAAAGATAGTGTGAGTACAATGTTTTTACTATTTTCTCCAAGCTCATTATTAAAAAAAAAACATTTTATATGTGAACAAATCATAAAACACCCTTTACATTTCGAATAATTAAAATGTTTTTAACAAACAAATGGGAATTGAATTTGCTCCTTCCCTTTCTTAGTTTATTTTGCAATATCCTTATATCTGCTTTTTGTTTATAATATTCATAGCACAATAAAATCCTACGGGCTCGTTATTGATTCAGATCTATCATAAATATTACTCACACAAGCCAAGTTCTTTTCGAACCGCAACATTATCAACTACTACCATGATACAAAGAACCAGAAAATCTCGTCGGCCCAGCTGATTAGTGCCAAATGTCAAAATTATGCTCTCCCTGTGAAAATAAAACAACAAAAATTATGACTCATTGTTTTTTTTTCTTATGAGTTTTTGTTTGACACGTTGGTACTAATTTGTAGTTGTTGCAGGGACGAGATTACCTGATTAGTTGTATTATGACTACTACCAGGGTACACTTATCAGGTAGCCTCAGATAAACAGCTGAGTAACGGTATTTCGTTATAATAATGTCAAATTTTGTTTATGTTTATGTATTTTCTTTCTTTTATACAAACATGAACTGTAGTATCGTAAGAATAGCTCAAAAAGAAAAAGAAAGATTTTGTGAGTTTTTGTTATTTGTCTCTGACATTCTTATGACGGTTTTAGTTGTTTTTGTAGAACCGCTCCTACCTGATAAGTGTACACTGCAGACAATCATAGAAGCTCTGATAACTGTATCACAGTACAGCTATTTGACGCCAAACAATTCCCCACATGCGAGAGTGAGACTCAAAATTGTCAAAGTGCGATAAAAAGGAACGGCCTGGTTGTCTTTAAAATATAATGACCAGCGACGCGCGAGCTCTTTACCTCACCAGAGCTATTTTACAACTGGCACTGGTATTTATACAAAGTTTTGGTTAAACTTAAAGGGTGGTTGTAACCACCAACAATTTTAAAGGTAACTTTCTTGTTTACTTAGGTTAAAGTTTACTTTATCTTAGCGATGTCAGATGTAGGGAAAATTTCCTATTTGTAGGAAATTCTACTCCAAAAATCAGCCTTAGGGAAAAAGGACAGAGTTTTTTATTTTCGGAAAAATGTAGGGAGATTTTTATGCATGTAAATTAAAATACAGTCTAACTGAGTGATGAGAAAACCTCTGTGGTATAAAAGCATATCGCTTCAATAATAAAATCTGACTAATTTGTTATTGCGTAATTGCTTTTGAGTGTCAAGTACCTAAAGGTTCATTTATACGTGACTTAACCATACCACATTAAACAGCTATTCGAACGAAACTTATGGGCAACACTGTATTTGATTATAGGTGACTTACAATTACGCCATAACCATAACCTTAGAAACCAATTCAGTTTTAGTTTTTATGGAAACGGTGATGGTTATGGCGTTATAGTACGTCACATATAGTTGAACCTTAAGTACCTAATGCCTTTACAACTCCTAAAGCAGCAATTATTGAATTTTTATAACTTGCACACGGTGAAATATAATTACATTTAATGCAGGCCATGAATGCAAGGAGTTGGTTAAGACCTTCCCAAAATCAAATTCAAACTAGAACCAAAAGATGGTGAGACGCAAAACACTAACCGTATGTTATACAGTCCCGGTTAACGATATCGGCGGTTTGTTAATGTTCCTGTTAAATAAAAATCACAGATTGTGAAAATGGCCGTTGCGTGCAAATTCACAGAATTTATGTACCAATCAAGGTGATTGCAAGAAAAAAATTAAGAAGTAATTCTCTTAATCTGCTTTTTTATATGGAGTTTGACATTAAAATTGAAATTCTTTTTCAATGATGTGTCAAACTTCATATAAAAAAAGAAAATATTTAGAGCCAAAATGTCCGTCCGCTATTGCGGCCACCTTGTATTGATATGCCTTGCTACCAATGCCGTAAATTTAACTAGACTGAACATTTTTAATTTAGCTTCAGTTAGGTAAATAAAAGATACTCAATTAAATTTTAAATTAAGACACATTTGCTTAAATAATTAGAGTTTCAATTAAATGTTGAATCAATATATGTAAATAAAAATTTAATGTTTTCCTTTGCATATGACCTTCTTTGTTAGTTTAGGAAATTTTTCTTTAAGAGCCTCAAGCTCCTTTTTAAAACACTTTCTAAGAGGCTTCTTGGTAACGACTGCAAATAATAAAAAATGTTATTATTGTTGACTATGTTTTGCCAAAGTATTTGAAGAGCTTACAATATCCGGTCAAGCAAGAAGCCTTTTCTATTTCACATTCATTTAAAAAAGTCATGAGCATGCCACCCATTTTACCGCATACATAGTTCCTTTCAATACCACAACTTTCTTGGCAAAAGGGCTCACAAAACTCTTTGGTAGTGACACTTAAATCTATAAAATAAATAAGTTTAAAGCACAATTATGATTTAAATGATAAAATCCATCAAAACATTACCTGTTTGATTGTTAAAGCGACGTTCTTCGTTATGTGATATCATATTTTCATTACTTCTAAACAAGAAACAATCATCACCAGAAGTGGCATAAATGGTCCTGAAACTGGATTCCGTTGAAAACAATAAAGAGGATAAACTTTGTGATTGCACGGTCATGACGCACATAAGAAATAACTTTATGCCCGACATTTGAAAAAATGTATTTACTGTGATACTCAGTTTCAAATTAATTTTAAAAACCACAAGGTGGGTCTTTTATAGCAAATCGGCTTCAAGTCTTTACAGACAATTCTGTTTTTATACCCTTTACATTAGTGATAAGGGTATATATACGTTTGTGATTCCGTTTGTAATTTACTTAATATCTGTTTGCGACCTTATAAAGCATAAACTTTCTCGATTCTTATAGATAGGAAAGTTGATTTAGCGATGCCCGTATGTTCATTAATCTGTTGAAATCAAGTTTCTAGATCCCCTTGCTATTTCTCGGACTTGTTAGTGATATCAAAACACCCTTGCGAGGGTTTTGATATTGAAATTCAGCAAAATGCCCGATAACTGACAGAGATATGTATAAGCCAGCAACCACGACTACCTCTGCTTATTTCTCTAAATTTTGTATATAAACACCTCTACAGCTGCCCCGGAGTAGCCCCTACACTGACTGACCTTCATTTCTTTTTCCCCACAAAAATTTTTGTGAAACATACTAACCCCCTACCTCCAGGTCATAACAGGGTTGCCGTACAAAATTTAAAAAAATTAGGGTAAGAATCCCTACAACTTCCCCGGAGTCGCCCTTAGAGGAATAAATGTATTAGAGACCTCCATTAGTTTTTTACTATGCAACATATTCCTAAAACGTACTTACCCCCTATCTCCATCACAAATGATGTAAAAACGCCCATAACTTCTCCATAGTTCGCCTTAGAGAAATGAAGTACACAACCGACCCCAATTAATTATCCCTCCCAATCATATTCCTTGAACATACCCTCCCTATATATAAAATTATTACGGTTCAAAAACAGCTTATCTAGCTCAGTTGACTGGGTAAACAGAAAGACCAATGTAAAGGGTATATTAGATTCGGCACAGCCGAATAAAGCGCTCTTACCTGTTTTATAATAACATAAAAAAAGGAATGGAGCAAATAAGAAATTTAGTCTATTTAATGTTTAGGCTCAACGAATAGAACCATAATATTTGATCTACAGTTTTCATTATATACAAAAAGATCTAAACAACAGATATTATTTTAGAGATATCAAAAGAACTAAAAAAATTGTTAAGTAAAACAATGAAATTTTAAAACCCCAAATTATAGAAAATATTGCATACTGTGTTTGGTTTTAGCAAACTTTTGATATTTTAGCCTATGAAAAAGTATTTATTTATTTTCATTTAAACAAACAAACAAAGTAAGTGATAATAAGAAAAAATATAACTAAATAAACATAACATTTTAATCCTTAAGGCCGCACAGTGTTTGCTATTGTATAGAGGGGGAGCAAAAATAGTTGTTATAAAAGGATTGTCTTAGAACACAAAAAGCATAAATTGATAACATTAAAATCAAAAGACGTGATTGATTTCATGTATTGCCCAGAATGTGTTTTTTTCGTTGTACTGTCGTAGTTGTTCCAGATTTTGTAGCTATATCCCAAAATCCGTAACAGCTATCGACTGCTACAAAATACTTTTACTATAAAAAAACGGGTTGGGTAGATGCAGTATCATGGTAGGGGAGTATCACCCCCATAAACATAAACGGATAAATTTTATGAAATTTTCGAAACGATATATTCCGGAATAAGTAAACTTATATCCTTACAGTCTTCACATTAAGGATTAGGTATCAACTTCAAACCGGTTGGAAAGTTTCATATTCTATATAACGGAAAGTTTTTAACAAACTTCACACAAAATAGAAGTTAGCACTTTAAGCCGTTTTTATTGTTTAGTGTATACTCGTATAATATCGGCCCAACTGATAAAACACTTTTATTTTTTAAGATCTTTGTGACAAATCTTTAGGTGGCAATGTTGTTGTGTTATTGAGTTTTGTCAAAAAAAAAAAGAAGAAACTCCAATTATAAAAGAAGTATGAAGGTTTAAGTCGGTCAAGCTTGATCATATTACACCTACACAACATTTATAGGGAGACTATGCAAAAAAATGAACCGGAAATGTCTTCGTATAACACAGGTTGGAGATACATACTTGGTTTTGTAAAACAATAAACCAAACATTAACACCTGTTAAGGCGGTGGCACATAGAATCCGTCGTACGTCATACTTCGCCTTTTTTAACTGACAGCTAAGTTGCAAAACATGTTTTATTATGAACAATGTCACATTCAGTACGTCTCCTTCAACACAATGTACTAAAGTTGGGCAACTTTTAACTTACGTCAAGTAAGTTGATTTAACATCCGTTTATAAAGGATTCTATGTGATAACCTCTTGCGTTGTTACGTTAATGTCAGTTAAGAAAGGCAACGCTTGAAGTACGACGGATTCTATGTGCCACCGCCTTTACAATTAATTATGAAACAGTTAGATTTTTTATGCAAGAATTAACAAGCTACATATATAAAATCTAGCCATATAAAATCTATTTTAAATTGTTTAATATTATTTCACTACCTAAATCGTTTGCCAGTTCACCCATTTAACAAAAATCATGAAATACTCGTTCTCCATGGATAATTTCGAAAATAAGTAGGATTTTTTTGTGATTTTACTTTCAAAACATATAATTTTCCGTAATTCCTATTTTTTTTTATATAAAAAAATGCTAAAAGGGAAGACAAGATTTTTGAATATTATTTCTTAAGTGAATAGTATTAAAACCCTTTATATCTAACAGACGTTTTTTTTAAAGAAACTCAACCAAAGTATAAAAAGCTTTTTTTATTCTTGTCTACCCACGGCTGAATTGATCAAAACTTTAGTTAAAATAAGGTCGGCTTACTATTGCCAAAATTGGCAAATAGATATTTAATCGTGCAAAGATTGAATAAAAATTCAAAGCATCATTTAGAAGAGAAAAATCTCATTTTTGGTAAATATCATTTATTTAAACGACGATTGTAAGTTAACATAAGCAACCTTTGCTCAACAAGTGCCTTAATATTGCTGAAAAATTTAGTTAAAAAGATTTCAAAACTATTATTGCCTAATAAAGATCCTCTAGCTATTGAAAAAAACACATCAACGATGATTTACTTTTAAAAAAATCGTCAAAATAGCTTTTCAGTAGTGCGATTCAGTAACTTTTAACGATTCGACGATCGCCATATTTATCGACAGGGTTAATTGATTCACTAAGAAGTTTTTAGCGATAGTGGACAAGTTGATTTTTATATGTATTTTATTGGTTGCAAGGCACATTCAACCAGGTAATATTAAGAGCCCAGCTGATTTAAATCAATTTGACATTTTCACGTTATAAAAATTTAAATATGTATATGTGAAATTTTTAATAATACAAAATTTTTCTTCTTTATTAATAAAGCTCCATAAATAAAAAAATGACATTTCATTTTTATACTAATCCCGCTTACGCTTAAATCAATCTGTTTAAGCTTAAATCAAGTACGGTGTTACATGACCTGTTCCGGGTTTGGACCGAGCTACTTTCCCCGACTAGCTTTCGTCATCTCATGGTGTAGGGTAGAAGTACATCCCATAGTTTAACCCCAGACAGTTACAATAAAAAAATTCAAAACTAAAACAAACACACATATTACATCTAAACAAGGTGCTTAGATGTTACCCCACCAGTCGCCCTTTCCCTTCCTCATTTCCTGATGACCCCATATTCCGCAACACATCGTTTTACTTACCCTAACACCCACTTAATTAAATTATCCATGCATATTTAAAATTTTTCTTCAACTCATACGTATTATTGGTAACTTTACTTATTTACTAACTTTTTACCTTACCTACATATTCCTTATACACTATCTATACCTAACTGACATATTTTACAAAATTTAAACAAAACTATATACAAATACTCAACAAGCTCAAATGCAATAATTTCAAACTTTGGAGACTATTTCCTTTTCCTCTTTTCTTTTTAACCTCACTTCCGGTTATTAACTTACAACTTTATTTATTCACCGCCTAAAAGAGCTCTTTTAAAACAGACTTGTCTGCAGCTTTCTTTCTACTGCATGCAATAAACAATAGTCGTGGCTGCTGACTTTTGTCTCTGTCAGTTATCCAGCGATTTGGCTGAATTACAATAGTAACATTTTTGCAAGCATACCTGATGTTTTGATACCCCAAACAGGTCCAAAAAATATCCAGAGGCTTTCGAAACTAGATTTCAACAGACTAACGGACAAACGGACAAACGGACATCGCTTAATCTACTTACCTATCTATAAGGACCAAGAAAACATATACTTTATAGGGTCGTTAATGGATATTAAGTAAATTACAAACGGAATAACAAATTTTACTAATGTAAAGGGTATAAAACTAAAAATCGTACTGATTTCAAAACAAAAATAAATGGTCACTCTATAAATAAGTATTTCATTAATGCATTTTTAATTTATTTTTCTTGGGCCTTTAGCTTTTCTATTAAATTGAGATTGTTGTCTTATTATTAATTCAATTTCATGCAGTTCCTTTCGACTTTGTTTCGATTAGTGATACTGGGATTTGCTTATGTGTTCCCTTCAATTAATCCAAGCGAGTCAAGAAAAGTCCTTAGACTTTCGGCTTTTCCGTCAAAACCGCAAACCAGTTTGGAAGCCGTGCTTAAAAAATCTACTACTGTTTGAGGCATTGCGTTATTTATTTCTTAATTGTCTTTTAAAGTAAATGTAATTTTTCGTGTAATGTTGTTGGGATTGTTATTTGAATGTTTTTTTCTATATGCAACGTTTAAAAGTTTTTCCCTGACGTATTTCTTTTCTCTTTTTTTATTTTTATTTTGACTTAAAAAATTTAAAAATAGCTTATATAGCCAAAGAGTGCTATTTAAGGAAAGCACTTTATCAAAAAGAAAAACTAGCTTTAATTAACATTCTTATTTAATTTATGTTTTATCTGCTGCTCTATTTGGTCGATTTTATTCTAAACCCTGCTCTCTTGTTCCCAGGATGGTGGTGACTTGCTGTAAATATATTACCCGTAGGAGGTTTGCCTTTTCTCTTTAAAGGCGTACCAACCGTCCTTCTCGTCTTTTTTGTTGTAGGTATCTTGATAATGTTAACCAAATTACAAATGGAATGAAAAACTAGTATATACCGTTATCACCAGAGCAACCAAAAACATTCTCTTAAAAAAGGGGCGTATGCGAATATTAGTGACACTAACTGTATATACTTTAAAAATACGAATAATAAGAACTTACGGCAAGGAATCCGAAAATACAGAATTTAAAATTAAGTTGCGTTTACAAAATAACAAATTGCCAAAAAAAAAATCCGGTACAAAATCAATTATGTTTAATTAAATGGTTTTAAAACTAGTTTTTGTTAAATCGAAACAAACCAGAAGGGGTTTCGCTTTAAAATAAAAAAACGAAAACAAACATAAGGTGACAGAATACTCGAAACCTCCCTTTTTAGTTTTTTTTAATTAATATAAAAAATGCTTAAGTAACGGGATATTAAAACAATTTGATTTAAAAAGAAAAAATATGCCAAGTATGCTGGTATATGCAGAATATGCTAAAATATGCTCTAACAAATTGTACCGACATTTTGCGAAAGTTTTGAAATGGATGATAATGATATTTAAATAAAAAATTTTTAAATAAAAAATAAAACGCTAACCAAAGGTAACAATGAACACTTGAAAGGTTTTTGGTGTTTTTTTCAAGTTAAATTTGAAAATGCTTTAAAAACGGGTTTTACAAAAAATACGCTTTTTAAGGAAAAATAAGCCTTAATATTGTGTAATTTGCAAAATATGCAAAAAATATGACCTAACAAATCGATACAAAAATTTTGCAAAAGTTCTAAAACGGGTGAAAAGCAACATTAAAAGTTAATACGAGGCACAGAAAATAATATAATTTTAAATATTTTTGGTTGCCCTGCTTATCACTATGTAAAGGGTGTAAAGAAAACAATTTTATTTTTAAAAGGCCTTAAAAATTTTTTTTACGAGACAGGTAAAATACAGTTGCCTGAGTTATTTATGCTATAAAACAATTAAAAAAAGGCAAGTTAAAAGGCAAATTAAGAAACTTAAATAATTCCTTTGCATAAGATTTGCTTCGTTTGATGAGGGAATTTTTCTATAAGAGCCTTAAGCTCCTGCTGAAAACATTTTCTAAGAGGCTTCTTAGTAACGACTGCAAAATAATAAAAAAAAATTAAATATTTTGACTTTGTATTTGAAGAGCTTACAATGTCCAGATAAACAGGATGCCTTTTTAATTTCACATTCATTTGAAAATGTTATGAAAAAGCCTCGCGTTTTACCGCACACATAGTTCTTTTCAGGACCACAGCTGACTTGGCACAGAGGTTCACAAAATTCTCGGGTAGTGGCACTTAAAACTGTTAAATTGTAAGTTTGAAGTACAATAATGAATTAAACACTAAAATCTATTAAAGTATTACCTGTTTGATTATTAAGGCGAAGTGCTTCGTTATGTTCTCTCATTTTTTTGGAATTTTTAAATAAAAAGCAATCATCACCAGAAGTGGCGTAAATGGTCCTAAATCTGAATTTCGTCGCAAATAATATAGATGTTAAATTTTGTGATTGCACTGTCATCAGGCACAACAGGACTACAAGGAAAATTAATTTTACGCACAACATTAAAAAAATATTTAAAAAGAGGAAAACTAAGTTTTCGGATTAATTTTACAAAACTCTGATGTGGGTCTTTTATAGCAAATCAGCTTAAGTTTTTTCAGAAAAACTTTTTTATGAGAAAAAAGACAAAGGATTAGAGTAAATTAGTTTAGTCTAGTTTTTTCCACGCTTTGCAAATATAACTTTAGAAGCTGATCTTAAGAAAACATTAAATATTGAACTCAACAAATAATATCATTTTAAAGACATCACAACAATTCATGAATTCAAAAAAACAACTCCGAACAATTACATTTTATTTAAGTACTTGTATAGAAAAAATTTTATTTATTATATTTGTATCAAGTAAACTTTTATAATTTTTACCTAAAAAGAAATAAATTGTTTACTGTCATTTAAACAAACAACAAAGTAAGTCATACAGCAATAAAATTATAATTAAATTGAACATAACAGGAGTAGTGTACCATAATTTTGGATTTTTTCTTCAGATTTAGTTTTATAAGAACCTTCTTGCAATTCCCAATGAGAAACCACAGAATATATTCACGATAGAAAAGTCTAGTTCATGGCTTAATCCGTTTACAAATTAAAGTTAATTCAAGATCTGACTATTTGTGCTCGAGGTTGTTCGTTGTTTTCTTAAAGCATGTTCACACGGTTATATTATCCACTAGGTTGACTCTCTTATGGTGTTTTCCATTCTAAAAAAAAATGTTACAATATGTATGTGTAATATTTTTATCAGTTTACACCCACACTTATAAAGTTGTCCATTTTTTTGTTTCAATGGAACAGAAAAATGTCTTGATTTTAATAAAAACTACACTCTGCGTTAAAAACTCGTCTGCAAAAAAAAGTATTTACTTACAAAACACAGCTGTAAAAAGTGGTACTTTGTTACACTGCAATATAATTGGGGGTAAGATATGTTACACTTTTGCCAGTTATTTGTGCAACATGTTCAGAAAGGAAAACGAAAACTGTTTTCACTCTTGCATGTACTTTTAGAATGGAACATAAACCCGCTCGAATGGTAACATTAATGTAACATTTTTGCCAGAAAGGAAAACACCATTAATCTAGATTGTTCGTGTTTTCACTTTTACCATTAATCTTTACTGTTTCTTTTTTATTTTGATTATAAGGAATTCTTCACGGTTCGCAAAAGATTCAAAATACACCTAGAAGGTTCGCTCTTAAAATTTTGTATGGCGAACCACGTGGTTTTTTTAACCATGGTCGGGGTGCGAACCGTGAATAAGAGAGCGAACCTCGAATTTTGGCACCCGTGTAAATATGCTTTACATTGTCGATAGTATTTTTGCAACAACTTTATTAATTTGGTATCAAGCATGGCGCAATAATGCATCAGATGGTGGTGATTATACAACAACAAAATTTGGTGAATAAAATTTTCGTTTTTGTTGTAGTTTTCGTTGGCTGAGGTGTCAAAAAAGATATGTAAAAGTTAACAATTTTTACAACCCAGCCTCGATTTATGCATGAAAAAAGTGATTCAGCTGTGCTCGTAAGTGGTATAAAACTATCAGAAATATCTGCGAGAAAATCGCTACTGAAAACCAGAAAAATCGCCCGATAACTGACCGAGATATACACAAAAAACCAAGACTATCTCTATTTATTTTTCTAAAATTTGTACATCTACAACTATCCCGGAGTTGCGACCGGCTGCCTTCGTCTGGCCCTGGATTATGGGAATGAATATGGCAGTTGCAGCTTGATGCCGCTGCCATGTGTACCTCGCCGCTCACCGCTGCGCTTAAGTTTTGCTGTTGATTCTGCCGTAGCCGGTTTTCCTGCCATCTGACTCCAAATTGGTGCTGCTTGTTCATATGGTCGCTGACAGGTTGAAGTATAGTGGCAGTGGGCTACTCGTGAGGCTACTTACTGCTCACTATTGCTTGGGTGTATGTTAGTTCTTTTGCCCTTGCTGGTGCTTTTCTACATGGCCAAAGTGTCGCTTGTGAGGGCGGCTGTTCAGTGTTTTGTGTCCTTGTCGTATTTTTTGTTGTTCCTGGGGTGACCAGTCTCGGAATTTTGAGTCGAAACTTGAAGCGGTTTCGGCCACGAGGTGTGACCAGTCCCTTAAATGTTTAGGGTTCCACTGGTAGTAGCCATGGCTTGTTTTTAGCTACGAGGCCTGACCAAAAGCTTGTCATTCTTGTCATGGTACCACAGGTGTCAGGAGCCCTTAGAACTTTGGCTCTAGCCTTGGCAAATCACGGGGAGAGCTTCTGCTCAATGTGGAGTTGCATTGCAACCGGGTTCCGTGACTCATAGATCGGAAGGAGTTTTAGATGGGCTCCGCGCCTCACCAAGGGGAAAGCATACCCAAATGTATGCCTTCGAACTGGTAATTATAGATGATAATTTGCTGGGTTGGCAAAGTATCATCCGTGGGGGCGTTGGTCGGCGAATTGTATTCACCTGGTGTTGGGCCATTGCCGCAGGTACTCACCTTAATCTACAACATATCTATCCCGGAGTAGCACCCTGCAATTTGATATGTAAGACCGACTCCCATTAGTTTTTCCCCACGAATATACTTATACCCTATTTCCCTAACAGGGTTGCAAGTTTTAATTTTTTTTAAATTTTTTTTAAATTTTTTTTTAAACTGCTGTTACAGCTTCCAGGGTGCTCCTACAAAGGTAAAATGTAAGACAGACCAACATTTTTGTGAAACATACTTACGTCGTATCCCCAGCCCCTAACATGGTTGCCATACAAAATTTGAAAAAAAAAATAGAGTAAAAACCTAAACAACTTCTCCGGAGTCGCCGCTAGAGGAATAAAATGTGTCACAGACACCCATTATTTTTCCTCCTAAACATATTCCTGGAGCACACTAAGGGGGTTGCCACAAAAATTTACAAAAATGATGTAAAAACGCCCTCAACTTCCCCAGAGTCGGCTTTAGAGAAATAACGTGTGCCACTGACCCCCATTAGTCTGGAATATACTTACCTTCTACCTCCATCGCCTAAGGGGGCTCCCTTTTTTTTTTTTTGATAAATTGTAATAATCCCCCCAACAGCTTTTTGAGGGTTTGGTCTGTACGATGATTTAATTCAATTAGTCAGTCTGTCAGTAACGTATCCCTTTTATTTAAGTAAAAATAGATAGAAAATATATAAGAAATATTTTGTAAACAATTAAACATATTTTGTAAATCCTTACTAACGCAGTTAAGTTACACGATACTATAAAATAAATCCCATGAAACAATTTTAAATAAATTTCAAATAAAACTTTAATTAGTAAAGACTTATATCAAAACAAATTATTAAATAAAATTATTAAAATTTCAAAGGCGTTTTAATTCTTTGTTAAAATTAAACAACAATTACAAGAGTACAACTCAATATAATTAAATTTTTAACAGTTTGAGTGAATTCCGTATATGTACCGTATGTGAACCTGCTGTTTTAGAATCAAAGTGTTTTATCAAGAGCAAAAGCGGGCTACAACTAACTAACTTTGACTGGTTGCCAGAGTGACCGTTCAGATTTTTTAAAAGAGTAGCATAACACAAGTCCCACTCATTTTGAATTCTTTTTTTAAAAATTCGAATAACAACCGGTTAATATGTGCAAAGAAATAAAGTTGTGTTCCCGTACTTAACCAAACTTTACCCAAAAAGTGAGCAGCACTTATGTCGAAATTAGAAGACCAAAATCCTGTTTATAAAACGAATATAATTTGCGGCCAGATTTTACTTATTTTCGTCGAAGAAATACCTGAATTCCTGACAGAGTTACAAGAAAATAAGCCCTGTCTCGATATTAAGGAATATCCATGAGCAAATTTATACAAATTTTTTCTATTAATGTCTATAAAAGAAATCTAACAAATTAATTTTAAGAAACTAATCTTTTAAGATTATCATTTTTCTTTCATTAACTACAACTCGATAAGGTAATCCATGTGCAGCATACGACGTAAAAAAGATTGTTTTAAAAAAAAGTTCGTATCTTCATAATTAGAAGTCGAAAAAAAGTCACAGCCCAGATGGTAAAAAGGTTGCGAATATCCACTTTAGTCGACCAACGGTCACGCTGCTTGTTGTTGCTTTTTGAGTGAGACTTTTACAAATGTTAAGAGTTAATAAAGTTTAGCAGATAAAAACAATATCAAACTGCAAAAATTTGTTAACATAATATAAAAGTATCGCTGCTATTCGTTTCCATCTTTATCTTGTTTTTAATTTTTATTTTGAATTAATGTTTTGCTTTAAAGTGTTTTTTGTGTTTTAAGAATTTTTAGTTTAATTTCAGGTGTTTGTTATTTAAGGCATTATTTTTACGAGCAAAAAATATATTAAATAAATTTCATACAATAAAATAATTAATTAAATATTTGGGTTTATTTAAATAAAAAGTTTAGTGATTATATTTATTTTTTTGTAAGTATTGGAATTGTGTTAAATATTTTTTTTTTCATTTTATTTAATCTACTTTTACTGTAAGTTTACAGCCGGCAAATAAACTTTATTGACAAAAAATTAGGTGCAGTAAAATGACCTTGGTTACAAGTTCACAACATAATGAAACCGTTAATAATGTAAGTATTTTAAAAATAAATTATGTATTAGAATTTTTCATTTCATGTATAAACATTAAAGTATGTTTATATAAAAAAGGTGCCTCAAACAAGAAGTAATTACACTGTGCAACAGTAAAAAAATACACAGGCTGGATAGTAAATACTATTAAAGGGTAGTAAGCCCTTTACCCAGTTTAAGTAGGTTGGTGACCGTTTTCTTTTTACAAGCCTCAAAAAGTTTCAGAATATCAATGAACTCTTAAAAAAATGGTATAATTAGTTTTTGCTTACTTACGCCTTACTCTATTCAGCAATGTTGAATCTAAGACCAAAAATTCTATCTATTATATAATGAAAGGTTGTATGTATGTATGTATGTAGATTTTATGTTTGTATTTTATAGCTGGCCACACCAGTGGACCGCCTATTGTTACTTTCAAGTCTGGAAGTAACAATAGGGCTACTTTTTTTTGGATATTATTGCTGCCACGCCCACACTACGCCCATTTGTGTGAGAAGGTCAGGTTATGAGTTGCCTAACAAAATTACACATAGCCATACTGATCAAACGCGTAAAGCTAAATACATGAAATTTATAACACGTGAAATTTATAACACGTTTGTTTAAATACAGATAAATTTTTAGAAATCCGCCCTAGAAGGGATAAAAAGGGGGCAAAAAGGGACAAATCTGTAACCTACTATCTTCTGAAGTATATAAGATAGAAATAAAATTTAAAAAGTTATGCGTTTTCCTTAAGAAATAAACAGACGGGTATCTGGTGTATTTTTTTTAATTTTGGACTGAAAGGGGGAAAAAGGGGTTAAAATAAACCAATAAAGATAGAAACATTATTCAAATTGCGTTCGATAGGTCTTAAAAAATATGTTAACGTTTTTCGTATAAATATATTTTGAGTTTTTTAGACGTTTTTTGTAACTTTTAAACCAATAGAGATATGAATATTATTCAAATTGCGTGCGACAGGCCTAATAAATATGAGTACGTTTTTGGGTCCTTTTTTAATTATTGCACCCTAAGGGGGAAAAAGGGTTCAAATTTTGTTTAAGTACTTTTTGTAACTTTTGAAACCAATGAAGGTAGAAACATAATTTAAATTGCATTCGTCAGGTTATCAAAATATGTTAATAGAGAGCTAAAATTATATATAAAAGTTTATACAAAATTTTTGCTAACTCAAGCTTTCTGAATATCTCCAAAACTATAAACGTGATTAATTCCCAATTTTTATATGTTAATTAAAAAGTAGGGCTGACTTATAATTTATTCAAACTTATGTGGGGCAACCAGTAAATTAAAAAATATATAAATACTTTTGTTTATATATTTTGGTAATTTTACTATGATTGGTGTTGCGAAGCACACCGGGGCTTAGCTAGTTATTTTATAAAAAAATGGTTTTTTCTTGAATTTTTCCTATTTTATAATTTGTTTTTCAAAAAAAAAACCTAAAATTTTGTTTTTAAAATGAAAAAAAAAATATTAATTTCATTGAGTCTTAAGTACATTATTCGTCAGCTTTTAAACAAAAACTGATGACACCTTTTCATGAGGAATCCACGAATTTTCCGAAAATTTTGATGACCCTGAATTGGTCACCAACCTCGACTTACTACCCTTTAATAGTAGAATCGAAGCTTAACTGTCTACTTGTTATATTTTTATTTGTTGCATAGTGTTTTTTTAAGTTTTACAACGGAAATGTTTAAAATACCATCTACCAACATAATAGTGTCAAACATTTATGGGTTGAATTATACATCAAACAAAAAAAAACTTAATTATTTTACCAAATCATTCTAATTCACATAAAACTCTTCTGATCATGGTGGTTTATCAAAACTTAATTTAAATTTAAATTAAAAAAAATTTTAATGGGGTTTTTGCAAAAACCAACATTTTTTGTATCATTTTTTTTTGTATGTATTTTAAAAGTGTGCAAATGACAACATATGAGTATAAACCTTTGTTTAAACTTCTAAGTTCAAGAGTGTGCAAAAAATTTTTTTTTATTTATGTCTTTTATGGTAATTTTTATAATACTTTAAATGGTACAACAGAAGTTTATTTATTGTAAATATATTAATTTAGTTAAACTGTTTGTAACACAACCATATAAACATTATGGGTAACAAAAATATCGTCGTCGAAAATCAAAAAGTACGTTACCTTGCTTATTTCAATTTAACATTATAAAATTTTTGGCAGTTTTTTAGTTTTTTAAATCGAGTCTGATACTTTATTTATTTATTTTAAATTAAAGAAACATTTTTTTCATATTTTTTTCTTATTGAATCTTCGCCTTTAGCGAACTAACAATAAGTATTAAAATCTTAAAGCAAAATAATTTAAATTTATCCAGCCAGTGCTAGACTAAAATTTAAGTTTTAAAATTAAAGTATAAAACATTTACAAAAGGTTTTATCTAGGTGCGACAGTATCCCTTCTCTTCAAAAATTGTAACGTGATTGCTGTAAGATGTTTCGAGCGAGCAAATTTTGGTGTGTTTCCAGCTTATTTAAAGACTTGCCCACATATTTTAGGATTTCACATTTAACTAGTGGAACTTGTAAATCCTTGCGGATGTTGCTGTTTTTAACATACCACGGAGCACCAGTTATCATTTTTAGGATTTTATTTTGACGGCGTTGTATTTTTTCTATGTTAGAGGCGGAAGCAGTGCCCCATAATTGTATACCGTAGCACCAAATTGATTTTAAAATTGAGTTGTATAGTAGAAGTTTACAATAAAGACGTACCACAGAGTTTCTACCAATTAGCCAGTGGATTTGGGCTGCTTTAAGTTTCATTTGCGTCTTTGTGACTTCCACATGAGGCGGCGATCCAGGTGAATGCCAAGATATTACGTCTCAATTCGTTGAGGCACCGCTTGGTTGTTAACAAACACGTTTCCTTGTGTAAAGTAAAAGTAACGTGGGTGCATTTTATTTTATTAATTTTAATACCCCATAACTTTTCCATTTCTGTACTTGGGTTACGTGATGTTGCAGTTGTTTTGAGGGCTCTTTAGAGAAAGGCGGTATTATCATCAAATGTCGACGTGTGTGTAAAAATGTTCGCAAGCATATCTGCTGTGTAAATCAGTTACATAACTGGACCTAATATACTCCCTTAAGGCACACCAGCCCCTATTTGTTGAGAAGAACTTAAGTGGTTTCCCTCTTTTATCATAAATTGTTGGGCAATTATGTACTTTTTCAAAAGGTTAAAGATATTAACTGGTAAGTTCAGCTTTAGCTTGTTTAACAGACCTTAATGCCAAACTTTATCAAAGGCTTAAGAGACACCAATAAAGAGCGCGGAATGGTACTTCTTTTCCTCGAAGGCTTTTCTTATCACCTGTACTATTCTGTTGGTTTGTTCGATGGTACTATGTTGACTCCAAAAGCCAAATTTGTGATTTGGAATACAGTTATTTTTATTCAAGATCAGGGTCAGCTTGTTTTTAAGCAATTTCTCGAAACAATTTAGGCATAGTTGGTTACAGACTTATAGGCCTGTAAGACTCCACCTTCGAAGGATCTTTTCCAGGCTTAAAAATCATCTTTACGAAGGCAACTTTTCATAATGGCAGGAAATGTCCGAGTCTTAATATGACGTTAGCTGTAATTAAGGGATATAAGAGCAGTTTTTTTGATCGCAGAGATGTAAAAATTGCTAAAGGCATGTTAACTGACCTACCGATTCATAATCAATCAAAAAACTCGATTTTGTTTTTTATGATAAAAACGTACTTTTGCGGATGTATATTCCTGTGTCTTTTGAATCTTTAAATATATCAGCTAAAATACTATTAAATTGTTGTTAAATTATTTTAAACTTGTAAATTGAAACCATTAAAACTTGGTTACCTAATTGTTTGTTTTAATTAAAAAATGTAATTAAAACTATTAAATCTAATTGCACTAATTTCAAGCTGTTATCTCAACCAAATTTTACTTTATGCTGAAAAGTCCCAAATTTGTTTCGCGGAAGCAAATGTTTTCATTAAACATTCATGGTGAAGGTTTTTAGATTATTTTCTAATTTTAGCACTAAATAAAATTTTATTTTATTTTCATTCAGTGATGAACTATGTATGTGCCATTATCCTAAAAAAGGGCATTTAAATTTCGTTGCAACTAAATATTAACAGCATTTTAAACTTTATGTTTTCCAAGTGTACAAGTTTGAGTATTTTTTAAACCAGATTTTAATTAAAACTGGTTCTTAAGAGTGCAAAAAAAAAATTTAATTTATGAATGTAGTTTCTAAAACATTTTTTATATCTTTTAATCTCAAACGTTATTTTAAAATTTTTTAAACATTTGTTTTAAATGATGTCACATTATATTTTGCAAACAAAAAATAATATCTAATTTATATTGGTAAAAATTGTTTTAATAAATGCTATGCGCATTCATCAATAACATTAAATATTTTATAAGTTTTGAGTTTTTAAGTTCAAACTTAACTTAATTTTGGTGTTTTAATTTTTCTCTATTTTTTTAACAAAATTTCGATTTTTATTTAAACGACTATTTTCTTATTTTGATATATAAATCATTTGAGTACCTACATGTAAAATATGGAAAATTTATATTAAACATTTTAAAATTAGGCAGATTTTTTTTAAGTATTTCAAGAATAATTGTTTTTCTTATTTAAGGATTTAACCTCAAAGAATTATGCTCTCTAAGTAGTATTATACAGCCTTTATACATAGATTTAAAAAAAAAATTTGCTAAAAAAAATTTGCTAAAGATTTGTCTTAGAATAATATTACTTTTGATCATTACAACACCTGTACAAATGCATAATACTCCTTCCTATAATTTAAAGATGATATTAATATTTTAACGGTAACTATTGCGGTAGTTCCAGACCCGACTCTCCTATATAAAAAATAGTTAAACTACGTTTTCGTTAAATACGATCAAAACAAGTTGTTTTTAAAAAAATTATTAAAAATTGTTTTTGGCGTTACAAGTGTTTTGTAAATATCAAAATAAGCTACATTGTATATTTTTCTACGTATGTAAACAAATAAATTATTAAAATATTTAAAAAGTTTTTTTGTGTTTTTCTTATTCTACAAATAAAAAATTTTGTGGTGAAAAAGTAATATTTGGTGCAGTTATAGCCCAAATACTTATTTCGGGAGTACATTTGAATGAGTGATATGTGAAACAATAAACCGATTATAAACAGTTTTAATAAACTTTGTGACTATACCAAAGAATTTATTTGTATCTGATTCAATGGCAATCGCTATAATTAAAAGTGGGGGTTAGTATATTAATTGTAGGCGTTACCAACATTTGCACACAATACCCCTACCACTTATGTGGTTTAATTATATATTTCAACAGGTATTCTGTAAAAGAATTGTCGGTATTTAATACATGGATGTATGTGGCTATGTGCACACGTCTGTACAGTAAGAAATATAATAAATACACATTTATTTTAATAAATAATCATAATCTTTATTATTAAATATTTCTAAAACCAATAAACGTTGTTAATCGGTCACTTTTAATGAGAATAAAAAACACACTTAAATTATTATAAATTTATCTTTAAAATCAAAGGAACTTGACCCACAAACAGTTGTTAATTAGTATTTCTATAAAATATTTAAAAATAAATTTTAATTATAAATTAAATATGTCATTGAATTAGTAGTATTTTTCTTCAGCTGCTAAAGAGTCCATTAAGATAACATTTTAAAAAATGTTCTTGTCGCATTTTTTAAAAGAACGTTTGGTATATTACAGCTTTCGCAATATGTATTCATTTTTTTTAAACCGCAAATAATATAAAGTATCGAAATTATAGTCTTTAACGTCATTCTATTTCGAATTTTTTTTTTGTAAGATTAATACCACTGAAAACCCTTTCATCTTCCGCATTGCTAAATGGGAAAACCAAGGACTTTATTGCAAAAGATAAAACTAATTCACTGAATGGATTTTTATTTTATGCATTTTTATATCCATATACAGGGTGTTTGGTGGCCGATTTATATTTTCAAATTTAAATAAAAGAATAATAATTGACACAAAGTTTTATTTAGGGCATTGAACGATAAAATGGAAATGCAGTTTTAATTTTTTTAAGAGGGTGTCATCCAGATGTCTTCCGTCGAGTTGAACACACTGTTCAAAACTGAGTCTTGTGTTCTGCGCCACACGCTGCAGTAAACTTGGTTCAATTGGGTTGATTTCTTGACGAATATTTTTATTTAAAGCCCCAAGAAATTGGGGATTGTCATAATTAACCCTCTCTTTGAGGTAGCCCCATAAAAAAATCCAAGGGAGTTAGATCGGGTGACCTCGGTGGCCATGGGATGTCCCCAAAGCGAGTAAACAGTTTTTGGGGGAAATTTTCCCAAAGCTAATTCATCCAAGTTCTTGCTGTGTGTGCAATCGCCCCATACTGCTGAAACCATGTGTGTGAATAGTACGATGGATGAGATCGCAGGTTTTGCAAGTAGAATTCCGTAATCATGCGTCGATAATTTTTTACCGTTGACATTCGTCGCTTGGAGAATTTTCAAAGAAATAGTCCAATTATCTCATGCGTAGACCATGCACACCAAACAACTACCCTGGGGCAAAGCAATGGTTTTTGATGTTCTTATCGAGGTTTGCTGGTTCTTGGAGACCAGTAACGGTAGTTTTTCTAGTTGTCTTGGCCGTTTAGTGAAAATGAGCCTCGTCACTCCAACAAATGAAATTTACAGCGAAAAAACGCTCGAACATTGTTTCACAAAAATTTCATCGTTTCATCAAAATCACTTTATTTCAGTTCTTAAACGATTTCAATTTTAAAAGGATGGAACTTCAGAACTTTCTTAAAATTTCGTGAATAATCGCTCTTAGAAGTTCCAGTAAGGTTATACTTTTCCGTATTAAAAGTCGCAGATTTTCACGTAAACTGCTTTCAACCAGTTCAATGTTTTTGGGAGTCCTTTACGATCAACTAGGCGTGGGATATTTATTGCCGAAGCAGTTGCGCGGAATCTCCGCGCCCACGAGCGAATTAAAATGAACACTCGGTTCATTACGTTTTCACCAAATACCGAACTTTGAACAAAATTGTCGACGAGCAATTTAGTAAGAATCATTATTCTTAAAAAATTTTATTATATGAACCTAAATTTTAGTCTGGCACTGGCTGGACTAATACCAATTAATTACTTAGTTTAAGATTTGAGTACTTATTGTTAGTTCGCTTAAGCGAAGATTCAATAATAAAAAAAATATAAAAAAAAAATATAAAAAAAATATAAATTTGTCACCAGACACCCTGTACATTTATCCAGAAATCAACTGTTAAATTCTTTTTTAACCAATTTCTTCTTTAAAATGTTTGATTAGTTTGCATTTATTAGTTTTTAAACTTTTCTACACAAAAAAATTTAGTATTTGGTATATTATGAAATTATTTTGGTAATCGTTGTCTAAGCTTTCATATCAAAACTCGGAATGTAGTTCGTATGTGTTTTTCTATTTCCATAGTTGTGGTATCTGTTTTCGATTTTAAAATTATTTAAAATTTTAATTGAAATGTGGCGTTGGAGAAAAAAAAATTAGCTAAACATATATTTAAAAGATCAAACTGGTCAGATTTCAAAACATTCTGATTTGAAAGGTCTTTTAAAAGAAAGTACAGTTCTACTAGCAAGAGAGTAGGGTCGGCATCATTAAAAAAAGATAACCTCCGCTATAATATACTCCTCGATAGTAGAAATAGCAAGTAAACATTTTTTTCTGAAACATAAAAATTGTGATGCCAGATTTGAATTGTCATTCAAGTTATTTCTGGGATTACAGATTTAAATGTGAAATCAACAAAAATTTGTGGTAGATTTTTAAAATAAGATTATGTACTTTATTTGTAAAACGACAATCACACGAACATACACACTGTGGCTCTTACAATAACAGAAAACAAATTAAGCAAAAACAATATACACGTATGATACGATGAATATCTATTGTCCTTGCAAGAGTGTTAAGAGCGATAATAAATTATAACTGTCAAACTCCTTTTATAAAAACAGTCTTCAATTTCTTTTGCGTTTAAATTGTCAAACGTGTGCGAAATCAACAACACATATTCATACATACCTACGTCCAAACCATGGTGAAATAAGAAGGTGGGATCGTCCCTAAATCGACAACTTCCTGTAAAATTTCAGCATGTATATTGTTGTTGCTGATTCCAGCTTGGTTGCCGAAAATGTTGCAAACACACATACACACAGTATACACAACCATTGTATAACATAAAAAATTGTCCAAGCTAAGTTAGAAAACATATGGCGGAAATAGAAGTCAGTTGATCAGTTATTCCTACCTTGTTCAATATACCTTGGCCCAAACATACATATAGAAACTAAATGCGTATTTATGCACATATATACTTATGCGTGCTTAACAGTGTTGCCAGTTGGTTACATTTGTTACATTTTTTGTATGGATCTTGCTCTTAAAAAAATCTCAAGCAACCGCAGTATTTTGCCTATATCTAGGTCCGTGGTGAACCGACCTTGCTCATTTTAAAAAGCGATTATCTCAGGGATATTTCTAATGGACAAATATATAAACGATTTTATAAAAAAAATTAAGCGGATAAATGTCTTACCTTTGCATCATTAAGTCAGTCGCACAGAGAAGAAATATGCAGTTTTATATTTTCAGTTGAAAGGCATATACATACATACATATCTTAAACATCTATTGATTACAATATATAAATTATTCATAATTAAAATGAAATGTTTAATAGATTTTGAAAAGTTTATTTTATGACGATAACATATCTATTTGGAAGTACAAATACACAAAATTTAATTAGATAAGATAATAAGCTCATTAGCCTCTTGCAAGAGAAACTTTTTAGAGGTCAGTTTTCAAAACTTAAGAATAATTTAATCAATTAAACAACGTAGATAAACAAAAGTTTTTTTTTTGTGCAATAAGTAGTACAACAAAATACCAAATATGATAACTTGCATCTATCACGTCATTTATCTTGAAAAAATACGTTTAAACTTTTTTATTTATTCACTTAATGATAAAAATATTAAAGAAATTTAAGTTTTTTTTATAAATGGGGAAGAATAAGCAATAAAGAATTTAACTGTGCTCGGTGAATAACATTAACAAAATTTATAATAATTATATTTGTAGTTTAGGTAAGAATAGGTAAAACAGGCGGCTGCGGAAGTGATAAAGTAGTGCAGCCCACTTGAGTCCGTTTCCTCGGTCCCTTTGTGATACCTAGAAAATAAAAAGATAGGTAGAAAAAAAAGACATTCGACTCGGATAGAAATAGAGAATCAAATGTGTGGCCAGCGGTAGTCGCTTCGTATTGGCCCCAGTCCCTGATAGTGGACAATAGGTTGGTTAGGCCAACGTTGGCCACGTTCGATAGCCTGTCCAGTCTGCCGATACCAAAGTGTCTGGTCCAAATGTTCTCCAGTACCGGACAAAAGCACAAAAGGTGCTGTATGCTCTCAGTATCCTCTTCGTCTTGACAGCTTTTACAAAGGTCATTTCAAGGCAATCCCAATCTTCCGGCGGCCACAGTGTCCCTTATCCTTCGTTTGCCCAGATTCAGGAGAGACCTTGAATGACCTGGATCTATCATCGGCCAGGTTATTCGAGTAGTTCAACATCTAGGTTCGTTGGCCCATCTAGCCCCTGCGACTCTCCTGGAATATTCATGCACGCAAAGTTTACAGGAGGAGAGAGGGATGCCACAAAAGTGGGCAATCGCCCGATCATCCAATTTAGCACAATTTTAACAGCACAGCTGCCCGCACTGGTCCCGTGTCCCCTGTCCCACGCCAAAGTTATGTAAGAATGCATCGCTATTCAGCTCAAGGATACCCGGCATTCGCGAACTACATAGTTGTGATGTAGAGTATATATCAGTAGTAAACCTGATGGCAGCACGGCTATTTGGTGAAGATCCCGATATTCCTTCCGAATATCTTGAAATACCGCAGTCAGTTAGTCGCTTTAGAATAGTAAAAAATGCAAAAAAAAACTATATGTATAAAAAATAAATAATAATATAAAAAATAAATTTCTTAAAAAAGTTAAAGAAAAGAAAGGAACAAGGCACATTCAACAAGGTAAACTCAAGGCGAATTCAAAAAATTCGCCCTCTGCATTTCCTTTTTGTGTTTGAACGGTAGAATGTCAGAAAAATTAAAAATTTCATATAAAATTAATTTTTATTTCGTATAAATGTCAAATTAATTGTAATCAGCTGGGTTCTTAATATTACCTGGTTGAATGTGCCTTGGAAAGGAGCAGTAACAAGGCGACTTGATTACAAGGTGGTGGTGATTTCACAACAACTAATTTACGGCGAAGAAAACTTTAGTTTTATTTGATTTTCGTTGGCTGATGTGTCAAAGAAGGTATGTAAACATAAACAAATTTGACAACCCAGCCTTGATTTACGTAAGAAAAAGGTAGATCAATTGTCCTCGTAACACCACCCGATCAATGAATTCGCCTTGAGCAGTAAGGTGTTGCTTCTTTTGCTCCTAAAATTTTCTTAAGTTTTCAGTTAAAGCAATAATCTGCCCCGACCACACACGCAATCTGAAATGTCTTAATACAAGCAATAACGCCGGCAGAACTGCTTCGTCAAATTGCTAATGTTTATGAGCATGGGTGAAACTTCATGTTTTTGAACACAAAATAAAAAAAAATTCCGAGAAATGTTGCATAAACAAACTTCATATGAAAATCTCTGCTGATTTTCATATACTCTTCATATAGGTGATAAGGGTATATGTATATAAGTTTGTCATTCCGCTTGTAATTTCCACAATATTCATTTTAGACTCATAAAGTATATGTGTATATTATGGATCCTTATAGATAAGGAATTCGATATAGCCCTGGCCGTCTGTGTGTCTGTTGAAATCAAGTTTCTGGACTCAAATAAAGTCGCACAGAAAATGTTTCGATATCAAACAATTGAAAATATCCCTGATACAATCGCTATATAAAATCAGCAAAATCCGTTTACAACCAATGTTTTTTGGGACAAAATCCGTGGATATATTCCTAAATGTCCCAGAAAATATAATCACTCTAGCCACAGAACTAAGCACGGATACTTTGAACATAGGGATCTAAATTGCGGAAAAATTTTTCAAAGATATGATAAGGGGAAGTGGTATTTCCCCTACAATTGCACAAGTTTTATGAAATATTTTATGCGCTAAGTCTGAGAAACTATAACAGCTATAGAATTTAAATGTTCTACAAAAAGTACTTTAGCAATAATGCCTGCAACTTCAAAAAAAAAAAAATTATTAGGATCGGAGCAGAGAAAGGGGTATCCCCCATAGAAATAAGGAATTTTTGTCCGGCACACGTTAAATTTTTTTTTCTTGACCGGCTTGCTACAACCTTGTTAGGTCTTTAGCCGAGATAAGACTGATCTCCAAGTGCTTCGAACTTCTGCACTCTTTCTCCAATTCCGGATATTCAGATCACCTAGATGTAGTTTGCCCTGATCTTCTCAATGGAGCTTCGGTCTTTCCCTTCTTTGAATGCCTTCGGGATCGTGCTCAAAAACCTTTCTAGCTGGAGCATTTTCTTCTATTCGTACAACATGGCTCGGTCCTTCGATTTGTATGCGTTTTACTACGTCAATATCGTCATGCGGCTCATAAAGCTAATAATTAATGTGATGCCGATAAATTCCGTTAACCCAGATCGGCCCATATACATATTTTAAGAAGAATCTTTTTATCGAATACGCCAAGTACAGCTTCATACAAATTACGTTGGGACTTATTATATTATAATTGATTGGGAGTTATTTTAATATGACATATGTAAAAGCACAAATGCGTTTTACTTCCAACATGGTGGCATGCCGAAGTGGTTACAGCGCTAGCACACTACATAATCTACCCAAGTTCAAATTTCAAATTTAAATTTGAAAATTTTTTAAATGGATAAGAAAGTCCCTATTTTTAGGTATAAAAATTAAGTTCATTGATATATAACTATTTTAATTAGAGCCCTACCAGAAATCGATGACCGAAACTAACACTTTTCAACAACTTCGGCATATGTAAATATACATACATACATAGTATTTTTTCTTTTAAACATACAAGTGGGTTTATACAAAGAAAAGCATCCTACTCCCGGATTTAACCGCATCATTCTCGCTCAAAATGTATAAATAGTGAAAGTAAAATAAACAAGAATAAATTTAAATACAAAATACATAATAAATATAAATTATACAAAAAATGCGTTTTATTTTAAAAGTATACCTGTCAGCTCTGACCGGTATTTATATTAATTGTGGTCGGTCATCTGTGCCGGTGTTTTGGTCAAGTGTAACTAGTCAACTGTGACCAAAATATATGTATGTCATCGTTGATTAGTAAACATCAGCAGAGTAAGCAGTTAAGATATTTTTATGGTTCTTAGTCCATAAAATCCAAAGGTGCGAGAAAGATGCAAAATCTTTGAATCGCCCTTAAGAAAATTATAGAAAAGATTGGGGAAAAAATTGGATTTCTTAAGCGCATAAGAAATAACGTATCAATTATAACAGTAATTAACATATATAATACCATTATAAAACCTCATTTGGAATATGGATCAACGGTAATATACACATGCTTTTCAGACCAACAGATATCAAGGCTCCAAAAACTTCAAAATAAGGCGATGCGGTCAATACTAAAGTGCAATCGGTTTACATCAATAAGAATTATGCTCGAAACTCTGATATGGATGAACATACGTGAAAGGCTGCAGTACAATACAAGGAAGATGAAAATTGGCGAAGCACCAGATTATCTTATAGAGCAACCATATAGCTTACGGAACACGAATGATTTTAGACTGCAGCGTACTGATACATCTGCCAAGCAAAAATCTCTGTTTTATAAAGGACTAAGATGTTACAATATGATGTCCAATGATGTTAAAAATAAGAGTAATAATAATATATTTCGAAAAAAAGTTTTTCACTTTATAAAAAAATTCTTATAACCAGAGCTAATGTAAAAAAATTCTACATTAATGTAATAAAAAGTATTGCAAATATGTACTTCTACTTATATTTAAATAAAAAAAAAAAATAATGACCGGTATTACCATCGTCGGTGGCAGTCATATGACCGGTCTGTTCTTCTAGGCTCAAACATTTTTTTTAAAATAATTTAATCATTTTGGTAAGTGAAATTTTTTTTTTAGTTTTTTTGTGAGATTGTTAGTTTCTAGTTATTAAAATTATTAAAAAAAAATCAAACGATCTACAGCAATAAAATCTTCCAATTGTTAAGCGCAATAATTTGCGTTTGGGTCTGTGTGTGTGTAGGCGGCTAAAAAGGCGTCAGTGTTTTACAAACTGAAAATCACAAATAAAATAAAAAAAATTAATATTAATAACAACTTAGACAAAACGTCATATCTCAATGATATTGCATTTTAATTAATAACAAACATGTACTTTAATATGTACAAACTAATATGTACTTCCTTATAACAATATTCACATGTGTTTGTAATGTTCCCTGCAGAAAACACGACTAGTCCGTACATGTGTGTATAGACTAGTCTATAAAGAAGTAGGACTAATCCAAAAGTTACCCAATTGTATGTAAAATACATTGTCCATTTAACATTATAATGTTCTAGGGCCGGATCACCTAACCCATCTTTGCATTACATCGGAGTAGTTTCAAACTACTTAATGGTACACCAAAGAGGAGTAGTTTTACAATTGCGACAACTCAATATGCGATCGTTAAGATACGAACACCTGTCGCTTAACTGCAGTTCTTGTTTGACAACGACATGGTCCATCACTGAATTACATAGGATCATGTTGTAATTAGTCCACTTCAACTAAAATGTTCCATGTGATACAATATTTATTAGAGGGTTTATATAAGCATCATACTTATATTCAAATGTAAATGTATTAGAGTTCATTTAAGTAGAAAAAGTTTTATTAAAAAATCTTAAATTCCAAATAGGTTGTATGTAGTTATTTAATAAAGTACTTTCTTATTTCAATAAAAGAGCTTTTAGACTTGAATACAATGCAATTATAAACAAAACAATAACTAATTCCAGCCGATTGTACTGGCTTTATGAAAGCCTACAACAAGATTTAAAATTAAATTATATTTTAGGGTCCCAAAAACAGTTTACAAATACTGATCTCCTCTACTTTAAATATAAAATTACATCTTGTTGTACAGGAATTGGAGAAAAAAAAAAATTAATTAATTAAAAATGCTCAACATTTTAATTGCATTTTAAATGAAATCAGTTGTGCATAAATTAAACTTTGTATTTAAGCAAAATATAATTATTTGGGGAAATACAACAATTTGTAATCCAATGACAAGGTTGTGATTTTATTTAAAAGATAACTTTTTTTATATTTAAATAAGTTTTTTAGTTTTATTATTCTTTTAAATATAATTACGTGACAAATGAAATAATTGGAGTTTTTTTGTATAAAACCACAAACTGGTCGTATTACTTTTTAAATTGCACAAGTCAAATTTTAATTTAAAACAAACAAAAAGAAACTTTTTTTTGCATTTTATTTACTTGATATTTATTTAAAAATCATTGATGATTTATAAGAATATTTAAAAATACTAATGTGTTTGGCAATAAGCGAGTTGTTCTTAAAATTTCAAAATTATAATGTTATAACCTTAAAGTAAATATAAACAAATTTCTAAAAAGTTTTATTAACTTTTTGCTGAAAGTAAAGCTGCTATTTTCAACTCTTTAGTAGATAAACAACAGTAATTTGTGTTTATTTGAAATATTATCTACGGTCTCTATTAGATATGTAATCACCAGGGCAACCAAAAACATGCTCTTAAAAAAGGGTTTTATGCGCATAAAATATGCGGTAAAAAGTTAAAAATATACTTTATCAAATGGAAAATAAATGCTTTCAAATTAAGAATAAAAGGAACTTAGACTAAAGAGTTCGAAGACGCAGCATTTTAAATTAAGTTACGTTAACGAAACAAAGAATCAACAATGCCGAACAATTCCGCTACAAAATAAAAAAAACCAAAATTATGTTTTATAAAGTTAAACTAAACGGGTTTAAAACAAGTCGGATATCGATTTTTTGTCGAATCAAAACAAACCAGAATGGGTTTAAAATAAATAATTAAATAAAAAACAAAAGCTAACAAAAGAGGACAACTACCGCCCGAAGGAGTTTTTTGTTGGGGGTTTTTTTAATATAGAAAAAAAATTAAAAATGGGTTATGAAAAAAACATGCTGTTAAAGGAAAAATATGCAAAAATATGATGTCATGTGAAAGCTTCTAACAATATGCTCTCAAAAATTGATGCGAAAATTTAGCGAAAGTTCTGATGGGGATTATAGTAATAATGGGGTTCCTTTAAAGTAAATAATTAAATAAAAAAAACAAAAACACTTCAAAAAAATGTTGTTAGAAAATTAAAATAAAAAACAAATAAATAAATAGTTTAAAAGAGGTTTTATAAATTAATATGCTCTTAAAGGAAAAAAAGCAAAAATATGCTGTTATGTGCAAAATATGCAAAAATATGCTCTTAAAATCGAAGGCAAAATTTTGCAAAATTTCTGAATCGGATAATTAACACCATTACAGGCTAATGCGATGCACAGAAAAAATATGACTTTGCATATTTTTGGCTGCCCTGATAATTACTAATATTAACTTTAAAATATACCGCTCAGTTTAAGGTTTTCATACCCACAACGCATAGATAAGTGGTGGGGCATTATGCGTTTGTACAGATGTTGGTAACGACTAAAAATAATGGTATAACGCCCACTTTCAATTATACCGATCGACTCAGAATCTTTTCCGGACGATTGGCACCGATAATCCTTTTGGCATTGGTACGAAGCCTGTTGTCTGCGGTGATAATCGGAGCATTTTTTGACATTTCCTCCATACAAATGCCCTCCCGGAATAAGCATTTTGGGAAATAGCTGACTCTAGTATTACTCCATCTTGACAAAATTGTGAATGTTTGTTTTAATGTATGCCACCAACTAGCATATTGAACAAAATAATGATTGTTTTATTTTTTGATAACCGAATTTCCACCTGGAAAAAGCAATTTTGGCCAGAACTTACTAAATTATTTTCCTATCTTGACAAAATTTTGCATATACATACATATATGTATGTGTGGGGTTTCTGTCTTGATTTAAATTTTGTGTACAAGCATTTCCCAAAGTGGCAACGCTGATGGCGAACTTAAACAAATTTTTATTCGAAAAAATTTTGTTGATTCGTTCGAAAAGCTTTAACCAAAGCTTTTCATACATTTTTTGCTTTCATTTTTATTTACCTTTTTACTATGAACACTTAAAGGTGAATGTCTTAGCTAAAATGATCTACGCAACATTATGATAAATAAAGCTTTATTTTTAATATAATATGTTTCTATACATTATTTTTAGTTGCTCCAATACATATTTAATAGTACTGATATGAATTTATTAACATACTAAACAAGCTTTTTACGATTGGTAATATACCAAAGAATATTTTGTTTTAATTAAAACTAACGCGTATTTAATTATGAGGGAAAGTTTAATAACAAACAAAATCCTCACGTTTTAGGGATGTTTTTTTTAATATGTTTATAATTCAAGGTCATTTTATTTAACAACTAAACACACTAAAAACATAAATCCTTCGTTCCAGTATGATTTTTGTTTTGCTTGTTTGTTTGTTTGTTAAAAAATTTATTTTTTATGCTTTTGACATTTTTTAATTTTCACATTTGTCGTAGTCAATATGCCTGTTAAGCAATTTGTGTTATAATACAAACCTACATACTTGCAAACATATACATATATTTGTACATATGTATATGTATGTATATGTACATTAAGCTAACAATGGAAAATTTTTTAAAATAAAAGTTTCAATGCAAATAAATGCTAAAAAGAAAAAAAAATTGTATGAAATGTGGTTATTCGGTTGCGCCGACTTTTATATACCCTTGACCAATGGTTGTTATGTAAAAGGTATTCAATATAATAAAATTTTTATCGCTTCCTTTGTCGCAAAAAATATTTCTTAGTAAAATATTAGAGTTATGGTGTTACAATCCGTTAGTTAAATTTAAGGCTGTACATATTATAACTTTTCTTACACACAGTTTTCATCGCAGGAAAGGAAGAAAAGTGCCAGCTTTAAGCTACATATATAAATTTGAATTAAATATTACCAAATACGAAAATTATTTTTGCGGTCCCTAATAAAGAAATCCCGAAATAAAATCGGACAAATTTGGAATTTTTTAAAACAATGTAAAGTTTAAAAATATGTAAAAATTTAAAGAAACGAATGAAAAACATGATATAAAGAGAATAAACAATGGAAACATTCTATTTGCAAATACAAACTCGTTAGCGCAGTTTTATATATAAACTAAAACCAAGTACTAAATTCAAAAACGTACTATACAATACAAAATATGCAATAATGTAGATCAGTGGCAAGTGCACGAGTCTACCAGTGTAGAGGTTGTGGGTTCGATTCCCACCAGAGACCCTGGTAGGTTTGCTTCATTCTCTGTTCGTTCTTTCTTTCTAATCCTTCTCTAAATTTCTTCTTTCCTTCAATTTCAACCTATTCTATCTGTCTCTCCAGGTAATACAAAGGGACCGAACTAAGCGGACCCAAGTGAGCTGTATCCTTTCCTTCAACAGCTGCCTGTTCTACCTAACCTTACCTAAACTATACAAAAATTAAAGAAAACTCTTTTTATTTACTACAATTTCATATTTGCAAAATCAAAATTGTACTACAATAAAAAAAAACTACCAGAAATATGAAAAAGTAATTTTTGTTCACTTCTAGCCTCAATCGGGGACATTTGTACAATTTTCTGGTTTTCGACCTCAGTTTGGGGCAATATTATAATAGAGTAATTTAATATTTTTAGAGAAGTACAAATAAATAATTAAATTTTTTCCTGCCATTTGCGGTCCAAAATTTTTAAAAAGTTTTAAAATAATACTCATATTTTGTCTAGACCTTTCGAACGCAATTTGAATTATGTGTCTATCTTTATTGCTTTAAAAGTTACAAAAAGTACCCAAAAAGGACTAATATGTATGTAATTAGTCTCTTAGAGTCCAACATCTTAAAAAAGTATTAAAAACATATTCACATTTTATCTAGACCTTTCAAAACAATTTAAATTAAGTTGTTATAAAGATTTTAAAGCTACAAATAGTACATTTAAGTACCAAGAAAAAGTTATCCACATTTTCTTAACCCATTTGGGGTCCAAATTTAAAAATAGGTCGCAAAATCATATGCATATTTTTAAGGACCTTTTGCATGCAGTTAGAAATACATTTTTATCTTTATTCGTTTAGCAGATTAGAAAATTTAATTTAATTAACGGGTTCGTTTATTTTTGAACCTAAATACGGTACTTTTTAAGATTTTTTATCGTTCATAGCTTAGGAGAGTTCAGAGTCCGTTTTTTTCCATGTTTGGCCCAGTTATACTTCCCTCGGGTCCGAATTTCCCAAAATCCCGTCTTAGTAGATCTATACATCCTGAGAGGTGCCCACAGTCTAAATGTTTACTCTCTAGCTTTATGCGTTTGGGCTCTACGGTGATGAATCAGTCAGTCAGTCAATAACAATGTTCTTTTATAGATATCGCATTTTGTCGCATACCAATTTAATATATAAATTGCAATCGTTGCTAAATTGATTTAAATTTTTTATAAACCGGCAAATATAACTAAATAATAAATGTAGCAATTAAAAGCGTCCAAAATATGTTAAAAATATTAATATAATAAGAGTAACGACCAAAAATCAATTAAAATTGATTAAAGATCTGTTAAAGATGTTTATTAAAGTAAATGTTTTATGATGAATATTACACGAAAATGTATGCATGTTACGTATACGCGTATACGCACATATACGTGTATGTGTTCATTATACACATACATACAAGTAAATTTTAAATGAATATTTTTTTCGTCCAATACTGACGCACACGAATTTTTTTCAGATACCACAAGTACGCACCGTTTTTTTTTATCATTTTAATATAGTAGTTTATGATTCTAAATTATCTGTAAAAGGGCTTATCACACACTATAACTTACGTCAGGATAAAATTAGCCAAAATGACAAATTCGCAAATCAAAAGTTAAATTTTTTCAAAGAAAAGAAAGAAGGAGTTTCGAAAAAAAAATTTCCATATATTTTTTTTGTTGCTAAGCTATAGGTATTTACACTTCATGAGTTATCATCTAAGTTTTACCACTAAGACTTATTCGTATTTTTAGTCTAATAACATGTCTGTTTTTATTTGTTTATATTTTTGTCTAATCTCAGTTGATAAAGCTATATTTACACTACCTGAGTTGTCATCTGAGTTTCACAACTGAGACTTATTTTTATAGTGTAATAACATGTCTATTTTCATTTTTATTTTATTTTATTTTATTTTATTTTATTTTATTTTATTTTATTTTATTTTATTTTATTTTATTATATTTTATTTTATTTTATTTTATTTTATTTTATTTTATTTTATTTTATTTTATTTTATTTTATTTTATTTTATTTTATTTTATTTTATTTTATTTTATTTTATTTTATTTTATTTTATTTTATTTTATTTTATTATATTTTATTTTATTTTATATTATTTTATTTTATTTTATTTTATTTTATTTTATTTTATTTTATTTTATTTTATTTTATTTTATTTTATTTTATTTTATTATATTTTATTTTATTTTATATTATTTTATTTTATTTTATTTTATTTTATTTTATTTTATTTTATTTTATTTTATTTTATTTTATTTTATTTTATTTTATTTTATTTTATTTTATTTTATTTTATTTTATTTTATTTTATTTTATTTTATTTTATTTTATTTTATTTTATTTTATTTTATTTTATTTTATTTTATTTTATTTTATTTTAAAAGATTTCTTAAATATAAATTTATGTGTGGGATTAACCATTATTTGCTTTGATTTTTATCTTTATACTTGCCAATACATACATGCAGTCCGCAACAAAAGACTTTCTCAGTTTTTGTGCCCAAAAACAACACAAGCTAATTTTGTAGACCTTTCTTCATCTAAACTTTCCTTTTTTTCTTAGCATAGCACCATGGATATTTTATTTTAGTGTCTATCCAGCTGGTTTACACTTTGGGTTACCGTAATTGATTCAGTTTTTGTTTAAAGTTTTGATTCGGTGCAGAAATGACGTTGTTTTAAGTATATCGTTCCAGCAATATTTTGGAAATGAAAAATCGCGTATAAAGGCTTCTTGGCTGCTTTCCCCATTTTGCTTAATTTTCTTGCTTTCAGATGAATTTAGTAGAACGTTATTGGTGTTTCAAAAGTTAGTTTAATAATCAGATCTGCATGCTCTCCCTCCTTCTTAGTTTTTAATAGGGCAAGTTAAAAATGGCACCAAATTTTTTTAAAAAAGTATGCAAAACGGCCCCAAAACTGAAAAATGGGACAAACAAGAATAAAATTAAAAAAAAAACTGCTACAAAAAAGTGGAATAAATGACAAAAATGACATTTAGTGTCATATGCCATTTTTAACTTGCTCTGGTCATAGATAACAATCCAAATCCAAAGTATTACATATTAAAATGATATTCTGCGTAAAGTAAAAGTTACGTGATTGCATTTTTTTATTTGTTTTTACTCCCCACAACTTCTTTCATTCCTCTTATTTGATAATGGCATGCTAAAATTGGTTCGAGTCCTCCCAAGGATATTCATGGGCCCTGAGAAAAGCATAATTATTAGCAATTGTCGATGTGTGTGTTCAACCACTTGTTAGCATGTTTGCTGTGTAAAGCAAATACGATATGAATTCTATAATACTACTAAGAGCTACGTCAGCAACTATTATTGGGGACAACTTTGATTTTGCACTGTAAATCTTAATTCCACACTTTGCTTGAAGTTTGCAAGATAAAAACCACATAATAATGTTTCTTCACCTAAAAGGATTTTGTTCTAACATTTGCCTTTTTGCAGGCTTGTTTGGTAATACTATGGCTGTGCATGGCAGCTCTAAAACAAATTTTGTTTCAAAAAAATTAAAATGCAATCATCTTATGAAAAGCTTTGGTTTTTGGTAAAAATGTAAATTAAATGGCAATCAGGCAAGATGAACACATTATAAGTCATGATAAAAAACTCTATTTAATATCAAGATTCATGTATGGATATAAATTGTGTTTGGATCTGAACTCCTTGGGAACGCAATAAACTTTAATTAACATACCAATTATAATTATTTATCCAAATAAATTAATGAAAAGAAATCTAAATGCGCAATTATCACCTAAATATCTGCAAAAATCGCAAATTTATTAATAATTATTTAACATGTTTTGCTATTTATTATTTGTGTTCTTTTTATTCCTATGCGTGTGTTTATTTGGAAAGCGATGGGATGGTGAATAAATTTTTACAGACGAAAACATAAACTCACAGTGACTTTTTGCGTTGCGTTGCACTACGCAAAATATTAAACTTTAGCAAATGACCAGTGAACTCGGGATATACCACTAAACTAGTGTTTTAATTTATATTGCGAACCATCCCAGAAAAATATTAAAGATGACAAGATCAACTTGCCGCATAATGACTTACTGTCGGGGTTGATTAAAATAATTAAAATAGCAATACGTAATTGAATTTATAACTAAAGTTATAAAAAAGTTTTATGATATAAGTTTAATAGAATAATTCAGCTATTAAAATAAAAACCGTTATTTTTGAATTCTCTGCTATATTATTTTTAATTAAAAAAGAAAAAAGTTAAAAGAAAAAATGCATTATTATGTTGCCTGTTAATTAATTTTAGAATAGGAAAAAAGTATTTCTTTTTTAAATTATATTTTTATTTTTTGTGCTAAAGGTAAAAAGTAACTCATTTACAGACATACATAAAAGAAAATCTAATATTATTGTTGAAAAACTGCCACTGCTTTTACCTCATTTGCTTTTGCTCATACTTAATTTTTTGAGAAAACCCCGCAGTTGCAGTCAATAAAAAGCATAAAATAAAAATTAAGCTGCTCAGTCGGCAGCCGAAGTTTTAAATTTTTTTATTTTGATTTGCTTTTACTCTTTATCAGCTTTGTAAGTACAGACAGGATAGCTGGTGGCATACTTTCATTTTCAAACTTAAATTAAAAAAGGTAATAATTGGCGCAACGTTTTATTACGAGAATTGAACATTAGAATGGAAATGCAGATTTTATTTTTAAGAGTATGTCATCCAGATTTTTTTTTGTCGAGTGGAATACACTGTTCAAAAAGCCTTGTGTCCCGCGACACACGCTGCACAATGGATGGGCTCGCTGGTTTGGCAAACAGATTTCCGTAATCATGCGTCGATAATTTTCACCGTTGACATTCGTCGCCGGGCCAATTATCTAATGCGTAGATAAGGCACACTAAACAGTTACCCTGAGGCAATGCAATGGTTTTTGATAATTCAATCGAGGGTTGCAGATTCTTGTAGACCAGTAACGGGAGTTTCGCTTGATGGCGTGGCCGTTTAAGTTAAAAATGCGCCTCGTCGCTCCAAAAAATTGGACTTACAGTGCAAAAACGCTCCAACATCGTTTCACAAAAATTTTTGCGTAAATCACAGCAACTTCGATTTAAATTTTTAAAAGGATGGAACTTCAGAGCCTTTTTTAAAATTTCATGAATAATCGTTCTTGGAAGTCTCGGTGAGGCTGGTCTTTTTCGTATTGAAAGTCGCAGATTTTCACGTAAATTGCTTTTAAGCAGTTTTAGTTTTCAGGGAGTCCAGGAAGATCGACCGGGCCCTGGTCGTAGGACATTCATAGCTGAAGCTATAATTAATTTTTTGCAAAATTCTTATAAAATTTTTTATCAAATTTTTTAATTTTTTTTATTGGACCGAAATCAATAAAACATTTAACAGAATCAATAATCAAATTCTTTAAAACCCCCATGAATACACAGAATTTTTTTTTTTTTCATTTTAAATAACTGCAATTTCTTTAAATGGCACATGATAAGTTGCTCTCTTAATCTCGTAGTGTACGGACGTGTCTACGCGAGTGTATATTTGTAATAGGTGATATTTGTAATAAGTTACAAAAAAAAAATATTTGTTAATATACATACCTACAAGACATAAGTGAGAATCGAAAATAAAAACAAACTAAACAAAACAAAAAAACCAAACGGTTAATGAGTAACAGTAATCGTTGTGACAGTGGGCCTAATAGCCGAAATGCTTATATTGTGTTAAGCTCAGCAAGCGTTAGCAATGAAAACATTAGAGACCCTGAATATAATAGAAACTATTTAAGTGCAAAACCGAAAACAAATACAAATAATTTAAGTGCAAGTGTGCCTAATTTGAATAAATGTACTGAACAAGGGACAAATTTAGCCCAATCTCTGTTTAAAAATTATAAAAAAATACCGAGGTGCCATCTTCATCGCGGTCTTCTTTATCAAGTTCTGGTGTCGCACCAACAGCTGCTAAAGGCGCTACGGGCCCAATTTCTGCGTGTGCTCCTAAGATCCAGGTAGGGATGGACAGGTACGTAACAGTTCTTAAAAGGGGAAGGAGCCCTAAATCGGCAGAAGCATCTCAACCTGCAAAAATTTTAAAAGACGATGAAAGGCCAACCTCATCGCAAAATCGTTTTGCAATTTTGCAAGAGGATAATGAGGCCCATGTTAGTGAAAAAAAGTCCTTTAAGCCACCTCCCATTTATTTGAGGGAAAAAAACTCAAATGATCTCGTCAAGTTTTTAGTCGGTTTGATTGGGGAAAATAACTTTTATGTTTCAAACGTTAAACGCGGTAACATATTTGAGACAAAAATTCAAGTGAACCATGAAAACGCCTACCGCACCACGGTTTCGGAGCTCGAAAAACTCAGAAAAAACTTCTATACCTACCAACTCAAGACCGCAAAAGGCCTTCAGGTAGTTATTAAAGGCATTGATTCTAACGTTGACCCAGAAGAGATCAAGACCAGTTTGTTAAACAAAGGGTTTATGGTTAGGACGGTATCGAATATGAGAAATAGGGAAAAACACCCCCAACCATTATTCCGAGTGGAGCTTGAGCCTGGTGATATCAAATTGAAAAAAAGTGAAACTCACCCCATCTACGATTTAAAATATATTATGCACCGACGAGTCACTGTGGAAGTGCCACATAAGCGATCTGGGCCCGTACAGTGCTTAAACTGCCAGGAATATGGCCACACTAAAACTTATTGTAAGTTGCCTACTGTTTGTGTTGTGTGTGGGGATCTGCACGATACGACCAAGTGCGACAAGCCAAAAGATGATCCTAGGATAAAGAAATGCAGCAACTGCGGGGGAAACCACACTGCCAACTATAGAGGTTGTCCTGTTTTTAATTTAGTTAAGAGATCAACTAAGCCGAACATAGTTCCTGCCCCTCCCCAGCCTTTAAATATACCAACTACAAATATGCCTCCATTGGCACAACCAGCTACAAATCAAGTTTCTTACGCCGCCGCATTAAAGTCTAACCAGCCTAATTCACGTAAGTCTACCCAGCCTACAACACAACAAGAAGTGCCAACTAGCGAACCAACCGGGCCTAATTTTAGCCGCCTGGAAGCCGTAATTGACAATATGGTCACACAATTTACGCAGATTATGGCGCAAATGGCCAACATGATGCAAGAAATGCAAAAAATGCAGTCTGCTTTTCTGCAGGCTATGCTTAAAAGACCATGAACTGCCTCAGGGTTTGTTTCTGGAACGCAAACGGCATCCGCCAACACAAAAACGAGCTCGAATATTTCTTGATGAACCAACAAATCGATGTTATGTGTATTTCTGAGACTCATATGACATCTAGAAGCACTTTTAAAATTAGTGGTTATTCTTTTTACGATTCAAAGGATCCTAGGGATAGATCATGTGGTGGCTCGGCTATTCTAATCAAATCAAGAATTAAACACCAATGGTTGGGTGGCCTCTCGGAATGTTATATCCAAGCTACGAACGTCTGCATTGATGAATTTTTCCATAACCTTGTTATTTCATCAGTTTACTGTCCACCCAGATTCTCCATAACGAAGGATCAGTACAACAGTTTCTACAAATCATTAGGTCCCCGCTTCATAGCTGCTGGAGACTATAACGCTAAGCACACATACTGGGGCTCCCGCCTAATTAGTCCCAGAGGTCGTGTCTTGTATGACTCAGTGTCGGAAATAGGACTTTTCGTTATTTCAACTGGACAACCAACCTATTGGCCAACGGACAATAATAAAATTCCAGACGTAATAGATTTTGGCGTGGCAAAAGGTATATCACCGGACCTTATTGAGGCTGAAGCCTCCTTCGATTTATCTTCTGACCACTCACCCACAATTATCACTATTTGCAGTCCTCACCAAATAGCAACTAGTGATTTTTTCTTATCAAAAAGAGTAAATTGGTTAAAATATAAAAAATATATCAGCTCTCACTGCTCGGAACACATACCACTAAAAACTCCCCAAGAAATCGATGATTGCCTAAATATCCTAAATGAAAACATTAAAAAAGCCGTTGAACATGCTTCTTCAACATACCGTCAGGTCAAATACAACAAAATTTTTTCTGTCGATGTTGAGGAGCTTTTATCTGAAAAAAGGAGAGCGCGAAGAGAATGGCAACAGCATAGATCGCCCCAACTTAAAACGAAGCTAAAAGAGTGTACGAATCGCTTAAAAAACTTGCTGGAGGTACACAGAATTGCATCAATTAAGAAGTATTTGGAAGGTCTAGATGCAACCCCTCAAACAAATTATTCTCTATGGCGATCAGCCAGTCGTCTCAAAAGACCCGTAATCGCAAAACCACCACTGCGCAATCTAAGAGGATCCTGGGCTAGAAATGATGAAGAAAAATGCGATCTGCTCGCAAGCCATTTAAGAAACGTGTTCACTCCTAACACATGCACTGACGTGAGGGAATTACCGCCTGTTGTTTCTAGACGTCCTATAGAAATACGTTTCCGATATTCAGATGTGGTAGAAGCTATTTCTAACCTTAATGATAAAAAAGCTCCTGGCGTTGATAAAATAAGCAACAAAATGCTCTTTGAGCTACCTTTTACAGCAAAAAGAATAATTCTTTTTATTTTTAATGCCATAATACGGCTTGAACATTTTCCACCAATATGGAAAGTTGCCTTAGTTAAGATGATTCCTAAGCCTGGTAAAGATCCTTCTAAGGTGGAGTCTTATAGGCCTATAAGTTTGTTACCAACTTTGTCAAAACTGTTTGAAAAGCTGCTTAAAAACAAGCTTACTCCGATCCTGAATGAAAACAACTGCATTCCAGATCACCAATTTGGCTTCAGAAGTCAACATAGCACAATAGAACAAACTCACAGACTGGTGCAGGTTATAAGAAAAACTTTCGAGGAAAAAAAGTACTGCTCCGCGCTTTTTATAGATGTCTCTCAAGCTTTCGATAAAGTATGGCACGAAGGCCTGTTAAACAAACTAAAGCTAAACCTTCCAGCTAATATTTTCAACCTACTAGAAAAGTACATAACCGGTCGACAGTTTAAAATCAAAGAGGGAAACCAAATAAGTTCTTCTCAAACAATAGGGGCTGGTGTACCTCAAGGGAGTGTACTAGGTCCAGTTCTGTACTTGCTTTACACAGCAGATATGCCAACCAATAGTTTTACACACACGTCGACATTTGCTGATGATACTGCTTTTCTTAGTATTCATAAAGACCCTAAAGAGGCTTCAAACCAATTGCAGCAACACGTAACCCAAGTTGAAAAATGGGCAAAGTTATGGGGAATAAAAATAAATGAACAAAAATGTACCCACGTAACTTTTACTTTACGCAAAGAAACGTGCCCTCCAATCAGTATCAACAACCATAATGTGCCTCAACGATCTGAGACAAAATATCTTGGTATTCACCTAGATCGCCGCCTTACATGGAAGCCTCATATAGATGCTAAGCTGACGCAAATGAAACTTAAAGCTGCTCAAATCCACTGGATAATTGGTAGAAACTCTGTGCTACGTCTTGATTGTAAGCTTCTACTCTACAAATCGATTTTGAAACCAATTTGGTGCTACGGTATACAAATATGGGGCACTGCTTCCGCATCCAACATAGAAAAAATTCAACGCAGGCAAAACAAAATCCTAAGAATGATAACTGGTGCTCCTTGGTACGTTAAAAACAGCAACATCCACAAGGATCTACTAGTTCCACTAGTTAAATGCGAAATCCTGAACTATGTGGACAAGTATTTAAATAAGCTGGAAGCTCACCCAAATCCGCTCGCCCGAAACATCCTGCAACATAGTGGGCACACCCGCCTGAAAAGGAGGGATACTATTGCGCTTATATGAAGCTTGATAATTAATATGAGAACTTAAATTTTAGTCTGGCACTGGCTGGACTTATATTAACTACCTAGTTTTAAGATTTGAACACTTATTGTTAGTTCGCCACAGGCGAAGATTCAATAATAAATATATGAAACAAAAAAAAAAAAAAAAATTTTAAATAACATAAATCCCGGTATTAAAATTTTTTTTTTCAAATTTCCTGTAAAAAAAATATTTTTTGAAAAATTGATAATCAAAGTTGCTAAATAATATAAATTTTTCACTTAAAAAGGAATATTATTGAGAAAAATAATATTAAGCTTATTCTAAAATGAAAAAAAATTTAATTAAAAAAAACCAATAAATATTTTTATTAAATCAAATAATTTATTAATCAAAAAAAGCAATAAAAATTGTTGTCGAGTTTTCCTGAATTCAAATGAATAGCTTCCTTAATTTTGTCATACCGTAAAGAAAATAACTATATAAATTTTTACATAAACATCCCTGCGGGAAATGGGTGTCATTTGGTTGTAACAGGACGAGTACAAAACATGAATTGAACAACAGTTAATGGTCGTGATCGGCTAAAAAGGCACAAATCAAGTAACTGTCAAAGAAGTTAAGAGAAAAAATAGAAATACTGGTTTCTACACATAAACATCCATCTGTTTATATATATACACACACACACTCGTAAATACAAATAAAGTAGATTGAACAGGATCTTAAACAATTAACGCAAAATTTGCTCATATAGGATTGGCCTGTAACCCGTTCTGAGGTGTTAGTTTTGAACCAATTGTCCCCTCTAATGATAACGCAATGTAAAAGTGACAGGTTCTATAGGTATTTATATAAAGTGCAAGAACTAGAACCAGTCCCTACCCTAAAGAACCGTTCACGTCAATAGTCTTGGACCAGTCCACTTCCCCGTAGGGATATTACTTTATTTATAGGGTTTGTTGTAGGTTGAAGTTTGTTCATATGCATTTCATTAGTAGACTTCAACCGTATTTTTGAAAAGCTCATTAATATTTTCTGTTTTTATATGATAATTTAAATAAACTTATCGAGAACTACTATTAACAAGCAAAAAACATTCAAGAGTTTTGTCAAATCAATAATAAAAAAAAATTTTTGTTAAATCAATAAGAAATGTTGTTGATATTAAATTTTTTTTATAGACATTGCTGTGTTGATTTCAGTACGTGTAAATTTTGTTCCTTCAACAACAATTTGTTTTATTCCGTTACTTTGCTTATTAAACATGTTCAAATATTTAAAATTTCGTCTATCAACTTGGTTTTAAAGAGTGATACTTCGAATTTTGCAGTATAAATAAAAAAATTGTTGAATAAATATGAAATGTTTTTAGAATTCAAAATTTTTTTATTGACTCAACAAACCATTTTCAGAAACTAACATTAGATAAATTTTTCTTTGATTGATTAGCAAATATTCGATTTTATATACCTTTAAGAATTTAAAAATTTGCAACATGGTAATTAATTTCGTTTACACAAACAAAACTCATATTAAAGTATTACAACTGATATACATATGTATTTAGATTTTAAGATGGTATTTTGAACAGCCTAACTGTAGTAGTAGGTATGTTTGAACAATATTAAAAAATTAAAAATAACAAAGTTCTCTATAAATAATTAGTTAATTTAACAGGAATACTCCTTGATAATTTCTCATATGACATTGAAACAGTAGAATTGATAAAAGTGGTAATAAAATAATTTTAAAAACATTTTCGCAATTTTTTTTATTATCTACCTTTATACGTAAATATGTTAACATACATACATACATGTGTGTATAAAAAAATAAATATAATCCACGTAATATTAAGCATCATGTTAATAAAAAAATAGGCGTTTAAAAATAAACAAAATAAATTGTACAATAAGCAAATTATTATGAACAAAATTTGTTTTGATTTGCAAAATATTTTCACACTTGGATGATAAGTTACAAACATTGATATTAAATGGATTTTTTATTAGAAGAGTAGGTACAACAATTTTTGGGCATTTGATAAATTTTTGTTTGTTTATCCATACATACACAAAAAAAATAAACTAAGTAAACTTTTCTTAAATCAATCCGTAGCGGTGTCAGAAGTGGGGTGAGTACGGATTTTCTTAAACCGAGTAAGAAATTTCGTACACCAAGTACGATTTTTCTAGTACGAATTCTTTTACTTTTACGCCAAAAAAGATTGATTTAATTTTGAAACCGTAATTGAGGTAAGCTACAAGTATTTGACGTTAGCTTAAAAAGATTGATTTAAGCGCGTAAACGGGCTTAATCCAAAAATTAAATGCCACTTCTTTTACCTTGGAGCTTTAATTAAAGAAGAAGAAAAAGTTTTTTATTTTTATTTTACAGATATGTACTAAATAGCGAATATTGGTTTGTTGGATTCTTAAAAAAAACTTGAACATTTTGGTTGCTAATAGTAATTCTCATTTTGTTTAATGAGGTTATTATATAAAGACACAAAATACTCATGAGTTTTTTAAGAATTTGGGTTGAAGTCTACTGATGAGTTGGTGTAAGAACTAACGAAATGCATATAGACAAACTTAACCAACAACAAACCCTATAAATTAATAAGAAAATTGGGATTAAATCCTAAATAATATTTTGAAAAGTGCTAAATATTAAAAATTAAAAAATTTTATTTTTTGTACTTACCATAGCTGAGATTCGAACCAGAGACTTTCTGCACTGCCGCCCCAGCGCGCTACCTTTAGGCCGCCGAGACACTTTGTTTGTATACCTTTTACATTTATCACATATGTATATCTATCCATTTGCGACTTCAAAAGGTATATAATTTCTGGAGCCTTATAGAGAGGCTCAGCGGGTAGAAGCAAGGGTGATAGGCATTAAGGTTCAATTATATGTGACTTACCATAACGCCATAACCGTTGCCAAAAAGAAAACAAAACTCAATTGGTTTCTAAGGTTATGGTTATGGCGTAATTGTATGTCTTGACGAGACAAATTCATGCCTAGACAAATGTCAAAATCCAAATAAAAGAAATCCAGTATTTTTATACTGGGTTTTTTATATGCTGAGTTTGGCGTTTGTCTAGGCATGAATTTGTCTCGTCAAGACGTACAATAATGGTAAGTCACCTATAATCAAATAGAGTGTTGCCCATAAGTTTATTTCGAACAGCTGTTTACTGTGGTATGGTTATGTTACATATTAATGAACCTTTAGACAGGGACGGACGGTTCGATACCTGCCTGAGACGAAATTTTTTTAAATTCTTTTTGCCTTTTTTTTAATTTGTAATTATTTTTTTTATTTACGTGCATTTTGCATGGAAAATAATTTAAATTTTCGATAACTGACAAACATAAGCCAGCAACTAGGACAACCTCTGTTTATTTCTCTTAAACTTGTACCTTAAAATAAAAATACCGTTTAAATTTGGTTACCGGTATTGATACCGATACCGAAATAATTTGTTTCGCAAAATACCGGTATCAAAATACTGTTTCCTTTGATACCGGTAACAAAATACTGCTTCCTTTCATACCGGTATTGCGATTATAAGCTTTGGTAATAAAAATCCAAGAAATAATGCAAGTAGCAAAAACTAAATAAATGTAAATATGGTATTATGTGTCACATGAACTTACACAGTTTCTTAAAAATAGTATTGCTAACTTCACGTTCCACAATTGCAACGCTGTAATTGTTTTGTTTCCTAACAAGGCAAACTTATAAAGATGATTGCATTATACTTGCAGTTTCGTTTTTCGTCTTGTAACTTTGTAAACAAAAAGCTTGGTGTTAGCTGTACCAGGTACACAAGTTAGTGTAGAAAGATTATTTTTAGGGGTAAAATGTATATTGAACCCTACCCTCAATAGGTTAGATGAGGGTAGTTGAAATGCAGTTATTGTGATTCGATCAAACGCGAAGCTGTTGTTTTAACCAACCATATATTGTTGATTATTATTTACATATGCATCTAAAAATGTAAAGGCTTTTTAAATATCCCAAACAGTAAATTTAAATGTATTTTTCAGGGCCAAAAATTATTATTTAAATTTTAATTTCTATTTTTTTTTTAATTTACTTTGATTAAGAAGCTGAAAAAATGCTTTTGATATCATATTTTTTTAAACACTTTACCTTAAAAAGTACAAAGTATTTACCAGGGTACAGGTAGTATCAAGATGAATTCAAAAATTCGCCCTCTGCATTTCCTTTTTGTGTTTGAAAAAGTATATGTCAAAAAATTTTAAACTTAATACAAAATTATTTAATTTGTTATTCACTTTCTAAAATATTTATAGTCAGCTAGGCTCTTGATATAACCTGAATAAGTGTACCTTGGTATTGGTAGGGAATGGTATGCAAAGCTGAAAATCGATTTTCGATTTTACGATCAACTATTTTAATCTCGATTTGTTAAGTCGATTAATCGAAACACATAATCGATTATAATTTATAGTCGATTTTTATTCTGATACTATATTAAAAAAATAGATAGCATCAAAAATGATTTTTAAGTAAGTTAATTAAACTTTTTCTAAAGAAAGAAAGATATTGCTGGAAAAGGTGTACGTATATATTTAATTATTGCAAAGAGCGCTGGTCATTAATAAATTCAGATAGTTTAACTTCATATGCACATAAATATATATGTATATATCCATTATAATTTCAATGTATAAAAATAAAAAGTCTAAAAACACACAACAGATATGCGCATTTAATTTTAAATGATGATAAGTTATTTTTACTGTACTGCGTATTGAACTTTTTTTTCTTTTTTAAATTGTTAAAACAATTTTCCAAATCTGACTAGAGTGCATTTTTAATTAACTTTCGCCCTCAAATATTACAAATTTTAAAATAACACATAAACGCTTCATGATGGCATATGAGTTATTGGTGCAGGTAGTTTAAAATAAATTATTTTACAGAAGAAATTCTTAAAATTTATAACATTTTAAAATTTTTTTAGGTAAAATCGATTTTTTGGACTCATTAATCCATTTCAGTACAAAATCGTCAACAAAAAGCCGATTACAAAAAATCGATTTTCAACTGTAAACGAAGTCGATTTGCTAGTCCCTAGTATTTACATATTTTTATATATTTTAAAAATATTTTTTTATCATACACATGTTTGTTGTTTGATATTCTATTTTATGTTCCTATTAGTTTTTAAAAATGTTTTTAAACTATGTACCTACTTCTACAAGTCAGCAATTTATTTTGTTAATTAGCCTAATAAAAAGAAAACATACATTAAATAAAAACTTAACAATGATTTTAAATTGAATAATAATTTTTTTATTTTTTGTTAATATCATTAAGTATCAAAATTAAAGAATTAATACCGTTACCGATGCCGATACCGAAATGACAAATTTTTCAATACCGTTACCAATACCGTTATTCGTTTCGGTTGCCAACCTTGCTAAAAACCTTTAAAAACAACCGTGAGCTGCCCCTACATGAGTGCAATGTAAGACCAACTCCCATTATATTTACTTGCAAAAATTTTTGTGAAACATACTAACACCCCATCTCCGCTCCCTTACAGGGTTGGCATACAAAGCCTAATTAAAAAAATTTTTTTAATCGCTCCCACAGCTTTCAGGGTGTTCCTACAAAGGTAAAATAAGAGACCGACCCCCATTAGTTTTCCTTCCCAAACATATTCCTAGAACATACTTACCCCCTATCTTCGTCACATAATGGGGTTGTCTTACAAAATTTACAAAAATTATGTAGAAACGCCTGTAGCTTCCCCAGTAGAGATGAGCGATATTTCCGTACCTGTGATTTTATACCTGTGACTTCAAAATCACTGGTAACGACAGTGACATAAACTATGAAGTACCTGTTACTGCGATGTAGTTACTTTGATATCCTATGAAAGCAAATATTTTTGGGATTTCCTGTAAAGTAACTATTTACTTCGATGTTGTAACCGACATAGTTAATTTTTGCCAACAACCTCGTTTATTTAATCTTTAAAACCCATATGCATAAATTACATTGTGGTTCGTAGAAAAAATAAGAAATGTTCCTGAGTAGCAACTGGTAGCTGCAGTGTTAATACCTAAAATTTGTATGTTATTTAAAGTAGCATTTTTGGGTCTTTCTGTGAAGTAACTATTAACATATTTGTTTGTGCAAAATAATAAACAGTGATTACCGTCACTGTTTAAAATAACTGTTATTTAAAAATCACGTTCACTGTTTACAGTATTCTTTAAAAATCACAAGATCGCTCATCTTTATTTCCCAGAGTCGGCCTTAGAAAAATAAAGTGTGTAACCGACCCCCATTAGTTTTCCCTCCCAAACATATTCATTGAACAAACTTACCACCTATCTCCATGGCCTAAAAGGGCTGCCATACAAAATTAAAGAAAATAAGGTAAAAACCCCTACAACTTCCCCGGAGTCGCCCCCAGAGGAATAAAATATATTACGGGCGCTCATTAATTTTCCCTCCCAATCATTTTCCTAGAACACACTTACCCCCTATATTTATCACCTAAGGGGGTTGGCATACAAAATTTTAAATAATTAGAGTACAAAATTTGAAAAAAATTAGGATAAAAACCCCTGCAGCTGCCTTAATATCCTTAAGAGGGTTAAAATATGACAACAACCCTAATTACAAATTAAAAATTTTTCATAAATACAAAAACGGATAAAAATAAAAGAAAGTTTCGGGGTTTCGAAAGTGCAATGTAAAAGGTATCTAAGATTCAGCACAGCCCAATATAGCGCTCTTTCTTGTTATATGTAAAATACTTCTCGTATAATGAAACAACAAGTTTTTTTTTTCTTGATTTAAAATTATCTTAGTACAGATCGTACCTAAAAAATTCAATAACGGTTTTAGATAAATTAAAGAATAAAATACTTGATTTTAGAACATGTTTTTTCTATCTGTGTATCTATTTTCGAAAATTATAATAAATCCATTTGTACGAAATCAATCTCTGGGAAGTTAAATAATCTACTTCGTTTATGATTTTAATGTTGCAGTGAAACTGCTCCTTTATTAAATACTAGCAAACCCGGTGCGCTCCGCTACCCCCAATTAGATAAATTTATGATAAAAGAAGGGATATAAAAAAATAACAAATTTCTTTTAACATTTTTGTACATAGGTTTTTTTTGAAATTCTCCAGAAATTTTGTATGCTTTTTTAATTTTATTTTTAAATATTTTTTTAAATAAATAGAGTTTAAATTTAAAATGTTTGTACTATTGTTGTACTAATATTTTTATTTGTTTACTTTATTTAAAATTTAAATTTCCAATCCTTTTAAATTTTTGGATAGCACAGGTGGTACATTTGTCATGCCCTCGACCAAAATAGATATCAGCAAAATTTTAAGAATTGGCCAGTTCGTGCTATAATTTTGTCTTTTTATTTCACTCGGCAAATTTAGCAACGGCCTTAACGTTATGTTTACATTTTATCATTTATCCTAAGACAGTAACTAAAAAGTTAAATATTTAACTTTAACTTTTTGTTTCTAGTGAAGATTTAAGAAAAAATCGTAATTTCTTTATACGAAGGCGTTTTTTTCTCTTGGCCAGCTTTAAAACCATTTTTCAATTTGTATTTTAAATTTTAAGTGGCTTAGTGCTTCATTGTATACTAGAGACCTGCATCAAGTCCTATTCAAGCTAATTCAAGAACCGCATAATTTTCTAATTCTTGTGTTATTGTGCGGTTAAACGGTTTAAGTGCTGAAATGTAGAGTAGCTGACACAGTTTTTGTGCTGCAGTGTAGAGTAGCTAAGAATAAAGAGTGGTGTTAGGCACTGTGGTCAATAAAAAAATTACTGTGCTTATGGTGTGGCAACAACAACAAAGACTTAAGAGTAATGTAGTTGTTATGTTAACAAATAATAATACACACAATGTTGAGTGGGTACATACCCTACAGATAAAACAACTAGTATGCAGTAGCAAACATACTAGTTGTTTTTGACTACAGACTAGTTGCATTTCTGCCCTTTTTCATACATCGAACTATAGAATTTAACATTAGGTTGTCATAGGAGGACAACTAGTTAAGTTTTAAATAGTTGAATATTAGTAAAAATAATAGTTTTTCTTTTTTCATTAATTGCTTTTCGTCTGTATTTTATTTTTTATTGCACTTTTAATTAAGCGAAGTGAATATTTTTAACTTTTTTTAAATTTTGCTCTCTTATGGCTGGTACAAAGCTATCACTTTTTCAACAGTCCTGGTTGCAACTAGTACACAACCATTCCAAAACGTTACTAGTTTGAACTTTAGCTGCAGGGTACACAAACAAACATATACACAAGCAGGCAAATCAATATAAAACTCATGCGTAATTACATTACATTACATACATATGTACATTCAAAATCAATCCCCGTTTTTTATAACTATCACACCAGGAACATCCCGCCAACAGTAAAGTTTCGAGATGAATTGAAATGGAAGTGTGCGATCATGATGAATTGATGTGCCGTGGTTGTTTGCTTAAATGTGCTTAACTGTAAATATATTTTTCATTTAAGTTAAGTAAACAAAGAGATAACGAACAATACAACGCAGTACTTATTTTTGTGTGTGCACACGTAAGGAATATGAAATGAATTGAAAATTCGAGATGATGCCTTATTTAGTGTCGTCTTGGGCTGGCCTCTATTGTATACAATGTTGTGTTATTTTTTGGCAACAAAATGAACTGGTTTTCTCAATTTCCAACTCGTGATAAACCAACATATAATTGGCCATGTAAAAAACATGCTTTACGAAGATCAATTCCAACCAAAGAAAAGGTTTGTCCTCGAGACTTGTTAATAGTCACCGCAAAGGATATTTTCACTGGGAACTGTAAGCGTTTAAATGCTTTAGACAAGTCCGAAGAAATCATAGGAATTCTCGCAATATTTGCAAGCTGGCCTGTTGCAGGACCTGTCAGTACAATTTAATTGTCTTTTAACTCAGTTATAAGAAGTCTTGTTCCATTGCACATGTTTGGAGGGCATAAATTTCTTAATAGCATGATAGGTGTACCAACTTTAAAAGAGCGCTCAGTAGATGGCAAGCCAGAAGGATTTAGCGTATTTAAAAATTCTTGCAAATAATGAACTGCATCCCCGATATTGGTGACAGTATCAATCGATTTGTAGGGAGTTTTTGTATGATAAGATGGTTTATTTCGTTTACAGTCTCATTTGTAGGCGATATTGTTGCTCTTTAACACAGCCAATTACAATCTCTTTCCAACAATTTTTCCAGGCTAGGATAAACTGCATTTATAAGATGCTGTAGACTATATAATATATGACCAAATACCTCATTTAAAATGATTTCATTGCGTCTAGTGCTCAGATATTGAAGTCGGAAAAGTCCCTTCCTCAAATTTAAGAAGCTGTTGTGGGGAGTCATTTTTCAGTTCCCCATAACGGTAGGCTCTTTATTGTATATAAGCAAAAGCACTAACATACAGCGTGTGTGTGTATGTTTGAAAATTGCTCTTTTAATGGTTTTTATCCCATTATAAGCTCCATTTAGTAGTACTTAGGTTATTGCACAAAATTTTAAGACTAAATGTATCACCCTCTGTTAAAAAAAAAAAATAATAATTTTGTATGGGAGGTACCTCTTACCCTGCTTCGATCATAAAAATATTTGACTCAAATAGAAAAATGTTTAATTAAATAATTTTTACAAAATTTTAAGCAGATGGCGGTTATAGTGCTCGAGATATACCATCAAGTCCATTTAACTTGTATGGGAGGTACTACGCCCACTTAAGGTAAAAAAATAAACTATAGCTTATGTCCGTTCAGGAAGCAAAAAAATAACATGGTAAAAAAATCATCCAAATCGGTTAGGTAGTTCCGGAGAAAAATCAAGACATACAAAAAAACTTTTCCTGTTTATTATTAGTATAGACTGGAAGTTTTATTTAAAGGGTTAAATCGCTAATGTTAAAGGATGTTTTTATATAAAATTCTAAATACGATTTTTTAAAATTTTTTCTGTACTTTTCGTAACTTATAAACAAAGTAAAACCATAACCTACTTCACATTGCATTCAAAAAGTTTCATAAAAATAGGAATATGTGCATGTATATAAATTATTATAGGTAAGCAAAGATTTTGCTGAGATGTACAACATAGAATAAAAAGTTTCACAAGTTGTAGCAACTATTCTTTATAAAACACTAACAATATTTGTACAACTTTTGTTAATTCAAGAACTCGCTATACACCACACGCAAAGGGTTGTGAATTGACCAATTATTGTTTTATTGGGTTACATAGACTTTTACAGTTTTTTATCAGATCTCAAGAAATATATGTGGATCAGGTAGCAATCGCCATCATTAACGACCACTTGGGACCTTTTTACAGCACTTAAAATCGTTTGGGTCATAACTTTGGAAGAAGATGCAGCGAACCCTTTACCAATATAGTAACATTGGATATAAGGGAACACAAGTTACTTTTTTGCCGAACAACTAGTTATTATACCCTCCACATAGTGATAAGGGTATATATCACTTTGTCATTCCGTTTGTAATTTCTTTATCATTCATTTGCGACCCCATAAAGTATATATATTCTGGATCCTTATAGATAGGGAAGCCGATTTAGCGATGTCCGTCTGTCCGTCTGTTGAAATCAAGTTTCCGGAGTCAAATAAAAAGATACAGACCAGTTAATGGTGTCAAACTATTAGAAATATCCTGGAGACAATCGCTATTTAAAATAAGCAAAATCGGTTCACTATTGACCGAGATATAAGCGAAAACCCAGAGTAACCCATTTTTTTTAGGACGAAATTCGTGCAGTTATCCCTATATATCTCAGTAAGTATAGTCACTCTTGCCACAAAACTTGGCACGGATACTCCTAAAGAAGGGACCTAAATAATGGAAAAAGGTTTTTCAGATAGGACCAGGGAAAGGGGTATTTTTCCTACAATTGCACAAATTTTATGAAATATTTTTTGCGCTATATCTCATAAACTCTAACAGCTATCTACTTAAAATGTTCTACAAAAAATAATTGTACGCAAAGACTTACACCTTAAAGAAAAAATTTTTTGAGTGGGGGCAAAAAAAGGGGTAGCTCCCATACAAATCGACAATTATTATAAAATTGTCGATACGCTATATCTCGGAAGCTATAAAAGATATCGAAATGAAATGTTCTACAAAAAGTAATTGGGCAAGAATGCCTACGCTTTAAAGAAAAATTTTTTTGAGTTGGGGCAAAAAAAGAGGTAGCTTCCATACAAATTAACAATTTTTGTTAAATTTACGATACGCTACTTCTGGAAAACTATTACATCTATCGACTTCGAATATTCTACAAAAAGTAATAATCAAATAATTCATATATTTTGGAGAAAAAGTTGGAGAAGAGCAGGGGGACGAGAACATTTAATAAGTTTTATTAACCTTTAAATATGAATAATGTCGAAAACTTTTAAAACTCTCGACCTCAAACCTTCCTCATCTATTTCTATTATTCATACGAACGTTAAAATTTTGTATATTTTTCTATGGACTTTAAAACTCGCACAAGGTTTTTTATTATATTATTCGCAGTCCTCGTCTGGGTATATTTAAAGACCAATGTGAAGGGTATATAAGATTTGGCACAGCCGAATATAGCGCTCTTACTTGTTTAATTTTTTATGTTAATAATTTTTGTTTTTTTTTGAAAAGGGCTACAACTTTGCCTCAAAGAGTAAATTAAAATACCGAACGGTTTGCAAGATATGAGCCGGAGAAAATTATCACTTTTTGCAAAAATGGCACCAAGGCCCCAAATCTTTGGGGGCCCATAAAAAAAAAAATTGCATGACTTTGGGAAAAACTGGGAGACACGGGTCTTTTCTTTTTTGGTCTTCTTTCACGTAGTGATGTCCGTATATGGTTATTTTTCCATGACTTAAAAAATTACACACAGTGTTATTTAGCATTTTAACTAATTTTTAAGCAGTTTAAGTTTTTGCTGGGTAGTAACCAAGCAGGGGTCAAATCGTCGCATTCGATTCGAATCGAAATTAAAAAATTCTTATTAGAATTCCTATATTAAAAGCATTGATCACTCGATCAATCGAGTGAAATTTCGATTCGAATCGAATGCGACGATTTGGCCTCAGGTTTAATTACAAATGAAATTACTAAGGCACTTATCAAAAGGTAATTAATTTGAAACCTACAAAAATAATGGGAGCACATTACACGAGTTAAAGATGATTTTCCTGGGAAGTATCTGCACTCTAATCTAGAATTCTGTTGGCAACATTAGCATACATCTTAAAAAATTCTTAAGGTGGCTTAAATCCATATGGAACTGCTTAAGGTAGCCTGAAAATGTATGTTTTTTAAATATCAACCATTTTTAACCTCACATCACTATAAAAAGTTTTTTGTTGTCCTCAGCTGAGTTTTAACCATGGACTGCTAGTCTTGTATGCAAAAACTGTTACCAATACACTGAACACTATGATGAAATTACAAGGCATTATTTGTATTATAATTTTGGTTATTATCATTATATTTTAAAAAAAAGGTTAAATGAGATTGAGTGAATTAACGTATAAATAAATAAAACTTAGTACTAACCAAAAAGATATTTAGAAAAAAATATTCATACCACTTTTTTAATTTCAAAAATTTTCAAACCAACCAAAAACTCAATAAATTTTAAACAAGCTTTGATTTTTTTTCTGTGTATTTATTCTTTGCATTGTAAAATTAAAATTCAGTCATAAAAAATAACAGAATTTATTGATATTTAATAAACTGGAACAAAACTCACACCTTGTGTTAAAGAAAAAACAAACAAGGAAACGCTTAGAAAGTAATTTAAAATATTCACATTAGATAAGAAAACGTTTAAAAAAACCTACAAAATTAGTAACAGCTAATGGGAAATTAACTTTATATTAAACAAAAATAAACCAACAATAAAACTGATTGTTTTAAAATGTTAAAAAAAAGGCAAAAACAATACGTATATTGTATACGTATACATTAACATAAAACTATTTATATCTAGATACTTAAATAAGTTTGAAATTTCTATTTATCTAAGAACCAGTCTAAAATGTTAAATAAAACATCAACTGATGAAATACCGACTGAAACTTTTAACCGTTTCTGATGTACATAAATAAGTTCATTTGTAGTTCCAAATGTTTTATAGGCATTATACATACATTATAATGAGTAATGTGTCGTATAACACAGGCGTCAATAGCTTAAATGATATTGTTAGGGGCGCTCAGGGCGACAAGGGGCGGGCGTAAATAAAACAAAAAAAAAAAAAATTTAGTAAAATTAAAAAAAAAAACAAAAACAAATACAAAAAAGCAAAAAAGAGCAAAAGTAATACAATTGCTTATAGTGTATTGTTTGTTTGTTTGAATGACTGTCTCACCAACCCAGTCATCGGAGGGGTTAGTATCTAGCAGTAGTGTGTATACTGGTGTCTAAATACCAATAGCGACGACTGTGTTCCATTTAAAATTCCGTGCTTTATAGAAGTAATGTAGTGTGTAGCTTTATCATATAAACTTTAAACGAATATGTAGCGAAGTGTGTTTATAGCTTTTTTTATCCACATACATATGTATTCACATGTATAAAAGTATTAAAATAATTTTTAGGTCAGGGATATGCAAACAGTATTTTTTCGCATGTGTAAAGTAGGTACTTAGTCTTCTTAATTTATTTTACATAAAAAAAATTTCCATTAAGATTTAAAATAGGTATTAAAAATAGTAATAATAATCATAATAATAATGATAAAAATAATAATAATAATGATATTCATAGGGTTTGTTGTTGGTTAAGTTTGTCTATATGCATTTCAATGGTTCTTACACCAAATCATCAGTAGACTTCAACCCAAATTCCTAAAAAACTCATGAATATTTTGTCTTTATATAATAACCTCAATAAACAAAATGAGAATTACTATAAGCAAACCAAAACGTTCAAGTTTTTTAACAATCCAACAAACCAATATTCGCTTTTCGTTGTTTTGATTTTCTTTTTCCCCTTTACATTAAAATAACCATTGGTTATTACTAAATGTATTATAAGGGCTACCGAAAACAAAACCTTTTTGTTCAACAACACCTTCAAAATATTATTTAGGACTTAATACCAATTTTCCTGTATATTCATAGGGTTTGTTGTTGGTTAAGTTTGTCTATATGCATTTCATTGGTTCTTACACCAAATTATCAGTAGACTTCAACCCAAATTCCTAAAAAACTCATGAATATTTTGTCTTTATAGATATAATAACCTCAATAAACAAAATGAGAATTACTATAAGCAAACCAAAACGTTCAAATTTTTTTTAAGAATTCTCATTTTTTTTTAGTTTTAACGGGGATCACTTAACATGGGCTTAGAGAATAAAACTGTCTGTACGTAGAAGAGATTAAGATACGACATTTAATTAATTGACATTACCAGTCCCTAAGTTTAGAAGACCCTTCAATAAGGCATCCTGTTTCAAAAGTCAGGGAGCTGTTATTTATTTAACTACACTATATCTAAAGAGCACTTAAACATTTAAGAGCCCCTGTCGTCACAACTCCAGTAATATACGAGCGTGTATGGTACAGTGAAACTCACACTTTTTCCATGAAAAGACACACACACACATACACAGTCACGTGAGTACTCTACACTCCGAGCAATATCGTTATATACTTACTCATATTCGGTACAATCAGTACACACGATTTGGCCGACAATTTGCTTGCTTGTTCGCTCTTTTGTTATATCGTGAGACTGTTTGTCCGTCCGTCGGATTGTCGGTTAGTTGTACTGGCTGTTGTTAAAATTCTTGCCGTATTGTCTTAAAACTATGTGTGTGAAGCAGTGCTGATGTTAACGAATTGTTCGACTACTCGAGTTATGCTGTGTTGAGGTTGTTGGTCGTTTAATGAAATGGCAATGTTGGCATTCTTATTTTGTATTGCAAACAGTGCGGTTGTCTCTTTTCTTTATTTGCAACTAATCTCAAACTAAAAGAAATACTAAAATAATTAAACTAATATATAACAGTTACTATTTTTCGAAATTCTATTTGAAATTTTAAAAACTTTGTAAATTTTTGCCTAAAATTTTACTTAATACCATTTAAGTAGTTTGATTTTTAATAAGAAATTAAATAAAAAAAATCTCTTTACAAATACTACAATTTATTTTTGCGGTAAAAGTTTATACCAAATCTATTGAAAAAAGCAAATCCAAGCATTTTTACTTATTTGAGTTGTTATTCAAACGTGAGTTAATAAAAAACTTTATTTGCTTGGAAGTTTCTGGAAACTTTGTTACAATCTTAAAAGAGCTTAAGAAAAGTTTGTTTATAATTAACATACCTGTTACCACCAATTTGATTTGTGCGTCTTACCAGATCTTTGTTTCTACGAGCCATTAGGATTATTTTTATCGGTTAAGCAGTTTTATTTATATCTGAAAAACCTCAAACGGAAGAAAAAAATATAAAAAATTTAACCGGCAAGATGAGTTTTCACAAAAGTGATTCACGTACGCCTTTGGCTTCCACAGAATATACCGTAAGTATTGTTCGTTTTAATTTTTCAACAAACTTTTTGCAAAGTAATAAATTATTTGTCATAATTTTCAAAGTCGCTTTATTATTAAGTTGTTATGACAACAATATATACTTTTATCAATTTGAATTAATTAGTTTTTTATCTACATATTTGTTAATGTTTAATATAATTATAAACAAAAAATACCAACACATACAAATGAACATACATATGTATGTATGTATGTAATCATGTATGTATGTATGTGGTCTTGTGTATTTTGCTAAGAGCACAGTAGTTCAAAAATGCTTTATTTCATTGTGAGCAAGCAGCACAGTGTTTCAAATATTTAATTTTTAGGGTGGATTTTGTTTCTTTTTATGATTTTTAAGAGAAATAAAAGAGATACAAGATTTATAGCCTCAAGTTAAAGACAAAAAAAACCCAAAATTTTCCATTGAAAAGCCAAAGAATTTTTTTAATGGCTTGCAAGAACTAAAATTTAATTACATAAGAAATGTTTTTTAAAATTCTTAAATTGTCTCGTGTTTAAATAATTACTATTTAGTAAATATTTAGTTTCAACATTTTTTTAATAAATTTAAAATTCTTGATAAAAGTATAGTTGGAATTATTTAAAATTAATTAAACAAAATCTAACACGAGCACCAAGAACAAGTTAAAGATAACAAACAATTAATAAACGTTAATAAGCTGTTAAATGTTAAACAAATTAATTTATTTTTACCTTGTTTCTTATTTTAGGTTTCGTATTTAATTGTATTTTTAATGCAAAATTTCAAGAAGATTAAAATTTTTTAAATTGTAAATAACATAAGAAGTAAAAAAAAATATGCTCTAAATGAAAATAGTAAAGTGAAATAGAATAAGAAAGCCACTGCTTAAGAATAAGTGGAATTTAATTTTGAACTAGGAAGAAGTTAAGTTTTTATAATGCTTTTACAATTAACTCCTTTATATTATATAAAATTGTAACAATCTTTTTCATTAGCATAAAAAAAATGTTATTGAACTTCAGTGACAGTAAATGTTAAAAATAGTCCTAAAGTCAACATTTTAAAAAAATTGTTATTTGTTTTAAATATTAGATTTAATTTCATCTCTTTTAACTCAACAAGCAAAGATAAACTCATTATCAAAAGGGGTAATTAAAATGACCACTAGAGAAGATAAAAATTCTTTTTTTTGTTTTGTTGTTTAACAGAGCAATTTAAGATCCTATATGGTTTCACAAGGAGTATAGGGCCTTAATAGAATTCCTGAGCATACCCCATCTATTCTCCTGTGCAAACGCCCTAGTGTTTACATGCCATTAATAAGTCTTTTTTACGTATTGGCCGAGTGTTCCCTTTTTATGTTTTCTTGCGCATGTCCTTGAATGGTAATACAGCGCCATTTACGTCTCCTGATTTGAGTCAATAGGGTAGGAATGTTGCCCTGTTCTTTGTCAGAGCGTATAATAAGATACAGTTTTCAGCTAAAATGCGCGATGGATCGTGCTAAGACAGCAGTAGACAAGAATGTATTTTTCGCATGTTAAGAGATGCGACCTTTTAGCATTTGCAGCCGTACAAAAGGATCGATTATACGTTTGCATTTAAGCTTTCAGTTTTCGTGATTGACATTTTTTTTATTTCAAATAATTAAAAATTGAGCCCGACAAATTGTGTTAACACGTAGAGGTCTATCAGCCTTACTCCACATAGGCTTGCCGCTAGCTGTGGGTCATAATCTTCGTAACCAAAATCGTTTATACGGCTCTGAAGGTCCTATTCTATCCCATCACTGTATTAAGGGCTCACCTAAGGATCCTGCCCAGAATTATATTGTAAAATAGAAGTGAATACCTGAATTTAAACAAACTTTTACCAAATAATAATATATAAATAAAATCGCGGATAGTATCCTTGATTATGGAGGATGTATTTCACTGACTTAACTTTAACTGCATTAATTTCCTTTTAGTCAAACGTTCAGTCATCGAAAAAATGGTTGCGTTTTTTTGCAATTAAAATCGCTTTTATTCTTGTTTTTAAATAAAAAGGCACGCAGCTTATGGTGAGCATTACTAATGGAACAGTGTAATATTACAGATTTTTTTTGTGTATTTGATTTTAACAAAAGTGTCAATCTATCAATGTTTTGCTATAGTCTTGCTACAATTAGTGATAGAACTTTTCCAAATCGTAACCACTTATCAATTTAGCTGTAGTGTATTAAAACTTAAAATATAAAATTGTTTTATTGTTGTACTACTTTTTAATGGAAAAGTTTGGGTTCTTTCTGGCTATTTTCTTAAATGAGGAGATAACAACCCTAGTTGTAGTGTAATTAAAATTTATAATATAGAAATTTTAGAATATATATGAAAAGATTTCTTCAAATTTTAAAATTTTAAATTTTTAGTTAAATATGTATGTATGTATGTGTGCAGAAATTGTCAGCTAAGATCCTTTTTCGCAAAACAGAAATTTTCAAGAAGCTTTCTTATAGGTATGAGTCCAAAAAATCTTATAAACAATAATTATTTTTCTTTAATATAATAATTTATACACATTTCTACATAATAATATAAACGCATCTAAACCTATTTATAACTTCAGTAAACCACTTTTTAGTTTATTAGTCACTTACTTACTCACTCTCACCGACTTACCCACTCTTATAAAACAAGAGAGAGTATAAACAAATCAAAGAAACAAAACGTAATGTTCAATAATTTTTGTCAGTGGAATTTTCCATTGTAGTTTCGTTGTTATTTTATTTTAAACCAAACATACAAACAACAACAAACAAACATGCGCACACTAAGAAAAATGCATATACACTTTGAAAAAAAGTACAAAAAAAGTGTCTTCCGAAAAAGAAATAAAAACCCACATTAAGCATGTATTCGTACAATCAATCGGCATCAGCATAAAAATTTTGTACACATCAGATACAAACATGCACACGAACACATAAAGAATACATAAATACCAGTATGAAATGAAGTAAAAAATTCCCACTTTTGGTTGATGGATCGGATGATAACTTTCTTGTCTTTTACCAACAATGGAAAAATAAACCAAAAAATTAAAAGAATTCTAAATATCAATATCACCGGTCAGTCTTAACTACCTATAATTTTGTATACTCTGTCAGCACACTGTGTTGGCTTGTTGATTACACATTTTTGTGATGAGAAATGTTGTTTGGATCTTAAAAACAAGGTGTTTGTTTGAGTTTTAAATTAACTAATTCAAATGTTAATTATTAAATAAACACTTCTTTGTTCGATTTGTAAAAGAAATTATAGTTTATTGTTAAAAATATTTTTAATAATAAGTTTTTAAAGAGATCACATGATTAATAAAGCAAGTAGTTTACTTTATTAAAGGGGAATTTGGTTGGACTTAAATATAAATAATGACAGAAATAAGTGTTAAATTTGCTTCTTAGCCTTACTTAATCGAGAAATAGACATTATTTTTTAATGCTTCCTTTTCATAATACATATCTGGTGTAAAAGTTAAAATAGTTTAATATTAAAAGTTAAGAAATGGTTTTACCTAAAAAATATAATTTAGTCTTTACAATTTCAAAACAAGTTATAATTTTCTGTCTTAAATTGTTGGGGCTTAAAGTTTGTATCAACCTCTTGAAAACATTTTCATCCCTGACTTAAAATTTAAAGGAAGGAAATAAATAAAAGTACATACGACATTAATATTAGGTACCTAAATATCCCAAGAGTATTTGTTGTTTTGCGCTTGGATTGCCGTACTTCAAGCAAAATTTCAATTAAATTTCAAAGGAAGGTTAAAACAATATTTTACAATTATGCCTCTTTTTAAATAATAGTTAAAAGTTACGTTTTGTAACTTATTGAACCCTCAAGCTTAAGGGTTTTTGTAATAACAAAAAACTGACTATCTGCCCTAAAATATCTAAACTTTAGTTATCGGGAAACCATAAAAACGGATCCAAAATATATGATATATAATGGCCCTAGCTGTGAAATTAGGCAAATCTTGTAAAGAATTACAGTGGTATTATAACCAAATTCAAATAAAAATAATAGTTTTTGGTTAGAAACCTTCAAATCAACACAGTTGGCCGAATCGTTGTCTTCAATGTTGTAAAATTTGTCATTTTGGTGGGTAGTTACTTTTTTGCCGCACGATACATTTTTTTAAATATTGAGTAAGAAATTAATAATGTATAGTTTATGTTTTTTGTTTAAATCCTACACTAATTTTTTGCTGTTTCGAATATTTTGAAAAATATCGAGCTTTAAAATTTCTTTATTTCACAGTTTACTAGACATTAATTTGCTTTGTAATATTTACTTTCAAAGAACGTGGGTTATTAAAAAAATTCACTTATGCTAAGATATACTAAATAAAATTATGAAAAAAAAAAATATTTTTTGCATAAAACAAATACACTCTTTTGCTGCACTTCACAGAACGTAAATTATATAACTACATATTTAAAATTATTAAATGCAGCGCAAAGACTATCTGCCTTTCTTTTGTCAAGTCCTTGCAACTTTATTAATTCAAATTCTTTGTTTTTAATTAAAAAGATTTCTAACGTAGCCTTCCTCATAAACATTTCATTTTGCCATGCGGCAAACAAGTAATCACCAGTCGATTTGTGGTTTGTATTGTCTTAAAAGTTGCTGTGGAAGAAACCATTAACTACAATATGTTGATATTGTCCTTGTCCCCAAAACCCCAAAAATAATAAAATAGGCAGCATTATGTCTCTTGCAGTCGCTTACTGTTTTTGCGACATTTATTATAAAACTTCGCTGGTTATTTTCTTTGGTTGTCCACCATATGTCGTACAGGATTTTACATTGTTGCCTGCCTAGCATTGGGGATGTCTTTGTTGGCATGGTCAACTGGGATACTAAATCAATATATAAGTGTGTTTCTGTGTGTGTGTAAGCAAAGCATGCCCAGCATACCATTACCGGAGCGCTCTTATACATGAGCTCATATATGAGCGATTTTATGAGCTTCTGTGAGTGTTTCCTGCGTGCATATTTCTGAGCTCATAAACGATCGACTTTATGTGCTTTTTATGAGCAATTTCTGCACTCTGACAGATAACGGTAAATTCCAGCTAAGCAGAAGAAAGAAGTTGCTCAAATTGATTCATTAGTGAATATTTTTGGAAGCGTAAAGACAAAATTGTAATAAATACAAAAATAATACATAATTGAATTAATGAAAAGAGCAAACTAAAAAAAAAGCAAAGTAATAATAAGTGAACTTCGTTTAAACAAATTAAGAAAAGAAAATCCAGCATGTAGTATTAAAAATAATAGTGTTGTTGAAGAAAATAGTGACAGTGAACGTATTTTATAAAGAATGTAAACGAAAACTGGAATAAGAGCTCAAAATGCGTCATAAAATACTCTTTTATGCATAAAATTTAGAGCTCTTCCATGAGTGACCAGTTTAGTGGAAAAAGCCACTCAAAAATGAGCGTTTTATGACTGTTTATGATTATTTTATGAACTCTTTATGAGCGTCAGCGTTCCGACAAAAGAGTCTTTATGAGCTCATTTAGAGCGCATATGGTATGCTGGGTGCAAACAATGACAAAATTAACTCCAATGTTTTGCTAAAACCATTAAATTGGTAAAACCAAATTAAATTTTGGTAAAAGAATAAAATAAACCGATCGCTGACCGGAAATAGTAAACATGTTCATGTTAAAAAAAACTTTTTGTAATTAAATGAACAATAAGTATCTTAGGCTTTTGGCAAAAGCTTAAACATCGAAAGTTTTGGCCAGAATTTTGTTACTTTAATAAATCCCTCAGGTACACAAATTAAATTTTTAATGAAGAAAAAACAATTTTTTTTTTAAAGAAAGGACAAATTTATTTTTTTGTTCGCGAAGTCAAAAAACAATTTCAAGCTTTCTTATGTGAGACATTTAATTTAAAATGTTTTTTAATTTGTATGTTATTTACACTAAATAAAAAAATAGTTAAAACTCAAAATTTTTCAGAATCTTTTCTTTTTTTCCGCCAAGTTAAGGTTAAATCTTAAACAAACTAGTTCGTTAGCATTTTAGTAACCTCCATCTAAAATGGTTCCTTGACTGTTAAGCTCAATTTTGATACACAATTAAAACCAGGTTTTTTTTTCAAAGCAAAAAATAAACTCTTACGAAATATACTGATTTTGATTGTTTTACATTTTGTGTGTGATATGTTTTTTTCATACATATATAAATATTTAAGAGATTATTAATATTTAAACATCTTTAACACAGTATTAGGCACGCGATGTAGTACTTAAAGCTGCTTTTTAATTGCTTCAATCATTTTTATAAAGCCAAGTTACCACTTCACAAATATTTGGCGAAATAGTTTAATATTCCATGATTGTAAAGTATCAAGGTACATAATAATAATAATAATAAGGTAGGAGCAACTGATCAGCTGATTTTTATTTCCGCCATATGTTTTTTAGCTTAGTTTGGCAAATCTTTTATGTTATATTATGGTTGTGTATACTGTGTGTATGTGTGATAGCAACATTTTTGACAACTTAGCTATTTTTGCAATGTAATAAATAAAATTAAGCCGCTTATGTTAAAGTAAAATTTTCATAAACGCGAAATAATTTCGCCATACTACTTAGTTTTGCAAAATCTCATAGATATTAAATTTATATGACAATATTTTATGCGGATTTTTGATTTTGCTTTAAACTATTTTATGTAATGAAAATGAAGACTCGCAGATATAAGTTAAACTAAGCATTTAATGTAGTTAAAAAATTCGTCCATTAAACATTTTGAAAATTCTAGCTGGTCACACTGCACAAGAGACTACAAAACCAATTTTTGTATTCTTACTCTCTTCAATGCTCGGAGAGCACGCACACGCGTATGGGGGTTTGCGGATCATTGATTTAAACCATTGTAATGACTTCCCTATATATAAGGATATATACACTTTATGGGGTCGCAAAGGGAAATAAAAAAATTACAGACAAAATGACAAACTGATATATACCTATACCACTATGTAAGGGGTATAAAAACGATCCCACAAACACACACACACTAAGATTATAAAAAACAAATTAACCAAAACAATATACACGTATGATACGATGTACATCTATTGTGTTAAGAGCGATAGTAAACTATAACTGTCAAACCCCTCTCATAAAGAAGTCTTCACTATGTTTTGCGTTTAAATTGCCAAACGTGTGCCGAAATCAACAACACATCATACCTACGTCCAAACATACGTACAGAAACTTAATACGTATAAATGCACATCCATGTGTATGCTTAAAAGCGTTGTCAGTTGCTTAAATTTTTTTTAGGATCTTGTCCAAAAAACTGGGGCAATCGCAGTATTTCGCCTATATCAAGGTCCGTGGTGAGCCGATATTGCTTATTTTAAATGGCGATCATTTCAGGGATATTTTTGATAGTTTGACACCAATACCTGGTCCGTAGTACCTTACCTGACTCCGGAAATTCAATTTCAACAGAAACTCAAACGGACATGTGGGCATGGCTAAATGGACTTCGCTATCTATAAGGATCTAAAATATATATACTTTATGGGGTCGCAAATGGATAATAAAGAAATTTAAACGGAATGACAGACTGTTATATACCCTTATCACAATGCGAAAGGTATAAAAAGGAACGTTTTATTATTTTAGGTATTATTTTTTTGCATATTTCGAGGTTTTGACCAGGTTGCGCCAGTTGTCAACGAAGTATGTAAAATAAATTTTGCACGTTTTGTTGTTTTTTTATTTTAAGATTATAATATGATATGAGTCGGAAGTCAACTAATCGCACTGAAAGTTCTTTGTGCATAATTTTGCATTTATCAGGACAATAATATTTAAATAAGAATTTTAAGTCTACTGATCCAGATTGTTGTCGAAAGTCAGCCAAATACCAAATTTTTTTTATACATACATTTATCTGATAGAGTTGGGTTAAAAAGCTCTTTTAACTGACCGCTCTTTTTAGTTCAGCTCATCTTACTGAATAAGGCCGCTCTCTTAGTTCAGTCATTAGTTTAGTTGACTTGGTAGGTCGACATAAAATTTTTATTTCAACCCTCTCTAAGCAAAACCGTGTTGTATTGAAAGTATTTAAATCGTAGAATGTGCAAAATATGTGAATTTTGGTAATGAAACGAAAAAATATTTATTTTGAAAAAATTTAACTATTAAAGGGCTTAGCAATGAGGGTAAAGGAAACAGAAAATTAACTCAACGAAACATGAGAGAAAACACAGAAAAATCAGAATGAACTGCTAAACTACGGAGCTAAAAGCGCTCAGTAAACTAACCCGCTCACATAGTTCAGTTTACTGAATAGTTCAATTGAACTAGTTCGTTCTTAACTTACACAACTCTAATATCTGATACTGTTTCTAATTCTGAGTTCAGAAAAAAGATAACAAGTACGCAACTTTTTGCCTTTTTTAATTTCTTAATCAATATTTTTGTCTAGAATCGGTCTTAAAAACAAAACTGTAAAATCAGATAAATAATTCCATAAGAATTAAAAAAAAATTTGTTTGGAAAGAATGCTTTCCTTTTTTAATAAAAAACATGTTTGCTATTGGCCAAATATATATGTATTTAAGTTTTCCTTTTTTTTTTGTTTGATATACAAATCAGGGGGCAAATTACGGCATTCCATTAAAGTCGAAATTCCACTCGAGCGATTGAGTTGTCAATGCATTTAGTATAGGAATTCTAGTAAGAATTTTTAAATTTCGATCCGAATCGAATGCTGTTATCTGCCCCCAGATAACAATATTATTAGGATTTTACAAAATGTGTGTTGTCTAAAAAAACCACAATTAAAAAAACTATTTATTGTAATAAATACGTAGTTTTGCTTGTTAAGAGAATTAGCAGTCAAATTTCTATACGATCTAAGAAATAGTTTTAACAATCATTTTTTAATAATATCACAGCAGTTTGGGATAGCGAAGCACACCGGGGCTTATCTAGCTTATATATTATAGCTAAGTTTCGGCAGCAATTCTTTTTAACAAAGTTTTGAAAAAATAAGCTTAAAGAAACAGCTGCTTAAATAATAACCTTATTCAAGGTAATTATTTAAGTGCGTATCAATAAAAGTCTAACGTTATCTTAAGATAAACAAAATTTCAATTTTTTTTTTGCTGTGTGTTAAATTTTAAACAAATCGAGAATATTTTTGAACTAAAATATATTTTTGTAAATGTTATTAAGTTAATTGGGATAAAACAGCTTCGAGTGTTCCAATTTAGCCATGTTCGTTTGACCATCTATCCCTCTCTTGAAATCAAATTTCCGGAGCTAAAGCGGATGGCACGTAGAATTAGTTGTATGTCATCCGTCGCTTTTTTTTTTTTAAATGTCAGCTGAGTAGAAAAACAGGTTTTATTATGAACGGTGTCACGTTCAGTACGTCTTACAATGGTGGTATAAAAAGGTGGCCTTGTCTCTACAACAAAAACTTTGGCAAAAATACCAATTGTTATTTAATTTTTGTATATATCTAAAGCTGTCGCAGGGTTCCCATCTAAGGTATCATGTAAGATATTCAATACAATACCCATATTTAGCGGAGCTTGCATTTGAAATAGATAGAAGCTTTAAGTCCACATGCCCGGCAGAAGGCTATAGCGAAGCCAGCCATTTAAAATCGCTAGAGTTTATTGCCACCATGTCCATTTCGAGGGACGGCTGCCCGCAACCCCGTTTATTTGAGAAATAATTCCACACAAGTTAAATATTTTTAAAGATACGATTCCTAAGTATTATTTATTATTTGATTTTGGAGTTATTTAATAGTACCAATAAATGGGGGTCACCTCTATTTCCCTAAATATTTGCCTAGTTTGAACTAATATATTAAATTAAAATTAACGTTTACAAAGTACACTACTTATCATTACTTTTTTACGTCATTTGTACACTTATTCCTTTATTTTATACATTGTTTGTTTGCATGTATTTTTCACTCGAATTTCAACAAATTGTGTTATTGTTCTGAATATGTATTTTTTAAAAATTTTCTGAAAGATTTATGTACCTCTTCGTATGGAAATAGATTGTTATCTTAAGTATGAAATTTTGTACAGCAATTCAGTAGATAAGATATAAAAAAACTATCTTACATCCCTATAGATAATACATGACAGACATATATTTACATATCGTGGTTCGCAAATTACACTGTGCAACAGTAAATAAAATACACAAACGTTTTCGATTTTACTATCAAAGAGAAGTATAACTTTATAGTCAGTTTAGTGAGATTGGTTACCTTTTTTGTTAGGCCTTGAGAGATTTGACAAATCAGTGGACCTCTCAAAATTTGATTAAGAATTTGATTAAAAGCTTTAAGCAAGAAAAACTTATAAGAAAGTTAAAGAGAACAAATAAAAAAATTTTAAAAAATATTTAAATAGGATTTGAAGCTACAAATATACTAAATAAAAACAGTTTATTTCGTTTAAAAGGTTTAAAAGCATGGCGGAATAAGGTGTTGTTGCTAAATTCCAGCTTAGTTGTCAAAAATGTTGCGATCACACATACACACAGTATATACAACCATTATTTAACATAAAAAACTTGCCAAACTAAGCTAGAAAACATATGGCGGAAATAAAAGTCAGCTGATCAGTTACTCCTACCTTGTTCAATATACCAGCTTAAAGGTTAAATTATACGTGACATAACCGTCACGCTATAACCAAATGAATCAAATCGGAAACCACTTTCATTTTCATTTGTTATAGATATGTCATTACGTATAATTTAAGCTTAAGTGTAAATAATATATCAGCTAATCTCAATAAATTATTAAAAGGGTCAGTTAAGAAAGGCCACATGATGTCGTAAAAAAATGATTTAATAAATTTAAATAAAAATATTTTTTCCTGTCAGCACCCCTGGCAAATAAAAGCGTGCACTTATCGCTTATTTTTCAGAACAACGTCATACTTTAATTCAAAAAATCATTTCGATTTGCTTGCATTTACCAGCTCTGGAAAATGAGCGATATGTATACGAAGGCATTTAATGTAAATATTATTCAACGACAAATAGAAATTATTTTCAAAAGCTGCGAACGTCTCTAGTTTCGCATAACTTATCTTTTCTAATATATATATGTATGTTCATCCAACACAAAAAATCTCTTACTTCCTGTGTAACTCTAATGATTTTGTAAGATTTTCCCACTATTTGTCATTTAACATTCTTTAATACTTATTATGCAAAATTGTTTTTATTACAATTTTTTTCATATCAATTATAGCAGCATTAACTATTAGGAAATATGGTCAAGTATAAACAATTTACATAAACATGACATGAAAAATTCATTTAAAATTCTTAGATCTTGAACTTGTACTCTAAAAAATTTATCAGTTTTTAAAGAGTATAAAAAATTTTTTTTAATACAAAATAAAAATTTATATATAAATAGAAAAACGTCAAAAATGAAAGGAACATTTAAATGAATAAAACATTTTGCTACCAATTAAATAGATTAAAATAAGTTGCACGTGCTTGAACCTTTGCATTTAATTTAAAATATATAAATTAAGGACATTCAAGTGTGTACGACAAATAATCGAAAATGTGTAGACGTGTTGTTTTATATGTACATACTTACATACATAGGGTCTTATTCATAAACGTACAATAGTGTTTATTAAAGACTTATTTGACAATTATTCCATATATACTTGTCAAATAAGCCTTTAATAAACACTATTGTACCTTTATGAATAAGGTATATAATATTTAACTATAAATTAATATTTTTTTTAAAGACTTCAATCCACATATCGTTGCCTTAATGTAAAAAGGCCCTATCTTTTTTTTATAAGACCAGATTTTTCTTTATTTTGGAAAATGGCCCATTCATACATCACAATTACGCAAAAAAATTTTTACTTCAAAATACGAGTTGGGCCTTTCTATATTAAGGTAACGATATGTATATAAATATAAAGAAACAGTGTTAATGACTGACTAACTGGCAGATTTATCATTGCATATCCAAAACGTGTAGAGCTAAAGACTTGCAATTTGGACTGGATGTACCTTTCTATATGTTTAGATCCACTTAGACGGGGTTTCAGGAACTTTAGAATCGAAAGGGGTAAAAAAAGGCCAAATATATAAATATCTAATATCTCCCAAACTATAAACGATAGAAATAAAATTTTAAAAGTATCGCATTTTAATTAAAAACATAATAGGACCTGTGTCTGGCACTTTTTCGGAATTTTAGACCCTAAGGGTTAAAAAAAGGTAAAAACTGAACCTTTACTGTAAATAGGTACACTTTGTAACTTTTAAACGAATAAAGATTAAAATACAATTGCATTCCACAGATCTAAAGAATAAATATAAATATATTTTTAAAACTTTTTTTAATATTTTGCGCAAGCCTACCATAACAAAGTTACGAGTATGTTTTAGAAAGAAAAATATTGTGATTTTTGTGATTGTGATTGTGATTTTGCCGCGCGTCCTTTAATAATGTAATAAATGTAGGTTGCAGCATAAGTAGGTCAAAACAAATATTGTTTAGAGCGTTTGCTATTAAGGAACCGTAACAAATACGCCAAACAAAAAGTTGTTTTATTTTTTTCAAAAAAAATTATTATTTAATTTGGATAATATATTGAATATCCCTAATACATATTAACTAAGTGTTAAAATCGTGCATTTCAATGCAAACTTAATCCCGTTGCGGTTTTCAGATCAATGTTTAAAGTCTATTATTAAAAGAACTCAAACAAACTCTCCTAATAGTTAAAAGATTTTAAATTGAATTCTTTTAATATCATGACTTTCGTAGCTTTTTTGTTCTTTAAAACAGATTTTTTCTTAAAGTTTTTGCAATTGTTTTTGACACGATTAAATTTCTCTTAACACCCACACATTAAACTGTTATCTCTTGACTAGTTATAAATGTATGGGCCACTTCAAGCTAAATAATTTACTTGTTTTAAATAAAAATCGATTAATTTATGTCTACAAGATAATAAAAGTTTTTGGCTTACATATATAAAAATTATAAATTTGATTATTTATTAGCAGCAACAGCAGTCTATAACAGAGGCCGCAATAATAATTACTGTTTTACATTTCAAAGAAAAAAGACAGGAATAAGAAAACATCAAAAAGTCAAGTGATTTTAAATTTAATTTTTTTGAAAACCATCCATGTGTTTTTTGATTTATTTTTGACAAAAATAACCAATATGTAATTTATATTTTTTTGCTAAAAAAAAATTGAGTATTGCATATAAAAATTAAAAAAAATCCCGATTATTGTTACTATTTTTATTATTGGTTTTTAATTAAATAGAAGTGGAAAAGTAATTATTTTTGTAAAAAAATGTAATACAAAGTTGAAATATATAAAAATTTTTTTTATAAATAATATGGTGTCTGCTTTGAAATAAATGGTATAATATTTAATTCTTTTTTGCAACTGACTTTTGTTAAATACAATCAACTATACTTTTAACGAATAAATACATTTCAAAGTTTAATGTGATATTTTTGGAAGCCGAGAAGTGATCATCTTGGGACGAATTATGTGTATTTAGTTATTGTTAACAAAAACAAAATACACATAATTCGTCCCAAGACGATCACTACCCGGTTAGACGATGACTACCCGGTTTTCAAAAAACAGCGCATAAGTTCAGTCTTCTAGTGGCAACTATAAGCAAGAATCCATTTTTTTTCGAGTCTTGTGATCTTTTGTTAAACGCTTAAAATAAACCATCCTTGGGAATTAACAACAGATATTTGTGTTAACCAAAAATCTAAAAATTGTGGTCAGGTTCGTCATAGTGAAACTACTCATATGTGTATATATATCCGGTCTATTTGTTTAACTGTTTTATAACAGTTAATTTAGCCAGGTGGTTATATTTATTAGAAACTTTTTAATATAAAAAAATTGCAGCACACACACATGCACATTACAATAAATGTTTGTTAAAAAATTAAATCAATGAACTTATTGCGTTGTAAAAAATTAAATAAATTTAAAAAATCTATCATGCGGAAATAAAAGTGAGTGTTGACAAAGGCGGCTCGCAGCATTTTATACTGAAGGGAATGAATAGGTGAATGAATTCTTTTAAGGTTGTTCTCGCCAGACATATGATAAGAAATTATTCACGTGCTGAAAGTTAAAAAATTTTTTTTTGGAAATAAACTTTTTAATAATGTGAAAATGATCAGAAGAAAATATTTTCACAAAGATAATGTAGAAGAAATTTTTGCCGCCTTAAAAACAATAAACCACCATCAATGCAATTGTTGCGTAAAACGGGACTTTTAAAAACTAAGGCTCATATTCATAACAATTATTTTAGGATCGTACAAATTTCTATGATACATTTGTTAAATGGGCTCATTAAAAACCTACAACAATTATTATTAATATGGGCCAAAATATTTTTAAATTTTAGTATTTTCCAAACCATTTTTTAAATATGCTGTAAAAGTTGTTTTATATTTTCCCAATTTTTTATTTAAAAATTTTATTCTTTTGAATATTTACATATTTTCCGGGAAAAATTTTTCCAAAAAAAAAAAAAAAAAAGAATTCGTTTAATTTCCCTTCAACAGAAATTTTAAAAAATCTTAAATTTCATGAACATATAAATAAATATTTCATTTTTATTTAATTTGTTTTCTGCATCGAAAATACTTTACAATTTTGTTTAAATTTTGTTTCTAAGAAGAAAAAAAAGAATACTTTATTTAACATTTTCGAAAATATTTTGAGCCGGATTTTTATCATATTTCGAACGAAAGATTATTTTCCCATAACAAAAGAAAGTTTATTGAAAATGTTTCATTGCACTTAACTAAAAAAATATCTTTTATATGTACAAAATGTGTAATTTTTAAAAAATTCCCCCACTAAATAAGAAATTGCTATGCCCCTGCCTTAAACAACGAAATAGGCCAAAGTTTATTTTGTTCAACAGGCAACAAAATAATTAAAAAGTTATTTAATAGTTTCACTGTCGTAAATTGCAAGTTGTTTTCTAAGCGTTGAAATAAATCCACCATCATTCAGGTAATGAATAATTAATAACTATAAATAAGATTAATAATAAAAATTAGAGTTTAAATTTACTTAAAACGGCAATAATAATTAAAAATAATTTAAGGTACGTATTTGACGTACATAGATAAACAGACATTTGTTATAAAAAAATAATCGCGCATCAGTAAATCAAAAAACCAGCTATTTCCCAAAAGGCTTAAAAGTCCTAAACTCTAACAAAAATTGCAAAATTCTTCTCCTTAAACTATTTTTGTAAATAAAACTCATAAGTATATACACGTGCAAAATACGTAAGAAAAATATTTTTTGTTATAATTTTGCTTTATAAGTGATTTTTTTATGTTAAAAAATAAAATTAAATTAGTTTGAGATGAACAGTGGTGAGTTTTTAACTTAGATTTTCGGTGGTCATTTATAACAACTTTTCGGTAAAAGCAACAACCCCGGTTTCATTTCGGTTGCGCAAGTCGAGCTCGTACGTACTTTAATCTCATAAAATTCAAAATGAGTCAAAATTTAAAAAACAAAATGGCTTTTAATATTTTCAACGATTTTTTAACTTTATTGCGATTGGTCCTTCACACATTAGAGTAATTCCGCCAGAACAAAATGACAAAGTGATGGCAAAAGAGGTGAAGAGTATGGTTATTAGTTGGCGTAATTTTTCAACCAGCCTCAACCCCGCACAAGCAGCATAAAACCAATAGATACACATTTGAAAAACAAAAGGTTTGCTTAAAACACTAATACACACACACAAGCTTTATACACGTATACATTTTATGCCAGAACAATTAGTCCAGTGTGTAAGGAAGAGAACAAAAATTGTTCGCTTAAATCTTATGGCGTTTTCTTTTCTGGCAGAAATGCTGCCTTTATTCTGCCCTATGCACTCATTTCTGTTCTTTTCTGAAAAGCAAGGCAGCATTGCTACAGAGTTGTAAGTTCTTTTCTGGTAATGTTGCCCTAAAAAAATGAAAAAATGCTACATTTTTGCCCCTAAAATAATCAAAGGGTTACTCACTGCCTTTTTAAAAAGAAGAAGATCTATTTTTTTGCTATCACTTTTTTGACGTTGAATAAAAAAATTTTATTTCTGTAAAGAAATCATAAAATGGAATTAAAAAACGAGGTCTCATCTAAAAATATAGTGATTGTTTGTTCTGTTGTAGTCACTGAAAATGTACCAGTTTTCAAAGGTTTAGGTAGTTTTAAAAAAGTGTTACAAAATAAAATGGCAACATTTATGCTCAGAAAAGAAAACACCATTACTCCAATATGTGATGGGCCATTCAGTAACTTATTTTAATAATATTCGCATCGTTTAAAATAACAATAAATATTACGATTTTGCGATTCAGCAAAGTTATTAAACGATATTCGCTATCGTTAAAGACAGCTGTTATTATTAAGTAAACAGCAAAACGTTTTAGCGATTTGTACAATCGTTATACTTTAAAAAAGGTTATTTTGTTTATTTTGTTAAAATTTATTTTAAAACGAATTTTTTTTATATGAAATACATATAAAAATCAACTTGATCACTATCGTTAAAAACTTCTTAGTGAATCACTTAGCCGTAGCAGCAAACGACAATTTCTGTCGATAAATATTACGATCGTCGAATCGTTAAAAATTACTAAAAAATATTTTAATGACAATTATGAATTAAGACACTATTATTTATTATGCTGTGAGTGCATACGTATATACATATACATATACATATAACTGATTGCTTGCCGACTGAGTCTATTTGTTATTGTGATTTGATGTTGAAGACCTCAACACGTTTGTGTTGTTAATGTTGTTATCGTCTGATATATATAAAACGTGCGGCTTTTTGTTATCAAATTTTGAATACAAACATTGTTGCTAAACATAGAGTTGAATAAACTTGTAAATTAGATTGAGAAGGTCGTATAAACAAAAATATGACTGTGTTAATAAGGAATATTTTATATTTATATGTATGTATTTTTAATAAGGGCTTATTTGACATAATAAAAATAATAATAATAATAATAATAATAATAATAATAATAATAATAATAATAATAATAATAATAATAATAATAATAATAATAATAATAATAATAAAAATAATAATAATAATAATAATAATAATAATAATAATAATAATAATAATAATAATAATAATAATAACAATAATAATAATTATTATTATTATATATATATATTATTATATATTATATATATAATAATAATAATAATAATAATAATAATAATAATTATTATTATTATTATTATTATTATTATTATTATTATTATTATTATTATTATTATTATTATTACAAAAGTAATTAAAATTATTATTATAATAATACTCAATTAAAATTCCAATTATAATTTAATTAAAATTAGTTCTCAATCTTTAACCTTTTAATTAAACTAATGCATAATTTTTTTGGCTTAATTTTTTTTTAATTTTGAACTTTTACAAGTAGACCCCAACAACTAGTTTGATTTTTGAACTGAAGACTAAACCAGTAGTAACACTAACAACATTTACTAATTAATAGCTATGTTTTCATAATTTATAACTTTCACTACATATATTTTCAACTATAAAATCATTTTAAAAAAATTAGAAAAAAAGCTATTAAATTTTTTTTATGTCCATGTATATTTTCACAATTGCGTTTTATTAATTTGCAAATTATATTTTCAAATATCTTTACTACGTTTTAAGACAAAATATAATGTACATATGTATGTATGTACATATGTATATAATGTCAAGGTTGTACTAATATGCATCAATTGTTACAGAATCGTATGAAAAGAAAATCTTAACAAATATATTATCACTCATACGCTTTTGTTGGCATTAAGTGCATTATGTCGGCAATTTTTTTAATTCAATATTCAAATATGTAGTTGAATGGACAAAACAAAATGGATTTGGTTTTTGTTAGATTAAAGCTGAAAGCCAACAAATACATACGTATTAATTAGAAACATATTCGTGGAAAGCAAACTATTTTGTTAAAAAAATGTAAACTGTAAAATCAATATTTCGGGGGAAATAATAATTTTTTGATGAGTGCGTGTTAGAAATTTATAACTTTAAACAAGTGCAATTAAAAAAAGGTATAAAATTCACAATCTTTAAACATTTAGATTGAAATATGATGTAAAAATTAAAACGTGTATTTACATCATAATTTTTTCAATGGCAAGAACATCTTTTCTGATGATCTTTTAAAATTTTGTTTCAAAGGAATTTTTAATTTAAAGTTATTTTAAACTCCACCGTTTTTTTTAACTTGAAGAACATATTTTTTTCTTTCTTAGAATATAATAGACATTTTATTTTTTCACTTAATTATTTTTGTAAAAAAAAATTGTTTAAAAATAATTAGTTTTTACGCAATAAATTAATGTTTTTGATTTTTGCTGGACATTTTTAGCCTGAAAGGTTGTTGTTCAATGGGGCCAAAAGCATCCTATCAACTTCGAATCAATTCGTAAAGTGATAAATTGTCTCAAATAATGAAATGAAAATATTGAGCAAGTGGTATAGTAAATAATGCTTAAATAAAAAAAAATTATTTTAGATATTTAAATGATCAAAAAACTTTCGAAAATTAGGTTCTTCCGAAAATCATTGCTTGTGGCATTGATGCCTGTTTGTGATAATTGAGAAATAATAGTATCATAACAGTTATTTGATCTTTTTTCTCTGCTAAAAGCTTTTTTTCTCTCATTTCTCATCTCCTTATTTTCTTTACCAAAAAGTTCCCATAACGGTAAAGCAGCAACAAATTATCATTTTGGCAAATATTTTAAAAGAAATTTGAAAAACACCAATGCCCCCAACTAAATATTTTTATGCAAATATTTCGCCACAGGAAATACAAAACGCTGTATCTAACAAAAAATTTTAAATTGAAGTTAAATACGTCACCTGGTAAATTTCTTTTGTCTAACAGAAATAAACTCTTTAGTCCGTTTTAACTTAAATTGCAAAATTTTGTGTTTTAATTGTTAATATTTGTTTCATTGAAACTAGGGTTTCTTTCCCTGTAAAATTTTTAAATTGTTAGATAAGACGTTTTGCATTTTCTGTGACAATTGAATACTTCAAAATGTAGCAAATACATATATGCTGCTGATTAAGATCTCATTGATGATGATATGGCTAAAAATGTATAAATTTAGACAATTTGTTGATTCAATAAATTGGCAAAAATCTTTCTTTTACAACCACACGAATAAATATATATTTTGCAAACAAAATAAATTAAATCAAATGCTTTTATAATGACGTTATATCAAAGTTAATTTTGTTTAGAAGAAATGAATAAAAATTTTTATATTTACTTTTTGAAATGACATTTTAATCGTATTTTTATACTTGTTTTTCTTTAAGAGAAAATAGAAAATGTAAAATTGTTTTTAATTTTCGGTAAAAACTATTCCTGTCGCTGTAATCAAATCTTGCCACTATCGTTTGTTTGTTGACTTTTTTGCCAAACAATAATTTTTTTTAAAGATTATGTTGGAATACTGTAACACATCCATATTCCCTTTAATGTTATTGTACGTCTTGACAAGACAAATTCATGCCTAGACAAACGTCAAACGCAGTATATAAAAAAACCCAGTATATAAATACCGCATTTTTTTTACTTGGATTTTTACATTTGCCTAGGCATGAATTTGTCTCGTCAAGGCGTAGGTTTAGAAAAATAATTACGATAACCTATAATTATCCCTATTAAATAACTCTGATTAAAAAAATTCTCTCAAAGATTGACTTAAATATTTTTTCATTCGACCCATTATATAAGTTTGAACCACTGTAAAAAACTCAGACTAGCTCAACATGGCCTTTTAGCCAAATTTGTTAAACAGTGTTCGTCGTTTTAAGATGAAAGATTGGGTACCCTGAAACATCTTTAAAGCTGCATAAGAATGAAGAAAAAGAGCTGATAGATATGATAAAACATTTGCGGTGATTGGAACCTCAATACCCTAAGTCCGATTCCTAAGAAGGGAGAAAACCCCATTTGTGCCAACTATCGCAAAACAGTCTCTGATCAATCGCTTTAAGGATCCTATTTGGTATGTTGTGTTGTGTTGCCCATCTGCATGGCTTAAAGTCAAAGAAATCATTTATCGACTATATCTTCACGCTCTGCCAAATCCTGGAAAAGAAACAGAAAAAGGATCGCGATCGCACCATTTTTTTTATGTCTGCGTGTAAGATCTGACGAAAACTTATACGACTCTAAGCGATAAAAGATTTTCAGTAAAAATAAAAAGTGACCTGTCTGACCAATTAACAGCTACAAGAGGCTTCAACAGCTTGACAGCTTAACGTGCAACTTCATCAATACACTGATTAAGAAAGTGTTGGCAGAAACAGAAAATAACAAAGTAGGCAGAGGAAGCAACAAAGCCCACACCCTCCTTGCATATGCGGATGACATTGACATCGTCGGACTTATTGGTGATTTTTCCCAAATGGAGAAGGAATCCACAAAGGTGGGTCTGAAAGAAAAGGCTAAGATTAAGCGTCATTATAGGGATCGGCATTTGCAGAAGAGGTAGTAGAATAGTTAATATACCTCGGCTTCGCCATCAATAGAAATAAAAATATCAGCATCAAAGTAAAAAAACTACTTAAAGATATATAAATAGTTTTAAATCAGAGCTCTCTCTCTCTCTCTCTCTCTCTCTCTCTCTCTCTCTCTCTCTCTCTCTCTCGAAAAAGATGTGATGAAAAGAAAGACCAGTTAGACAAGACTGTGCGATCCTGTTCTTGGAGCAGCCAACTTTGCCTCCAGGCGTGCTAAGTTGCTGCGGGTGTTAAGTCCATCCATACTCCAATTGGTCACAAGAACTCCTTTAGCACTCTGTTGGGCACAAAGTCTCGAATGTACAGCGGGTGAGATTGGCAAAATTTACTTTTTAAAAACGCTTCATTTTTCTTTTAGTGCTTTATTTTAAACTTAGCTTCTTAATGGGCCTAAGAAGTCTCCGAGTGTTGATGTATGAGAGGGTGTGCCCCTTTTCATCCCCCTTTGCAACCTAATACTTAGTCCCTACAATAAACTGTTTCCTGAAAAAATATACTTAAAAAGAAAAATATATTGCTCATTATATCACCAGAAAAATAAGTTAATTTATCTGTTTAGGACCGTCTTCCACCGATTTTGGAAATTTGTCTAAAAATCTAAACGATCGAAATTTTCTACACATATGCGACTTTTGACAGATTCAAAAAGATCATCATAAAATCATGTCATTTTGATTTTAATATGCAATAAATCAAAGCTTGTTTGCTGAAAAATTTTAAGATCAATTTTTTGCTACAAAATTGTAATAAATTGTAATTTATGATTTTTCCAAATTCAACAAAAGAAACAATTTGCTTCCGAATTCAGATATAAAAACGAATGAGAAGTTTCCAACGCAATCATAAGGTTCGTCAAAAACCGTATGTGTGTTCAGAAACTATGAGTCTAGTTTAAAGTAATTGGCATATTTAGGACTTTATTAAAATATATATAAAATAATAATTTTTTTGTGATCTGATGAGTTGTAAAAAATATTGATTGATAGATAATTTTAATCTTTTTGCTTTTTTCTTAGTGATAAAGTGACACTCAAAAATGAAAATTGTAAAATTTTAGTTATAACTATTTTGTGTTGAAAAATCACTAGAACTATATACATACATACGAATACCCAAAAAGCAATAAAACCATACATACATGAAACATTTCATAACAACAAACAGACAATAATACTTATGTACTTGTTGCCCAATATTGTTGTGCAAAAATAAACGCAAAAACCATTTAAATTTATATTTAAGCGGTAGAAAAACTGCTTAAATCTTTTAATAGAAGTGGACAATTTCAATTATTTTATATTTGCGATTTTGTTTATATATTTTTTGGCTTTTGAATTACAAATATATTTGATTTAAATATTTGATTGTATTCTTGAAAACTGCTCATCGCAGTGTAATGATTTTTATATTTATACTCTCATTAAATGATCAGTTGAGGTCAGTTGATCCGGAAGATAAGTTCTTTTAAACGCCACAACAAAACTATGCAATAAATCCAAATAAAAGAAATTTTGCAAACAAACGAAACAAAAGCAACAACTCATTATAATATTAAAGCAAATTATTTTATTAATAATAATAAAATAAAAAAAAATCATATTTTGTTGTTTTGCAAATTGCTTTGTAAATTCACACAAGTACGGGAGAACAAGAAAAAATTTATTAATATCAATATAATTCCATTATTATTTCGGTGGTTGGTATATTTTTTTTAAACGTTCATCGCGATCGGTTAAACTAAATTCCATCAAAGTATATAATTTGCAGCGGTTGTTTGAATTTTTACTTATTGCCTGCTGTTGAAAATTCTCAACAATACTGGATAAATATTTTAAATCATTGCGTATGTCGCATAGTTGTCAGTTTGTAATATACAATCGTCCCAAGCGAATCTTTCAAGCTGAACGCGTCAAAACCTCCATTGCCACCAAAAGCAAAAGTCATCAAAGCACAACTATTACAAATCGAAGATTACGAATTACAATTATTTGCAAATGCAATACGAAAACATAGTACGGCAACGCCACTAAATCGTGCGGGTGAAACGCGTTTATCATCAGCTGCCCTACGACGTTATCAACTGAAAATGTCCTTAAAACAAGGAAGACCGCCACCAGCACCATCATCGGGGGCAGCCGGTGTCAAATCATATATATTAACTCAAGGTTTAAGTGTTAGTAAATGTTTGCAGAACTTTAAAAAAACTTCTAATGGATTTTGTTAAGTTAATTGAGTTACAAAAATGATTTCGTTAAAAAAGTTTATTGGACAATTACACACTCAAATATTTTTAATGCCTTTTTTTGTGCATAAAAACCAGCCACAAGTAAACATATGCACATGTGTATTGTTTCAAGGTTATTTAAGATTTACTTAAAATATGTAAAACAAATTTTGCAATAAGTAAAATTCAAAAACAAAGAAACACACGATATATAAAAACACAGACTAATCAAAATTGTTGATAAAATATTAAAAATTTTGGTTTAGAAAGTTTTCTTTTGGCAAAAGGTTTTTCCGAATTTGTTTTTAAAATAACTGTTATAATTACGCCAAACAAATTATAACAAAAAATAATAATTTGTTTTTTTATTTAAATTTCTTTTAAAAAAATATTTTTTTTTAAATTTTTTTTGTATTTATTTTTTTGCCAGAAATAATTGTTATTTTTATATATATACATATAAAGATATAAATCAATTATTATAATTAAAATCGTTAATCAAAAAATTATAATTTTTTTTTGCCAAAACAGTTAAAAAAAAATTATATTTTGGCAAAAAAACAAACGTTTGATTTGCAAAAAAAAAACTACCTTAATACCATCCAGATAGGTTACTTCACTTGACTCCCTACAAGGAAGTACTTGTTTTTTTTTGCATTAAAAAATCTACTGTTTAAAATACTTCAACAAACAAACATAAAAATAAAAAATTGCGTCGCTCTTTAGATAATCAGCATAATAAGATCTTCAATTTTAAATTCTTGAAAGCTGAAACTTCTAAAGTCACACCCGTCAAAGTCTAGTGTCTACTTAGTATCATAGGTGTTAATTCTTAGTTCTTGAACTTTGATGAGAAGTGTTAGTAAAATGGTACACCTGCCACAGAAGAAAAAATCGTTCGAAAATACCGAAATCGACACCATCAGTTGTCAATAGTTCTTTATTTGACAACCGATGGTGTCAATTTTTTTTAGAAACGCCTTTCAATAACAATCTTGATGTTTTGAAAAAGTTTTGTGCTTATTTTGAAAACAGCCGTTTTTTTTGTCGGCGCTTTTTTTTTTATTTGACAACAGAGAGTTTTTTATTTGACAACAGACGAGCTTTATTTGACAACAGAGCGTTCTTTATTTACGAAAAGTGTGTAAACAAATTGACAATGTGTGGTATTTTTAAATTTTCGCATTATTTGGCCACAAAGAGTTTTTGATATGACAACGCCTGGTAATTTTCAATAATGTTGTTCTTGATTTGACAACAAAAACAAAAACAATTTAAAACCCGTCGTGCATAATTTCAGTGCTTATTTTTTTCTGTGTGTACATGCTTCTTCTATATTTATAGAAGATGTGTTTGTTCTTAAACTTTTTATGATTTATTGCAAATTTTTTATTTTGGCTTAAGTTATTTATTTAATTTCTTTTTATTAGAAGAAATATTTTTATTTCATATATAAATCTTTATGCTACACATATCTTGTACCAAATAAGCCAGCACGGCAACACTGGTGATGGGCACCCTAAACAAATAAAAAAAATTATTTTATTTAAAAAACAGAATAAAATCAATTTACACAACAAATAATCTCGGTAAATAAGGCTCGTGAAAACTTTTTAATTTATAAACTACAAAACAATAAAATAAAATTAAAAAAAGCAACAAAAAAAAAATTAATTTTGTTGTAGCTCGTAATTTTTGTCGATTTAAAATTTTTCGCTTTAATTTAATATGTTGCAAGAAAGCCAAATTCTAAACAAAATTTTTGCTTCAGTGAACTTGAGATTGATTTTAAAAATGATTGCACATGTCCGTCTTTTCGTCAATCATTTACATATCGAAGAAAAAACAAGTAAGATCACTATATTCGGCTGTGCCGAATCTTATATACCCTTCACATTGGTCTTTTTATATACCCAGCCGAGTTTTTTTTACTGAAAATAATATAATTAAAATATCTTGTCCGAGTTTTTTTTTAAGTCCATAGAAAATTTTAGAAAACTTTAACGTTCGAATGGATAATAGAAATAGATGAGGAACGTTTGAGGTCGACAGTTAAAAAAGTTTTCGACATCATTCATAATAAAAGGTTAATAAAAGATGTTAATTTTTATGGGATGTTCTAGTCCCCCTGCTCCTCTCCAACTTTTTTTCCAAAATTTATGAATTATTTGTTTATTACTTTTTGTAGAATATTCGAAGTCGATAGCTGTTATATTTTCCCAGATATGGCGTATCATAAAAATTGTTAGTTTGTATTAGAGCTACCCCTTCCCCTGCCCCTTTCCAAAAAACTTTTTTTCGAATGTAGGTCTTATTTTCCTGTAACTTTTTGCAGAACATTTGAAGTCAATTTCTGTTATTTCATAAAAATCGTTAATTTGTATGGGAGCTACCCCTTCTTCTGCCTCCATCTAAAAAATTTATCTCTATACCACTACTTTTTGTAGAGCTTTTGAAGTCGATAGCTGTTATAGTTTCTACGATTTAGCGCATAAAATGTTTCACCAAATTTGTGCAATTGTAGAAAAAATACCGCTTCCCCTCATTCTATCATTATTTAGATCCCTACTTATGGAGTATCCGTGCCAAATTTTGTGGAAAGAGTGACTACATTTACTGAGATATATAGGGATATATGCACGGATTTTGTCCTAAAAAAATTAGTTACTTTGTGTTTTTGCTTATATCTCGGTCAATAGTGATTCGATTATGCTGATTTTAAATAGCGATTGTCTCCAGGATATTTCCAATAGTTTGACACCATTAACTGGTCTGTATCTTTTTATTTGACTCCGGAAACTTGATTTCAACAGACGGACAGACGGACAGACAGACAGACGGACAAACGGGCATGGCTATATCAACTTCCCTATCTATAAGGATCCAGAATATATATACTTTTTGGGGTCGCAAATGGATAATAAAGAAATTACAAACGGAATGACAAAGTGATATATACCCTTATCACTATGTGAAGGGTATAAAAATTGCAAAACATTCGAAAACACAGACATGATACATATGTATAAATATAACGAACATACATATGTATATACCGTATACCATAAACAAATATATGTATTTGTATGTGAATTTATTTTTGTTGTATATGTATTTGTATATGTTTAAATACAAAGCAAAATTTATGACGTTATAATGGCCCCAAATATCAGTCTGTATGTATGATTAAATAATTATTTAACAAAAAAATAAAAAAAAACAATATGTACCAGAAATTAACCCCCAGCTTCGTAAGCGCTTTTTTAAATATATGTATATTGAAGCAAAGTACTTAACGCAATGGATTGCTATAAACATTAAAGAGTAAAGTTTGCAGAGATTTCTATACAACTGATTTCAGAATGTTTAATTCTCTATTCTTAATAATTACCGACCGATTTAAACATATAACAATAACTGCTAAGTTTACATTACAAAGCTAACAGCTTTAAAATCTTCTAAAATGTACCATAAACATAAAAAAGTCCTTTTGGGTTACTTAATTGACTTTCGATCTTATTTTAGGTTATTAGCCCTAAGTTTTATATTTCTAGACTGATAATTTTAAAAACGCAAATAAACCAAAAATGGGGAAAAGTATATTTTGGCCACTTAATTGAGTTTCGATTTAATCTGGGTCAATATTCCCTAATCACCAGGGCAAGTTAAGAATGGCATATGCCACTTAATGCCATTTCTGCAATTTTTTTTATTATTTTTTAAAAAATGCCATTTTAAATATTTTTCATTTACTTTATGCCTTTTTTTTTGCCATTTTCTGCGTTTTTTACCATTTTGCAAATCTTTTTAAAACATTTTTTTGTCATTTTTAAGTTTCTGTGTTGACGTAGGCTTATAATGTCAAAAATGCTAAAAAGTACCAAAAATTTAAAAAAGTAGCTTTCAATTACTAAATTGACCTTTGACCCCAATTCTTAATGTCATATTCCCAGGCCAATAACTTTAAAAGTGCAAAAATACACTAAAAATATGGCAAAATATCGCAATCTGGGTTAATAGTTTCATATTTTTAGACTCGTAATCTCAAAAATGCATAAAAGTACCTGCATCTAAAAAAAATAGTTTTTTTAGAACTGTCGAATGCAATTTGATTTTTGTTTTTAACTCTTTTTGTATCAAAATAACAAAAGTATCTTAGAAGTATTTATATCTTAGTTTTGTCCTTTTATTCCCTTAAAGTCGGAAATTTCAACAAAGTACTAAAAATTTATTCATATATGTGGAAAACCTGTTAAAGGCAATTTTAATATGGATTCTACCTATATCTATTTGGCTTAAAAGTTACTCAAAGTAGCTAATAGTACCAAAATTTAGTTTTCATCCCTTTTTATTGTTTAAAAGTAATAAAAAGCATCAAAATATAGTCTTGGCCCAAATTTCTGAAAAAGTACCCAAAGATAGCTAATGAACTAGTTTACCTTTTTTTACCCATTTATATCCCCTCAACGTTTCTTAAAATCCCTTCTCAGTGAATAAATACATCGAAAGAGATACCTGCTTTTAAAATTTCAAGTCTCTAGCTTAACGCTTTTGAGCTGTACGAAGAATAATCATTCAGTAAGTTAGTACATAACGTTATAGATATCTATAGAAGATATCGAGATATATGTATCGTATACTTAATTTAAAACAGGCACATTTCAAAATCACTTATTTTTATCGGAAGTGTAATTTTTTGTTAATTGGGTTAACAAGCAAAAAATAATAATTTATATGAAAACGCAATTTTTGTGTTCTTTAAAATTGAAACTGGGTACAATTTTATCAAAAAAGGAGGAAATGATTATGATGCGTTTTGAGTTGTGACTCTTTATGATTTAGTGTGTGATGTGATTTTGTAAAAATATTTTCGTTAAAATATTTTAATGACGTATGTGTGTATGTATGTGTTATAAACAAAAATATATCAACAGAAAATATGTATAAAAACAATTAAATGTTTCATTTAGAAAATGTGGGGGTGTATGTATTGGCACATATATGTTGAGCGGTTTGGTAAACAATTTTAATTAGGCGAATTCCTACCAGACTGAAACACAGAAAAAACTGAGAAAAATATCTTAACCAAGAGCATTTGCTTTAAAAATATAGTTAAAGCGGTGCTTAGGCAAAATTATTTTTCAGCGGACTTTGCATCCAAAAAATAAACCGGAAAATTGTTTTTTAATTCCTTCCAGCTTACATTGTCGGATAAAAAATTAGATGCAATCACATGAACACAGCTATTTTAAAAAGTTTTTAATCATCTTAACTTTTTGAAAAATTTTATAAAGTGAAAATTTAAAAAGACTGCCAAAATTTCCTCTCGGATTTTATGTTTATATCAAACGAAATATTTTAACCCCATAGCACCTGAAATCTCTTACGTGCTTACGTGTCACACAAATTTACAAATACACCTCAATCAGATGGGTATCAGAAGACATCGAATCGATAAAGTATTTCCTGTGCCGCTGCCCAACTTTGCAAAGGCCTGAGCCCAATGTTTTATATCAGATATTTTACTAGAGGAGTTCGACTACATTATCGACATTTTCTAAGTTTCTCCCCAATATCCTGTTTTCTTGCTAGAAGCGCAAAACAAGATCACTGGCTTAGTTGTATGTCCTACAGGACTTGATGTCTTCGTTTGAGGTGTCCTCCTTTCTACCTTAACTAATCTTGTCTGATTTCACCTATTATACAATTATTAAAAACAATTAGGCCGAAAAAAATAAAAATTAAATAAAATATCAAGTTGCTTATTTAAATTAAATAAAATGCTTTTATTTTATTGTTTTTTTTTTTTGTAGTTTTCCGTTTTTTTTTTAAATGCAGTAATAATAATAAAAATACTTTGGCCTAAGTTTATATTTTAGATTTCTTTTTACTTAGAAGAAATTAATAATTTTCCATTGAAGTTAAAAGAAACGTTGTTTCAAAAAGCAAAGTTTTCCACTGATAGTAGCCGAGTAGTACAATTCCTATTTTTTTGATAGTTATAAGAAAAGAGGAACATTATTGGATTTAACTTATATGTTATCCAGAAAAGTAAACGGAAATTTTTGTCTACTATTTTGTAAGTTAGGATTAAGTTTTAATTTTTTAAAAACCCTATTTTTTTGTATTAAAGCGTCTTTGACAACATTTTAGTAACGGTTTAGTTTCGTCTATCTATCAGATGGAAAACATAGGGTCAGAGATCCAATTCGACTAAATTTTTAATTCGAAGCCGCTGCCGATTGAAGCGGATGGTTTCGAATCAAACAGTTTTCCTTTTTTGCTGCAATAACTGTTTTTTTTTGCTCTTTTTTATTCAGAATAAAATACTTTTGCTAAGAAATAATTATAATTACTACTAAAAACAAAAATAAGTAAACAAAATTAAAAAGCCAATCGCTTTTAAAATATAAAATTTGACACTATTAAGCTGGTGTGCTTAACTTAAATCTCCATAGTTTCCTAGTGTCTTAAAAAATCGGAAAGAATCCCTTCTTTCGGTCTCTGGTATAAATATTTTTTTTTTGAATTTTTTAAAATTAAGTTCAACGATCAAATGTGCGTTTTGAAATACAAACGTCTATAAATAGGCCTTTTCTGAACGGGATGTTGTTTTTCGATAGCAGAAGGACTGTTGAATTAAAATTTTTTATTTTGTATGCTTAAATAATTTCTTCTTTGATTTTTAAAAACTAATCAGTATTGTTAATAATAAAATATTTTTAATAATATTTTCATACTTTGCATAGTGTACTTGGAAAACTTAAGATTTGTCCCAAATTACAAAATTAAAAATAAAAAGTTTTCGTTTACTTTTTGGTAAACTACAAAAGTGATGATTACAGCCAAAATACTACTACAGCTCGAAGAGTACTAATGATGAAATCCAAAGCTGGTTTCGAAAATGCATTGTACTTGGCTATAATTGGTAGAAAAATTTTCCTTTTCAGATAAAGTTTATTTCAACATTAAAGAAGGTTCTTGTGTTTTATTTAGGTTTTTCCCCAATTTTATAAAATTTATTTGGTTTTTTCTCGGTTAAAGTATGTCTAAGTATATGCATTTCATTGATTCTTACACCGGATCATCAGTAGACTTTCCACCAAATTCTTGATAATATTTCTTACTTTTATTTGTTTAAATTTCATAATCTCAATTAGCGTATTTAGACTAATAAAAACGAATAAAAAATATTCATATTTGGTATTGATTTATATATATATTTTTTTTACAAATAAGCCAAACGCATTATTACAAAAAAAAATTTGAAAAAATATTTGGGAACATATTTTTGCAAAAATAACAAAATTATAATCAAATCGAAAAACAATTAAATTTAATGGAAAACAAAAATATTTATGTTTCGGGCCAGATCTCTATTCACATAATCTGTTTATAATGTATCACAACGTATAGCGGACATTGGGGAGACAAATAAAAATGCGTGTCGCAGTGAAAATTTTTATGTTTTTTACTTTTTGCTTTTTTTAAATCTTAAAGAAAACACACGTTCATCGCGAATAGTTAGATTCTTTAAGGCGTAAATATGTATTTTAGTGTGTATTTAAAAAAGTATGTTTGTTTATTCTTACGTACATTAGATATTTTTTATTTTTCATTTTAAATCTCTTTACGACTTGTTTTGTTAATTTTTGAACTTGTTTGAAATTATTTGCAGAAAATCCCAACAGTTACGACGAGCTATGATAACGAGAAGCATAACGGCTCAAGGAATAATAACGCGTCCGTAAAACCACCAAAGTATGTTTTAAATTTTTTTTTTCTAATTTTCTCTCTTTTTAAATATTTATCTTAAAGTAATACGTTGTGTAAACAAAAAAAATTATTTATAAAAACCTAATATTATTTTATTTATTAAATATTTGTATATATTATTAATCGGTTATCGGTAGTCAGTTTTTATTTAAAAAAGTCTATAAAAAATAAAAAAAAAAATGAAAAAAATGTATAAAAATATTGCAAATGAATCCTCAACATCAATGTTTGAAATGTATAATTCTTCGGATAGATTCATACGTTCGGATATGGCGGATGTGCCGGCTCAACAAGCAGCAGGCTCTACCCTCCCCTTAGTGATATCAAGGAAGAAGGGTGGCAGTGCAGACGATTCAGAGGATGTCAATTACAATCCCTTTGAGCACCGGAAAGTCGAACATCCAACATCGTAAGTAATTATAATATATATTTTAAATGTATACTAAAAACCACTTGCATACGAAATTTAAAAGATTTTGAAAGTTTTTTTTTGGGTAAATTACCAAATTTTTGTTTATATTATTAATTGAAGACTTTTTAATAATTGCGGCAAATAGCAAATGCTTTGTATCAATAAAAAAATTTAAACAGTTTTCAAATTATCTATTTATATAAAACATTTACTGCATTCGATTTTGATTTATTCTGCAGAAATATTGTTGACATATTTATTAAATATTTACAAATTTTGGTAAACTTTTTTATTAAAAGAACAGTTTGTTTTAAAAGAAATCGTAAAGATCTAGCTTCTAATTTTCTAAATCAGGCTTTCTTGTTTGTAATAATTATAATAAATAATTTTAAGACCTTGCAAAAAAACATATTCTGGCACTATTAAAATGGAGTATATTTTTTGGTAGACCTTTTTAAATATTTTTAAATAAAAAAATAAAATAAATTCGAAATTTGTCTAAATAATAATTTATTTTAAAACATAGTTTTTTATACAAAAAGTCATTGGTATTTTTCTTTTTATTTAAAACAATTGTAGCAAATTTTTTATTTAATTTAAGTTATAATTTTCAAACGAATTTTAGTTCACAACTCCAACAACTAGTTACAAAGTTTTAACTTAAAAGTTTAATAAAAATTTAAGGTTTTTTAAACGGAACTGTTATACAAAGTCTGTTTTATAGTGCAATATATGCCTACAAACGTAATAAATAAAGTATTCACAATAGGTAATTTTTCTATTGTAAATACCTTGTAACCTATGGAATAACGAAGACCTATTACCCAAATTCCAAAAGTTTTTACTGCATGATTCTGCCTGTAAACATCACTTTTTTAGTTTTATTATTATTCAGAAAGGCAAACGGGATTTTTTTGATTTCCTTTTTATGCATTTCTAACTATGTTAAATTTTTGCAAAATAGTTTTTTATTAAAGCTTAAAATTCCCGAAAATATTATTTTTTTATATAATTCAATTAAGAAAATTTAAAAAAAGAATATAATCGTGAACTTCTAGTTTTAATAAATATTAAGGACTAGGCTTAGTTTTCAAAAATTATTTTAATAAATAAATTTCCGTTATACAAGTTTTACATTAAAAATTAAATTAATTCAAATAACCATTCACGTGTTTCGAAATTGATCATCCCCCACAAATCTGAAACACAGCATGTCAACATTTTGAAAAAATGCGGAAATTTTCCACTTGGCAAACTGCAAGTGAAAGAAAAAAAACACAAAAATGTAAATCAAAATAAAAATAAAAGAACATTTGTCGTAACAATAAAACAGAAGAAAAAAATGTCCTAAATGAAAAAAAGACCTTGGTCTTGAAATTTGTTGCCAAAAGAAAGAAAAAAAATTAAGGATATTACTTGCAAAAGAAATTTGCATTTAAAACAAAAATGTTTTCTGTTTGAAGTGGTGTTTAGATTATGAGATTTTTTCGCAGATCCCACATCTGATAAATTACCAAAAAACTATAAAAAAGTACGTTTTCTATATTCCTTGAACTAACATTGTTGCATGAAAAAAAAACGCATTCAAAATTAGGCATAGATTAGTTATTTTGTGTGGCGACTAAGCATATGTGCTCCCGTATTAAGTTTTAGTTGTGATCTCCAAGTCAATCGTCGGAAATCAATTTTTCGGTTCTTTTCCCAATGCTCGGTTAAAATTTAACCGAACTTAAAGCACTGGTTACATAAGTTTGTATTTTACATTATACGATTAAATCTTTACCTGCATTATTCAACCGATAAGTTGTTGTCAAATTAAATATGTAATAGAAAATATTTGCACAAAATTTCGCGACCTAGACTTGATATTTTGTCCATTTAAAAAATCCCACTTATTTAAATATATACGTGTGGAAGAGAAGTTAACTGAAAAATAGGTCCATCGTTGCAAAGAACAAACGCTTCATCCTAAAGATTAGTTAAACCTTATATTAACAGGCCTTTTGTTTCTTCCAAAATAATGTTGCTTTCTTTTCTGTCAGAAATGTTGCTCTTATGCTGCCCTATACCCTACTTTCTCTAAAAAAACCAACATTGGTTTTGGATCATAAATTCTTTTTTGATAATGCGCTGACCGCAAAATAAAAAAAATCACTTGTACTCTAAATATTAAAAATGCCAATCTTAATAAAAATGTCTCAATTTGATTAAATTAAAATCGATTTTAAAAAAATTTTTTTTAAAAAATAATTTTCTGCTTAAACAAAAAATTATTTAAAAATTACAAAAATAGAAAGTGCTGCCAAGCAAACAATTTATGCTAATAAATGTAAAAATGTTAAACCTTACAGTCAGGAAATAATCGTTTGTTGATATTTAAAAATTCAATTTGTATTTAAATGTTGTGTTTTTTGCATAAATTTTGTTTTTCTTAACATTCTGTGGTGGCGCCTATTTATACATATATGTACATAAATATGTATGTAATATACTTATTTATACATACGTACATATTTATATAGATAGTAATTTTTTATCTGTAGTATAAAATTAATTATTTTATTTTTCTTTTATTTTGTTGTTTTATTTTATTAAAGTGAAAAACGTCAATACATCTGTTATACAATTAGTTTTCCTAAAAAGTCATTTTTGAAACAAGAAAAAGGCACATTTTTACATATTCGTTTAAAGAGAAAAATTTAAATTAATTTTGCAAAAACAAGATAAATGCAAACACCACATTTAATCTCTGACGTCATAAATGACTTCCTTTGCAATATAAACTTAAATGAGACGTTTTGTGATTTAAATGTCAAGTATACAAAATTTCCATATTTTTTATTAATGAAATTATTAATACGTTGTTTATATCAAACAAGTAAGCACTTTGAATGAATATTTTGTATATAAATATTTTGTTATATTAATAAAACAAACACAGATACACCCACGGTCTCTCAATTTCTTTTTTTATAAAAAACAAAACATACCTAATCATGCAAATATATTAAATATGAATTATGAAATATGATGCAAAAAAAAAATTAATTAAATAATTTAAGATATTGAATAAAAGTTTAATTGAACGTAATTCAATAAATATATAAAAGCTTGTGTAAGTACCTAATAGTTATCTTTACCTATCCGGTATAACTATATTCGAAATTTTAGTAGGTAGGCCATCCCTGTGTGTTAAGATTACAAAAATTAATTTACATCATAGGCAGCTATGCACGCCTAGATATATATTTGTTAGAAATTTCGGGCATAAGACTCTACCAACTAGATCAACGAAACATTTGGTTTTGCAAAGTTCTAAAAATTTTTCGTACCGATTATTCGCAATCGAAAACTAAACACATTTTAAAATAATTAAAGCAAAAAGAATTTGGCCAAACATCATTAAATTATTTACTGTTCGTCGGCGTAGAAATCAAAAATACGCAAGGTGAGCAAAGCAATAACCTGCTTCTTCGTAAATGCAATTTAAATATTTTTTAAACACAGTATTGAATTAGAATGAAGAAAAATCTTAATAAAAAATGTATAGTTTTTTGTTTCAAAAAGGTACAAAACAATTTTAGTTTAAGTAATTTTTGTCCAGTTTGTCAAATTTGAACCTCCACCTGGGCCAACATAACTCAATTTCCTATTGCTAGACTAATAATCTTAAAAACGCAAAAGAGTACCAAATATGTAAAAAAAGTTCTAAATATTTAAAAATGCAAATAGTACTAAAAGCGTATTCATTTAAGTGATTTCCGACCTTTATACTGCTTAAAATCGGCAAGAAAGTACCAACAATTTAAAAATAGTATTTTTGTCCAGTTAGCTAGCTTCGAACCTCCACCTGAACAAATTATTCTCAATTACTTTTATATTGTACTCGAAACCAAAAAAAAAAAAAACGCACAAAAGTACTTAATGAGTAAAAAGTACTTTTTGACCTTTAACTTGACCTATGACTTATGACCCATAAGTGCTTAAGACAAAAAGTGCTTTTTGTTTACTTAGTTAACTTCCGATCGCTGAATAAATTAGTATATCTCAATTTCATATTTCTAGATTTACAATCCCAAAAAAATGCAGAGAGGTACCAAAAACGCTTCTTTCTATACTTTTTTAGGCAATTTGAAATAAATTTCTATTTTATAAGCCTAAAAATTGTGAAAAGTACCGATAAAAATGGTTGAAATTTTTAAAAAGTATTTTTTGAGATCTGTCGAACAAATCTTCAATTAATGTTCCTATTTTTATTGGCTTAAAACCAAAAGAAGTACCTAAAAAGTATTAATATGTGGTTTTTTACTTTTTAGTACCGCTTAGGATCAAAAGTTTCAAAAAAGCACCAAAAATTTCTTTAAATTTCTTAGAGTCTAAAAGTAACGAAATGGGCAGAAGCAGTACTAAAATATTATTTTTACACTGATTTATTTCTAAGGGTCTATAATTTCGAAAAAGTGCCACCTCGAGTGCATTTTTTTTACTTTTAGAATTCTATTTCTATCGTTTATTGCTTAGTAGACAGCAACTTATCGATTCTCCCTTTGGGCTCACTTTGATCACCCTTGGGGCTTGAATCTCGTCTTATTAGATCTATACATCGAAGGGTTATCCGCAGGCCAAATTTCAAGTCCGTATAAAAACTTTTCTTTTTTATTTTTGGCTGTATAAAAAAGTTTTTAAAATATTTTTTTGTTTATAAACTTTATAAATTAAGAAAATGAATATGAATCTGGTAATTTATATGTAAGTTTTTGCTAATAAAGGGTTTTTAAATTCTTTTTAGATCTTTTTTATATTTCCATAATATTTCGTATGCAATTGTTTCTCTTTGCCTCAAACTGCATCTTTATTGTTTGTTTTTTTATTAAAATTTTCTTATTTTCTTTTACAGCGATACGGAAACCCTTATCCACCTGCTCAAGGGCTCTTTGGGCTCTGGTATTTTGGCCATGCCCATGGCTTTTCTGAATTCCGGACTATGGTTTGGTTTAGTTGCCACCTTTCTTGTCGGTGCCATTTGCACTTATTGTGTTCACATTCTGGTTAAATGTGCTCACATTTTGTGTAGAAGACGTAAAATTCCCATGATGGGTTTTGCCGATGTTGCCGAACAAGCCTTCTTAGATGGTCCACCCAATTTGCAGCGCTGGTCGCGTTTTATAAGATTCATGGTGAATACATTTCTGGTTATCGATTTGATCGGTTGCTGTTGTATTTACCTTGTATTCGTCGGGACGAATGTAAAACAAGTGGTGGATTTTTATACGGATGAAGGCAATGAACTGAATATACGTTTGTGGATTGTGATTTTGACTTGCCCTCTGTTGTTAATGTGTTTGGTTAGAAATTTGAAATACTTGACACCATTCTCGATGCTGGCCAATTTGTTAATGCTTGTAGGCATTATTATAACATTCACGTACATCTTTAATGATTTGCCCAGCCCCAGTGAACGTGTTCGTGTGGCTGATTTTACCCAGTGGCCATTGTTCTTCGGCACTGTCATCTTTGCCTTGGAAGGTATTGGTGTAGTTATGTCTTTGGAGAATGATATGAAAACTCCCAATCACTTTATTGGCTGTCCCTCAGTGTTAAACATTGGCATGGGTACTGTGATAACTTTATACACTTTGGTTGGTTTCTTTGGCTACTTGAAGTATGGTGCAGATACCGAAGGCAGTATTACGCTTAATTTACCAGTTGAAGATGTGTAAGTTTTTTAGTAATTTTTTTGTCTCTTTTTATATTTTAATAAATTTTAAATTGTTTTTAGGTTGGCTCAATCAGTTAAACTGATGATTGCTGTTGCCATATTCTTTACCTTTACTCTACAATTCTATGTACCCATGAGTATTATTTGGAAGGGTATTCAACATAAAATCGCTCCTGAAAAACAAAATATGTCCGAATATGCCTTAAGAGTTTTCTTAGTGGTAAGTTGAAATAAATTTAAACATAAACGGTCCGAAGGTGAATTAATGCATCAGGTGGTGGTGGTTCTACAACAACTAATAAGTGGGGAATAAAATTTTCGTTTTTGTTGTGGTTTTCGTTGGCTCATGTGTCAAAAAAGATATGTAAAAGTAAACAACTTTGACAACCCAGCCTCGATTTATGCATGAAAAAAGTAGATCAGCAGTGCTTGTAACACCACCGGATCAATAATTTCACCATGATCGGTTCTTCGCAAAAATATGATTGAATTTAATTAAAAAACTTACATTCCTCAGAAATATTTATGTATGTATTATCCCATACATATGTTGTTGGATTTAAATTGTTGTTATTTGATTAGGATGCATTTAATTCTGTTAATCAGTGTGTCACATCTTAAGTTAATAGTATGACCGTCTGTCGCCTATCGGCTATAGACATTTTAATTTAAGCAAACATTTGCGTGGAATAGAACAGAATTTGGCTGTGCCGACCCCTTATATACCCTTCATCCAGTCATCTGATCTAGCAAATAGATCAAAATAGAGAAAATAATTTTCTTCTTAAAAAAAAATTTCCTCTAAAAGAGAATGCAAATGATGGGAAAATAAATAAATCGATTCATATATAATTTATATTTTTTTTTACGTTCTGATGAAATGTCACACCCGGATTTCCCTTAAGAAACAAAAAGTTTTTTTTCATAAATAAATAATGAAAAACGAATGAAAACACTAGAGGCCACCAGGTTAATTAAAAAAATTAGGTCTGTTTCAGAAATATTTTTGCACAACAGAATATTAAATTTAAGATTCTTTAAATTTGTAAAGTCCAACCCGTTACAACGATCGAGTGATCATTTTGAGCAGAAATTATGTTTATTTAGCGTCAATTTACTATTAATTGTTTAGAAACATAAAATCCGTTTTTTTTAAATGTTTTTGTTAAAAGCAAAAATGTGAGCAAAACGGTAACAACCGTGACAATAGAATTCCAAATATGTTTTCAATCCGTTATATAATATTATATGTCCTGAGCTCGATAGCTGTCGAAAGGTTTAGAAATAAATAACTTCAAAGGGATTTTTTTTATTGTTTCTATTGATGCTACTCCCAGTGCTCTTATACACAAGCTTTTCTTCCAAAAATAAAGAAATTACTGCAGAACCACCTGGTAGAAGGTTAAGGATTGAAAGCCCTTATAGTTTTTAAGATACGGCGTATCAAAAGTTTCACAAAAATGGTTTGTTTACGGGGTGGCTACCACTTCCTCTTCTCTTATCTAACCAGTTTTTCTTCCCAAATGTAGGTATTTTTGTGCAATTATTTTGTAATAAATTTGAAGTACAGCTTCCGAGATGTAGCCTTTTTAATAGTTCATAGAAATCGTTCGTTTTTATTAAGGCCCCTGCTTCTTCTGCTCCTATTTATCTTTTCTTAAATTTTAACATCACACAGGGACACTTTTTTAGTAGGTTAAAAATCGACAGCTTTAATAGTTTCCCAAAGGAAGCGCATGAAAAATTTCATAAAATTTGTGCAACTGTAGGGAAATACCACTTTCTCTGCTCTCGGTCTTCAAAGAATTCGTGCTAAATTTTGTTGGTAACTGTGGCTGTAATTACCTAACCTTAAATCCAATATTGTCCTTTTAAAAATACGCCTTGCTTAGGAATTTTCTGATAGTTTAACACCAAAACTTAACCTGCCGGATTTAACTTGGTTACGGAAACTTGATTTCCAAAGACGGACAGATGGGCATGGCTGAATCGACTTGGCTATCTATAGGAATCCAGAACATGCATACACGGAAAGAAAAAACACATTCTAAAGTCAAGAATTTTATTCTAGAATTTATCTAAAATAGTTCTTGGAATCTTTAAGTACGATCCGTTATTTTAAATCAAGTCAATTCCAGCTAATATAGTTTCTTAGGCATAGCACATCGCTATGGGGGTTACCCTTCCTCCTGTTCCTTTCTATTTTTTTTTTGCTGAAACATAAACTTGTTACAAAAACAAGGTTTTAATAGTAACCGAGACATATTTCATCATTTTAAAAGTTTGTTCTTATTTTAAGGGGGATCCATCAACTTCCCGTATTTTTAGGGAATCGGGTTCCTTCTTAAATGTTGGTTTGCAAGAAAACTGCTTTGTGTATATGTACGTTTGAATCGCTAGATGTTACACTTTCCGAAATATGAGGTATAAAAAATTCCTAATATTTATTGATTTGTATGAGGGCTACCCCACCTCTTGCTCCTATCTTTAAATTAGCTTCACGTCTTCGAAATATTTTCAGCTAGTTTTTTGGAAATACGTAGTAATCAAAAAAAAAAATGGGTTACTCTGAGTATTTGCTTATATCTTTGTCACCGATTTTAAATGGCGATTGGTCTCAGGGATACTTCAGACAGTTTGACACACTAAAACTAGTAATTTAAATAGCTTTATGCGGTCGCAAAGGAATATTGTAGAAATTACGAACCAAAAGATACATTAATATTCTTACGTAGGGATGTATACCCTTATCACTATGCAAAGTGTGGGTGTAAATATTTTTTTTAAATATTTACTTGCTTGATATAGAAAACAGCATTTAGCCATTTATTTTGATCTAAAATCATTATTTATTTGAAAAACTTAAAATTAATTTTTTAACCATAAATTTTTCCTTATTTTCAGATAATTTGTGGTGCCATAGCAGCAGCTCTACCCAATTTAGGACCTTTTATTTCCCTAATTGGTGCCGTCTGCTTAAGTACTTTAGGCATGATTGTACCATCAATCATTGAATTGGCTGTGTATAATGAAGATCCCGGATTTGGTCGCTTCAGATGGCGTTTATGGAAAAATATTTTACTAATTTGCTTTGGTATTTTGGGTTTTGTAACGGGTACCTACGTCAGTTTAATTGAATTTCGTGCTGAATTCAGTGGTAAAGATTAAAATATTTCTTTATTTAAAAAGTATTTTGTGTTAATTTCGTTTTTAAGAATAACATTTTTATTTTACAATATATACATAAATTGTAAATTTGTTTTATAAATATTTTAAAACATAAATAATATACTAGAATAAATACTAATTAAGATAAATATAAAAATTAAATAAATTATTAAAAAGTAACAATATATTAACCATAGACACAAAGAACCTGCATATAACAAAATGCAGACAGGGATTGCAACTAAAACTAACTCAGATTTAAAGAAAAAAAAATTACATAAATATTTTTTTAATTTAAGTAAAAAATATAATTATTAAGAAAAGCCACAAAGATTTTTACAAAATAGATTAACATTTAGTTATATCTGGCAAAAGGTCTTAAAAATGACAAAATAAAAGCTTTAAGTCAATCAAATGTCAATTAAATTTACAAAAAAAATGGAAAATGTTATAATATTATTATTTTTATAATTATTTTTTTATGCAACAACTTTGCCACCATCCACATATGTAAGGAATGATCGCCTTTTACATACAGGTTTCTCTTAATTTTTTTGTTTTGAAGTAAAATAATAAATTTAAACACAAGTTTTGATCTTAAACGACCTTTTGTTATATGACTGTGAATGGCTTTGATCTTATTATTTTTTTTTATTTGTTAAGTTAAGTTTAAAAAAAAAACACTAAATAAAAATGATGTTAAATATTAAATAATATCCTTAAGTTTCTTAAACTTAATTTTTTAATAAAATAGACAAAACCAAGAAACACTCTTGTTTAACAAAAATAATTTTCTGCAAGAAATTAAAAAAAAAAACGAAAATATTTAAAAATATTTTTTTTAATTGCAACGATTTCTTTTTTTTATAATTTATGTTAACAATACAGAAAAAAACATTTTTAATAAAATTTTTCACTAACATGAAATAATATTGTATAAAAAACCAATAAGCCACCACCAATTCTCAAAAAAATAAAAATCATCGTAAAAGTTCCAAAATTTAAAACATTTTTTTTTTAATTTAAAAAATCTAGAACAATGTAACTTTGGAAAAATTAATAATGTCTTTAAACATGACAAAAATTTAACATTTCTTAGATACAATATTTTATCGTTAAAAATCTTTTGTAGGGTTTTTAATAATCTTCTGTATTTTTTCAATTTTTCGTTTTACAATTAAGTTATTTAGACTTTTAAAACTTTTAAATTAAAAGTTGGTGCTAAATGATTTGAAGTTTTAGCATTAAAATTTACAATAATGTTTTCGATTTGCCATCAATTAAAGGTTCAATTATACGTAATATAACCATAGCCACAGTAAACAGCTTATGGCCAACATTCTATTTAATTAAAGGCGACTTACCATTACGTCATAACCATAATGATAGAAATCAATTGAGTTTTGGTTTTTATGGCAACGGTTATGGCGTTATGGAAATTCACGTATAGTTAAACCTTAAAGTCCTAAAACCACAACTTTTCTTTGACTGTAATAGTCCCTAAAATATGATTTTTTATAAAAGTTCCCTTTGCCTAAAACATATAAAAAATTAATATTTGAAATAAATTTTTGCAATTGTTTACAGGATAAACAATAAACTTGCAGCAAAAGATAAATATGCACAAATGTATTTATTGTTTGGAACAAAATTTAATTTAATGCACCAATTTTAAAAGTAGATAAAACGTCAATAGATAATTTAATCATAAAAAAAAATTCAAAATAAACCAATTAAAATATTAATCATATCGATTAAAAGCTTATTGGTGTTAAACCATACAACATAAGCTCAATTATTATTTAATGTTAAAGTAAAAAATTAACAAAAACATTAAAAAAAATAGTATTGATTATTGAAGTCAGTTAAAAAATAAGCTTAAAAGTTTATTTAAATTTTTTTTCTAGCAAAAACATAAAGCATAATTTAAGAAAAATTCGTTGAAAAAGAAAACTTATAATGAAGTGAAATCCTTTACAAAACAAAAACCAAGTAAAAGAGAACTAACTAGTGGCTGTAATTTTTATAAAATTATTTAAATAGCTTTTAACTAATTTTATTTTAATAAATTACTTTTGTTTGTTAATTAAACGTAGTACATAAGTGCACATGTGTTATATTATATTTAACAATTCTGTTTTTTACAATAACAAAATTGTTCCTATATTAGCTTTTACATATTTTTTTAATATTTTTTTCTTCATTCACAATCCTTTTATAATGTTGTATTGCATCATAAATTAAATTTTATATTCTATCACCGTGTAAACTAAAAGTTTTCTTGTAGCGGGCTATCTATAACCAGGGAAACCGGAAAGCTTTTTGTGCTGCAAAAAACTCGTGTTTTAACAACAAACTTAATTTTATTACCGAATTGAAAATACCGTTTCCAAATAAATAATTCAAGTGAAAGTAATTTTATATTTCAAATTGATATAGAAAAATAAGCGGATAACATTTTGTAACAAAAGTCCTAAAACAAGCGCAGCAGTGATTCAGGGAATTCATTTTTGTAAAATCTTGCGAAAAACTCCTAATTTTGGCTTTACTAAAACAGGCAGGCATCTCTATTTTATATTTGTTTACATTTTTACCTCTTGCAGCTAACTTCACTCTTAAATTATTTTGTGGAAATGGGACTACCAGCTTCATACAAATAGTATAGTCATGAGGTTTTTTGAAAAACACAAAAAGCTCGTCGCTTTTGATAAGGTCAAACAGACAAAACAAACGATTGAGTATTTGAAATTTCTTTTAAACACATTTTGAAACACGTAATATTATAATTTCATTGTACCACATCTTATTTCTATTATTCCTAAATCAAAATGATTTTAATGGTCTAAAATTTCTATTTTTTCTGTTCCTAATAATTTAGTTACCAGACCATTAAGGCTAGTTTTTAAACATTATTTGTAGTTTTTTGTTAAATTTTCCTAAAATTTAATTGAAGGCAAAAAGCTTTTCAGTTCTAATCACATAACAGGACAAGGACCAAAGTAATTTCATAATTAATAAAAAATTAAAAAGTCGCCAAAGGAAATTTTAATAACCTATAAGACTAATTTATGGGCAAAGCTAACCCGTTTTAGGTTATACAAAAACAGCTGAGGTATCATCACTAAAGATCCTTAACTCAGTTCACCTAGCACCTACGTGCATATGAATGTATGCACTGCCTTAATGGCATTTTAGTAAAAAATAGAAATGGGTTTGTTTACAAGTGATGGGGAAAAGTTTGTAAATTTAGTTAAAAAAGCAGTGCTGCGATGTTATGCAACCTTTACAATATTACAACAGTTTTGTGAATTGAACAACTGTCAACTATTATTTTTTTGAGCTATTTTCAACTTTTTCTTTAAGTTTAAAAAATATTTTTATTTGCATAATAAGCGAAAAATGTAAATGAAAAAAACCAAAATATGAATTAACGGGTGCTATGTGTTCCCTTCAAAAAACAAGTTTAATTTTTAAAATATGGAATAAAAAAATTAGTTCGTTTTTAAATACATATTTATGTATATTTTTACAGAAAACATCTCTGAATTATACGCAAAATTAGATATTTTAATGATAAAGCAATATATGGGGAACAACTTAAATAAATGCCACAAAGTAAAATGTGATTAAAAAAATACAATTATGTTTTGTGATTTATTAAATAAAAAATTAAAAAAAAAAAAATAAATATAAGTTTTTATATAACACTTTCTCTAATTTTAAAAATATTAAAAATGACAAAAAGCAGCAACTTTTCGAAAAATATTTTATTTTCTTTTATTATTTTTTAGTTTTATTCTGTTTTTTTTTTTAATTTATATTTTAGCTAGCTTTAAAAGTTGTTTAAATTTTTTTATTTAAATAAATAATCTAATCAGATTTACATTTATTGTAACTTATTTTATAAACCTTCAAATCATTTTTAATAAATAAACTATTATTTATAAGATTATAAGAAATAAAAATTTTTTGTTTTACTTTGGGTGCAAATTGGAAAGTTTTAAAAATAATTTAGTTGAAAATTTTGAAAAATATTTTTTTGAACACCCTAAAGGATACTTGAAACATCCCAAAAAATATCTTCGTCTGTTATGTTTAAAAGTTGTCTGCTTAGTTCCAAAATTAGCTATATTAGATCAGATGGTAAAATTTTTTTCTGCAAAAAATATAAATACAGGGTGTCTGGTGGCAGGTATATATTTTGAAACTTAAATATAAAATGTAAAAAATTTTGTTAAAAGCATTGAACGATAGAATTTAATTTTTTTTTAAATACTTACCGTAGATGAGATTCGAACCAGGGACTTTCCGCACTCAAGCAACAGCGCGCTGACTCTAGGCAACCGAGACACTTTGTTTTTAGATATTAAATAACATATCAAAACAACAAGTTTTTTGCTTGATTTGTTGAAGTAATCGGAATAGACTTGATTTATAATAATAACGTGCTTTTAATAAGTCATTACAAATTTAATAACAAGAAATGGAAGAAAAGTGGCAATTAATGCTACTGCGACGCATGTTGCAGTAAACTTAGTTCAATTGAGCTAATTTCTAGACGAATATTTTCCTTTAAAAACACAAGAGATTGGGGATTGTCATTACAAACTATCTCTTTGGGTAGCCCCATAAAACAAATTCATGGGAATTAGATCGGGTGACTTCGGTGGCCATGGGATGACGTTATTGTAGAACCTTAACCATATGGCGTTACCCCAAAAGTAAATTGGCAAAAAACAACCGGTTTTGATTTTACCAACCTCATTCGTGTAAACATGAAAAATACTTAGAACAGATTTTTTTTCTCTTTTTTTTAACACGGATAGAATTTCCTATTTTGATTATACAAAACTAAATACTTTGTATCACCATGTAAAGCCAACTTTATCTGGTAGCTACATATGCTCTTATAGTAAAACCCTGAGTTGCCAAATTATTTTTCCTAATTGTAACGTAAAATTTTATAGTTTTCGAACGGCATATTAAACAAATTTGGTGCCGAATATCGCTGTTTTTTTAGCCTGTAAGAAGATTTTGCAATGCATTACATTGTCTTTTCGTTATTTTGAATGTTATTTAGATAATATTTCAGCTGCAAAGTCCCTTAGAATAAATAGCCGAGTTAAATGATAAGTCGGTAATCAACATATATTTTTCTTTATTTGTATTTTTATTTATGTATTTATATGTATATAAAATATATGGTTTTTGAGTATGTTTCTGTAAGAGCCTTTTTTTTGTTTAGCTTTAGAACAAATGATACATTAATTTGACTTAATATTTTGTATAATTTATCTGCATGTACATAGGTTTTTTCTGTTTTGTTAATTCTATAAATATAGATACATATGGGCATTTCCACAGAAATTAACTGGCCAACAGCTACTTTTCGCATATTACAAAATAAAAAAATTTTATTTGCCGTTTGTTAATTAAACTTTTTGTCCTTTCTTAACATACATATGTATACACATACATCCATACTTATTTTTGTTTGTTTTTTTTGAAGATATTTTGTTAAGCTTATAAATTTTGTTGTATATATTAAAAATTTTATTAAATCATTTAAAATCATTTAGATTCATTTTATGCAAGTTAATTACACAAAAATTAAAAACAAAAAAAAAAAAAAAATAAACATAAACAGTATAATTGAACAAACTGTCACACGCTACATGTCGCATAAATTTAAAAAAATTTTAATTAAAAATGAACTACTTCATGTTTTTAAATAAAATGAAACACATTATTAAGCCACACCAATGCATAACATCTTAAAATTATTAGCATTAAAATATTCCTTTAGTTTTCGATGAAACCAGCGTTTGATTTGTTTGCTTTAAAATCTGATTCTGTCTTTGACGCATGCGAATGCCTTGGTTTTCGGTAATTATCTTAAAAACGTACGATTGGCCAAAATCACACTTATCTCCAATTATAGTGCTAATTAGAAGCTACTAGTTCCGCATTTTGTCAATAAAATTGTTAATAAAACTTTTTAGTTTATTTTTTACAAAATGTTATTTATTTCATAAATAAAGTTAACGGTTGAAAGTTCATGACAAAACTGAAAAACTATTTTTTCATATAGAACAATTTGTTCAAAAAACTACTATGATTAAAAATTTACATTGAAAGTAAAGTATAATAAATTAAAGTTGTTTCCAACAATCTCCCCTTCAATGTAAATTCCTCTATTAAAAACAAAGTTAATAATATACAAAATTATACATAAGTCAAATTACATAAATAACATTCATTTTAAATTTAAAAAATTACAACATTTTGAATGACTTTGATATGGTAAACATTTTGTTAAAATATCAGCTGCATTATCTTCTGTTGGTACATATTCTAAATAGATTTCATTCGCACGGTATTTATCTTTAAGGTAGTGGTACCTTATATCGATGTGTTTACTTCTCTTCAACGTCATTTGGCTTTTAGTCAAAAATTGAGCTCCTTGGTTATCGCAGTATAAAACCGTTGGGTTTTCAATCACATCTTTGAAACCAAGTTCATTTATCAAACTTCGATAAAAACTTATTTCCTTGGCAGCTTGGCACATTGCAACATATTCTGCTTCCATAGAACTTAATGCCACAATATTTTGTTTTTTCGACTCCCAAGATATCGGACCCCCAGCGAAAAACAATACAAACCCGCTATAAGACTTACGGTCAATTATATTTGAACCCCAGTCTGCATCAGAAAAACATTTCAAACCATTTCCACCTTTAGTATAAATCAACGACAAATCTTTGGATCTTAGGTATCGCAGAACATGTTTGGCTGCAACAAAATGTTCGTTATGCGGATGAGAACTGAATTGAGCTAATTTCGAAACTGTGTGAGCGATATCAGGCCTTGTAATTGTAGCTAAATACATCAGACTTCCAATCAGTGATTGATACTCTTTCACATCCACTATCTCTTCACAATTATCATCATCACATTTTGTTAATACTGTTCCTGCTACAAACGGTGTTTTAGCTGGTTTACATTCCTGCATATTCCACTGATTTAGTAGCTCCTTTACGAAATTGCTTTGATGAATTTTTATATCACCCCTTGGTTTATTTCTTTCTATTTCCATTCCAAGATAATAATTAACAGGTCCACGATCAACTATTTCAATGTGTTCTTGAAGAGCTTCCAATATATTTTCCATGGTTTTGTTTGAAGAGCAAGCTAGCAATATATCGTCAACGTAAAGTGCTATAATATTAATTTCATTATTTTTTCGATATAAAAATACACACGTATCGGTTCTACACTGAATAAAGCCCATTTTTATTAAAATTTCATTAATTTTATGATTCCATTGTCTCCCTGCCTGTTTGAGACCATACAATGATTTTTTTAATTTACATACCAGATTTTCTTTTCCTTCTTCAATAAACATCTGAGGTTGTTTCATATATACTTCGTCTTTCAAGTCACCATTTAGATAAGCTGCTACTACATCAACATGTTTTACTAGCAATTCATATTTGACCGCCAACGATAAAATCAAACGAATTGTAGGATGACGTATTACCGGTGCATAGGTCTCGCTATAGTCTTCATTATATTTTTGAAAGCATCCTTGAGCAACTAAACGAGCTTTATACTTATCAACTGACCCATCAACTAAACGCTTTTTTGTAAAAATCCACTTACTACCAATTACGTTTTTATTTTCAGGATTTTCAATAAGCTCCCAAGTTCCATTTTTTACCAAAGAATCATACTCTTTCCTCATAGCTTCCTGCCATTTATTAGACTCTTTACTGTTTATTGCTTCTTTAACGCTTTTAGGTTCAAAATTAAAATCTTTTATAACATTTAACTCTTCGTTATGCATTTTATATATCTTACGAGGTCTACCTGGATTACCTGTTTTTAATTTAGATGGTCTGCCTCTTTTGCGCTTGCCATTATCATTTTGTATTTGCTCGTAAGTTCGATTTTCTTCAGATGAACTATCAAAGCCATAGAATTCCAATTCTTCATTACTTATATAATTTTCATCATTTATCTGCAATTCCACTTCAGCATCAGCAGATGGATTTGATACTTCTTCATCTCTAGAGTTTGAATTTTCTTCATTTATTTCAAAATTTTCGTGATAAGAAACTTGAGTTTTATTACCAACTAATTCTGAACAATCAAAAATGTCATAGCGATCACCATAGTTTTCAATATTGTTTTCACTAACAAATTCATTTTCAAAAAATTTAACATTTCTTTCCACAACAAGAGCTTTAGTTTTAGTATTATATAATCGAAAACCTTTTGTGTTTGACTGATAACCGACAAATGAATAAATATTACCTTTTGGATCCAGTTTTGATCTACCTGGTTTTTTACTTAATGCAACAGCTTTGCATCCAAATACTTTAAAATAAGAAACGCAAGGTTTTCTGCCAGTCCATCTTTCATAAGGAGTAACATTTTCCAATACCTTGGTTGGTGACCGGTTTTTTATATGCACACTTGTATTTATGGCCTCAGCCCACAAAGATTTTGTTAATTTTGAATCTTCGAGCATACACCGAGTCATTTCAACCAAAGTTCTATTTGCTCTTTCCGAAACGCCATTCTGTTGTGGCGTATAACATACTGTGGTTTCGTGTACTATACCATTTTTCTTCAAAAAATCATCAAAATCTTTATTCACATACTCACGACCATTATCACTTCTCAAACGTTTCAATTTGCACCCAGTTTGTTTTTCTGCCATCGCAAGATATTGCTTAAAAGCGTCGAGAGCATCGGATTTATTCTTCAAAACATAAATTGTGATGTACCTTGAGTAATCATCTATAAATGTGATAAAATATGCTGCTCCACCTTGTGACTTTACTCTCATAGGCCCACATATATCAGTATGTACCAGCTCTAGTAAATTATTTGAGACGGTGGTTCCAATTGACTTAAAGGGTTTCGCAGACATTTTGCACAACGAACAAGTAATACAATTACTTTCAAATGGTATATTACCTTGTAGTCCACGAACCATTTCATTACTTTTCAATTTTTTGAGATCTGTAATATTTAGATGACCGTAGCGCTTGTGCCACAAATTACCTTCTTCATATTTTTCATTTAACATTAAATGATCAACTAACCCTGATCTAATTTTATAAATGCCATTTGATGCAAATACCTTGAATTGAAATGCATCATCCTTAAATATTTCAACTTTATTTTTTGAAAAATTTATTGAATAACCTTTTTCAGACATCTTACTTATTGAAAGAAAATTTGTTTTAATGTTGGGTATATAAAACACTTCTTTTAAAGAAAAACATTTATTCCAAAATTTTACCTCTACTTCGCCAAATCCTTTTACTTCTAACTTATCACCAGAAGCTAATATAACGCTGCTGTCATATTCTCTTAAATTTGAGAAAGCACTTTTATTGCCGCAAACATGAGATGAAGCACCACTATCTAAAATCCATTCATCTAAGTTTTCTTCATTCATACACGAATTTATGACCAGCATAGCACTATTGACGTTGTTAGCTTTATTTTTGGAATAGCACTGTGATTTCATGTGCCCATTCTTCCCGCATTTAAAGCATTTTAAATTTTTTAACTTATTTTCATTACCTGAGTTCGATTTATTCGGAAAGTTCTTGCTTTTCGTTTTTATTGCAAATACCTGCTCTTTACCAGCACATACGTTTTCATTTCTGCGATGCTCTTCTTCAAAAATTTTATTTTTAAGTTGTTCCAGACTAGGCATTATATCTCTGCTCTCAATAGCTACAACGAAATTTTCTAAATCTTGAGGTAAACTACATAGTAAAAATATTGATAATAATTCATCAGGAAAATGTATGTCAACATTTTTTAAATCTTCAACTATGGAACAAAATTTGTTGATTTGTGGCCCATATTTTTCATCAGATGTGAATTTAAATCTTACAAATTGTTTAAATAAATTTACCTTCCTTGAAGGATTTTTTGCTCTATAAATACTTTCTAATTTATACCAAGCATCCTTTGCAGTCTTACAATCCTTAATGTGGATTAGCTCAGAAGTTCTCACCGCTAACATAATTGTTGCTAAAGCCTTGCTATCCCGGATATTCCATGATATTTTCTCTTGTTGAGTTGCTGTTTCACTTAAGTTCGACTCAAGCGCATCCCAAAAATCTTGAGTAATTAGGAGACTTCGCATCTGTATACACCAGGATGCATAATTATCCGGGTTCAATTTTTCAACTTGAAAATTGGAGTTTGCCATTTCTTTGTTTTTTAGTATCTTTATCTATATTTTTATATTTTTTGCACAGAACCTTTTATCGTAGTTCTGGGCCCATAACCAATGTTAATAAAACTTTTTAGTTTATTTTTTACAAAATGTTATTTATTTCATAAATAAAGTTAACGGTTGAAAGTTCATGACAAAACTGAAAAACTATTTTTTCATATAGAACAATTTGTTCAAAAAACTACTATGATTAAAAATTTACATTGAAAGTAAAGTATAATAAATTAAAGTTGTTTCCAACAAAAATAATATTTTGGCATATTTTTTTTTGCCGCATTCGACATTTGAGAAATACCCATATGTAGTTAACATAAAAATATTTTTGCCTAAAAAATTGTCCTAAGATTTAAATATATTTTTATTTATTATATGAAAATAACATTTACAATTTTTAATGATTTTAAATTAATATAAATGTCTTAATTAAGAAAAAATTATATAAAATTACAAAATGTTTTGTATTGCAAGTTATTTTAAAATTAATTGTACCTTTTAAATAACAAAATGTTTTTGTTTTTAATGTTTTAAACATTATGTTTTTAAAGGTTTTCCAAACTTTTTTCAAATTATATTTTCCTTTTTTTGATTTGGTCTTTTACAGATATTTTAATATTTTTTAACAATTTTTTAAAAACAAAACAGTGCGATATAACAATTTGGTTGATCTCTTTTATGTTTGTAGCTTTTAATTTAATTTTTTTTTTTAATAATTTTAATCAATGGATTAAATGTATATTTATTTAATAATAGTGGGATTACTTTCATATTTTGTAGGTACATACCTATTGTTTATTGTTTCAATATTTTTTTGTCAAATTCATTTCAGGATTGTGTTTGTACATGTACATACTTATATATGTATGTACATATATATTTTGTTAAGTAATATATTTGGCCATTTAAATTCCATAATGGTTGATTCTGAGATTACAGGACAATTTAATGCCGCTGTTTGTTTAAATAGGGAAAATTTACACATATTTCTCTTTCTTATCTACTTTTAAATAAAGGTTTAAAATATCTTTGTAATTACTAAAATATATTTCCTAAAAACTATTTTATTTTTAAACAATTTTCTGCCCAAATCTTCAAATATATTATTTCTCCGGCTGTCCCCGGCCCTAGTTTTACTTGAATTTGTCTGAATTTCTAACAAATATAGTATAAAAAATTGTAACAAAATTACAGTAAAACACAAAAATGTTATCAATGGATCTTTTCTTTTATAAATGTGAATATTTCTTATCAAACGAAATGTTCATTTTCCGTCCCTAAAAATACACGGCATTCCCCTGTAAAGTCTTTTTGCGTTAAAACTCAAAGATCTCAAAACTTTTTAGATGCAATAATTTTATGCCCATATTTATGTGGGATAAGATTCTTATTTAACAGAAAGGATTGTTTGGGAATGTCTGCGTTAATCTCCGTTTGTTAAATTCTAGAAGATTCCCGGTATGTTGATGAGTAGGGTTACGAACTGACTACTGACTTAGCTATGACTGAATAAGATATGACGTTGGTGAAAAGAAGACAAGTGCATTGTTGGCCGAATTGTTCTAGAAATTTACAACAGACGACCGAGTAACTTTCTAGTATAAATGGACGGAACTTTTCGTCTGAAGTGAAGTTAAAAAGTTGAAGTGATTTTGTAAAGTAAAAGTTAAGTTGATAAAGTTAAAGTGAAGTCTAAAAGTTGAAGTAAGAAGATCAAGTTGTCCAGCAGAATTTAACATATAAGTGTAAAAATAACTCTAAACGCTACTTGTAAAACTATTAATTAGTATTTTTTAAAATAAATAAATAAATTATTAAAATAATAAAAGTGTTTATTTATCCTACATTTATGATATTTATGGTAGGTTCATTATGAATATGGGCCTTAATACATAAGAACACTATTTGAAGTGCGCCCATAACCAAATGAAGATATTGCGTTTCGTCCTTCTAAATGAGCATTCATACTTTGTTTGCCATTCTTCTGCGTTGTTTTTAAAAACGAAGTTAAATATATTTAAAAATTTTGTTTGTGTTTTTCGAGTTAACTTTTAATGCCATATTTTTAAAAAATTAGGTTGACGAAGTGATTTTTTTTAAACTTTTGTTATGGGCAAGGCAAATTCAACCAGGTAATATTAAGAACCCAGCTGATTTAAATCAATTTGACATTTATACATTATAAAAATTTAATTTTATATGAAATTTTTAATTTTTCTGACATTCTACCATTCAAACACAAAAAGGAAATGCAGAGGGCGAATTTTTTGAATTCGCCTTGAGTTTAACTTGTTGAATGTGCCTTGGTAATGGGGCTGTATTTTAACAATTTATTATGAAGAGAGAGTATGGATTTACGGCTCAACTTTGAATATATTTTAAAAACCTTACATCAATTGGTTAAACTTTAAAAAATTGAGTAATTGAGTAGCTTTAATTTAAATAAATGACGTAGCCCTTTCATAAAAACGATATTTTGCAAAAAACTTCGACGCCGAAAATTACATCAAAATTAGCCCCTAATCTCAGAATCAACCTAATAGATTTTTGTTGTTTAAATTCTCATTAGGTTTGTTTACTCTTAAATTTCTAATAAACTTTAAAATTTAAAAACCTTCTATTTTTGAAAATTAAAATGATAAATGTTCATAAGATATGTACTGATGTCGACTGACGAGAAAATTTGGAAAAAAATCATGAGACCAAAATATTTATCATAATATTTAAATATTTTTCAAAGGATATTATTTATTAAATAAAATATTTGGAAGAAAAACACACATTGTTATTGTTTTATAATAATTAAAGGTTTGTTGTGTTGACGCCAGATGGAATAATCGGACGGTAACTGTCCCACTACGTAAGTTCTGTAAAAAATATTGAAGAATACTTCAAAAACAAGACAGGCAGGAGCCCGACTTTAAGATAATGAAATCTCTATTAGGGAAATCAGTGCTCTTCTGTCTGTTTTGCCGATGACTGGCTCTTGTCTGAACGCAACTTCTGTGTCCATCTGTCTTTTAGACTACTGATGATAAAATTTTAAATGATATAACTTCAATGAAATACTTGGCTTACATAATCCAATTTTTCATAAAATCACTTCAATAAAACTCTACGTTTCTAGACGATAGGTGTAAAAAAAAGGTTTCCCTTCACCCCTTTTGTCTACAAACAAAAATTCCTCTTCAACAAGCAATGTCATGAAGGATTAAGAAGAGCCTACTTTTCTGTAGAATTATAAAATTTTATGGAAGTCATTTCATGAACATTTAAATTGTGTAATACCAAACTTACACAATGAGATTTTTTGTGAAATTTTAATGCTTCTAGACGAGAGGTGTATGAAAGTGGGCTTCATTGTTCTTTTTGTCAACAAACAAAAATTTAATCGAAAGTACCATTTTCATGAAAAATACCATCGTTTAAGTCTGAAATAAGTCTAGTATTACACATTTTCCTTTGGGATATTTTGTAAAAAAAATGCTGTCAGACCATTATAAGTTGTAACATATACAATAAACAATTAGTTAATTTAGCATTTATGTTTCGATATTTTTGATAAAATGCAATTTAAAAAATGTTTTTACAGATATGATATTGATCGTCTTTTAGATATAAATATATCTGACATCACAATTGTTGGCAACAAGAATCTTAATCTGTGCCAAAAGCTAGTTAAGATTTCCTTACTCAATCAAACTGAAGTCATTTTCTTTAAAACAATACAATGTTTTGTAAATCCCTTTACTAAACTAAATATATATTTTTTTGTTAAAACAAGTTTTAATGAAAAGTGAGAAAAGTCGTTTTTTTTATAATGACCTTAGTTTAAGTTATCCTTAAACCAGTTATTTTTTACAGTTGGACCAAAATATTTTTTAAAATTAAAAAAAGTTGGTAAACTCATATCAAAAAGAAAATATATATAAATTAATATCTCTTAACAAAATTAAGAATCGAAATCGGTAGAAAATTTTCTTAATACATATAATTTTTGCTCCTAATTTTATTTAGCCCATTTCTGTTCTCTTTAACTGCTTTAATAAATAACAAAAAAATAACGGTTTATAATAAGAGTGAGTTAAGGGCAGGATAACAAAAATTAAATTGTAAAACACAATTTTAGGTTAAATAAATGATTAATGTTTAAAAAACATTATAAGAATAAAACGTGTCTTTTACATTTCATATTGCTATGTCTGTTAATGCTGCTAATATCTTCCTTTGTATTTTTCAGGACTGGGAATAAGGACTTTTTTTTTTTTTTAAAGGAAACCTAATTAAAGGTTTCTTCTTACTTTTTCCACAATTAAAATTGTAATAATTTTTTTTTTCATTAAATATACACATAGAAATATGTTTGTATTGAATTTAGGTTTTTTTTTGTTTTAAACAAATTTAAAAAGAGCACTGAGCACATATACTTTTTGCTTTTGTATTATCCCGTACAAAGTCATGAACATTAAATTTGCCATCATCACCATTTTCATAGCCACGATTCTTTAATTGCCTGTTAAAAAAAATAAGAGAAAAATAAATAAACTTAACTCATCGTCACGAAAATCATTAAATGAGAAACTAATTCCAGAATTTTACAGAAAATTTAAAGCCAGTAAAAGTTAAACAAAAATTAAAATTTTTAATGATACTACTACTAACCTAGCAACTGTTTGAAATGCCAATTCTACATTTAATCCCGTTTTTGCTGATGTTTCCATAAACGGCACGTTGTGTTCACGTGCCAAGCGTTCCCCATCTTCCCGTTTCACCTGTCGTTCGCTGCTGCTACAATCCGATTTGTTGCCTTTATTTTGTGTAAATGTGTATTAAAAGCAAAAAAGGAAAGCAACAAAAACGTTTGAATAGGGTAATTTGTTATTGTCATATTTGTTTAAACATCAATATTTAGTACCGTGCAATTTAAAAGCAGACTTATGACGTGCTTTACAAATGTGTTGTTTTTTAAAATAATTTTTAAGGCCATTATTTCATAAATGTGGAAACTATAAAAAAAACTCTGTTTTTAAAATAAAGTGCATCAAAAATTAAAATAATTGCGTGCTTTGTCACCTTATCTTTCCAAACTAAACTTCCCTAAATTAGTTTGGCGTCTTTGTCTTTTGCGAAACTTTAGTCTGGTGAAAGACTATTCATTATGCCGCCAAACGTCTACCTATTAATTAAACGATTCGAATTGTGGTAATTTTTATAAGAGGCGAAATTAGATCAACTTCAACAAATTCTGGCACTGAATATTGAGATATAAATAGGAACATAGAACACGCAGCCACGCAAGTATTATTGCAACAGTCGATTTTAGTACCAATTCGATTGGCAAACTATACATCAGAACCTTTCTTCTGGAGCAGTTTGCCCTTCGACAGCTCAGAGGGAAGAGCAGATGGAATCACCGTTTTAGGATCTGTCTATTTGATGGTATATACGGTTGAGTTTGATATTAATTGCACAAACACGAGTTCAGATTTAATAACACCACCCGAATTATACAAAATATTACACGTTAAACTGTCAGCGATTTAGTACAGTAGCACATTTGGCAAATATGACTTAAAATTAACAGATAGCCCAGCTGCCATTAGACCTCTCACTGATGTATAGTCTACATCGCAACTTGTCCTCGAATGCCAGACATCCTGGAATTAGATGGCGGTGAATTCTAATACTACTATTGTGTATATGCCAAGACACAGGACTAATGCAGGTATCAAACAGGAACTTAAATAATAGAAATAGTTGACTGCACCTCACTCTCCACATACCTCCACAACTGCCTGTTCTATTCAGCCTTAATCTGTAGGCTTTCTGACAGAACTATCGGCAAAATTAACTGAATTCGAAAAATGCCTTCTGTTTGGTAGTGTTCCAAGCTACTACCTGAACCACCGCAACATTTTGTTTTGTACGCGCTAATGTCCCTTTTGCTTAAAATGATAGTAAAACATTCAAACACAAAGTAAGCATAAACAAAAAATCTCCCTTCATATATTATAGCAAATATACATATGTGTAAACTAAAACAAAAACAAAGCACAAGCAAATAAATACCACACCGCCATTTGCGTAAAAATTCTATAAGAAATCTTACAGACACGTCGTACAGCGAAATTCTGGGACATGTCTAAGAGAAATCTGTTTAAATCAAGTCTAATTTTTATAAGACTTGTCTGATAAGGACATTATCGCCCAACTTTCCTGATTGGCTTAGAAATCAGTCAAAAATCTTACAAACGCGGTATACCTTAAAATTTCTAGACAAGTCTAACAGAAACCTGTGAGATTTAAGATTTGTGTTGGCTGGATAGTAACGTGTATATAAAAAATTTGTAAATGGCTAAGTCGACTTCCCCATCTAAAAGGCTCGAGAATATATACATTTAATGGTGTCGCAAATTAATAATAAAAGAAATAACAAACAAAATAAAAATCTGATAAAAATTCCCTTATTACTATGTGAAGGGTAGGTTAATCACAAAAATATTTGCTGCTTTTTAATTGCACGGTATTGTAGCTTTATATATAAATATATGTACCTATTAGTACAATGACCACATCTTCTTGAGCACAATCTCGTATTTCACACAACCAGGCCCTTATATTATCGTATGTTGTTTTATTGGTAACGTCGTACAGTAAAAGTAAAGCTAAAATGACAAAAGTAATAAAGAGGTATTAGTGCTTAAATAGTAGGTAATAATTTTAATGCTAATCCATATTAAATATTTTTGCAGACATTTTTTTATAAACAATTTAGGAAAAAAATTATTTCAAAACCTTTTCTTTTTGGCAAAATAATTTTTTAGTCATTTAAAATTTGTGTTACTTTTTATTTGTAGAAACAATTTAAGTTTATTTTTATCATTTTAATGGAAAATATTTAGCTCTTCAGTCATACTTTTTTTTTTGTTGTTTTAAATTAAATAAATTTTTAATTCATAGGTTATATCTTAATAAATGTTAAAAAAAACAATGTTTAAAAAAATAGTTTCGTATTAAAATGGCTTTAAAAAACTTACCATGAGCATCTCTATAATAGGCATGAGTAACACTGCGAAAACGTTCTTGACCAGCCGTATCCCATATTTGTAATTTCACCCTTGTACCATCCACCACCACCACCTTATTCTAGATGAAAGGATTAAAAATTTTTTTTATTCATTAAAATTATACAAAGCTAGTGTTTCTAAAGTAAGCTTTACTCTGCTGCTGTAAAATTTTTATTGGTTTTAATGGTAGATATATGGAGGTTTTTTTTTTTAATAATAAACAGAATAAGGGACTATTAGTTTAATAATAATCAATATTTAAAAAGTTTACACAAACACTCATACAAACACTAAGGAAAACATTTATTTAATATAAAAATACTTTTCTAAACACATAAACGATAAAAGTTAATACAGATTGTAAAGAACAAAATGGATAAACAGTGTACAGCTTAGTTTACACAGGACAAATATTTGACGAAAATAATATTTCTTTTTAAATACTAATGGAAAATAGTTAAATATGAGTTTCTTAATCATCCCGTTTAATTTAGATCAAAAAATTGTAAAAGAAATCATCGTTCACATTTATTCTGTCAAATATTTGCCTAGTGTAAACAAATCCTTAGTAGGGATCTCTTCGATTTGTTTAATATGTTGGTTGCCTGTAATACATATGCAAGTTCAAATGTAAGTATGTATATTAAATATGATAAAGTATATAAATATATAAAGTATCTTATAAAAATAAATTGACCATAATCGTAATAATTCTAAAAGAAAAATATACAGATTATTGCCTGCTCATAGATATGTACGAGGGCCATTTAAAAAACAATTAAGTCGAAATCTAACAGACAGATCTTAACTATTTTTAAAATATGGTTTGTTAGAATTTTTTTACTTGATGAAAGAGAGCAAATTTAATTTTTATTCTAACTTACCTATTTAAATTTAGACACATCAGGTTAATTTTTATTTACTTAGCAAACATATTCAATTATCCTTTTTTAGTCCTTTCTCTAGTTACATATACAGTAGACTCGCGGTAACAAAAACACCGCCTTACGTGAGCACCGGCTAACATGAACATCATTTTTTTTACACTAACTACTCTGTAGCGTGAACACGGCGAGAAAGCCCTATAGCGTAAACAAATTTTAAATGCATTGAACATAGAAGTCGTTGTTTTGTTCTACATTTGTAAGTTATCAAAACTGTTTTTATAATAAAAAGGGGCATCCGCATTATTTTGAAAGTTGCTACCTGACAGAACAAACGTATTTTCTCAAGAAAAAAAATGCTCCTGGAAGAAAAACGTAAAAACAGCAGTCACTTTTTTAGCTTGTACAAATGCAACAGGGGTACATTAAATTAAACTTCTTGTGATTGAAAAAGCAAACAATTCTTCCTATTGTAGGAACTTTGAATCTCCTGTGGACTACAATTACTTCAAATCGTCATTGATAACAGCTGCCATTTTTAAAAATTGGTTTCACCATTTATTTGTACCATAGGTAAAGTTTCCTTGATTTTAAAGAATAAACCTCTGCTGTTGATAGATAATGATCCATCTCATCATCCCGAAAATGTATTGAGATCAGACGACGGTTTTATAGTTGAAATGGCATAAACGTCACGCCGCTCATACTGCCTATAGATCAAAATGCCATAAGACTTACAAAACTTTACTACAGAAGCAGTCTTTAAGCAATTGTTGTAGTCACAAGGACTAACGTTATTTAAGGCTTAAAAAAAATTGAGTTAAGAGACGCAATTGGCTATTTAAATTCAGCTTGGAAACGTCTTGAAAAGGAAACAGTAGCAGAATGCTGGAGGAGCATTTTGAGCTCTTTAAGAGGACGAAGAAGACTGTGAAGAGGATATCCCATTATCTATTTTGAGAAAAAGGATTTGTTCGGCAATTAACGTTCAACAAGAACATGCAATAGAACTTCTTCATATAATTAATCCAGAGGTTTGAACCTTTTCTTCCGTTTCTTAATCCAAATTGTATAGTTGAAGTTTAGTTTTTCATTTGATAGTATCCATAAAAGGACTGAAGATTTACCAAACACAACCGAAACGAAGGAAGTTTTGACCAGTGATAAAAGTGAAAGCGATAACAGTATTCTGGAAAAAGCACGTACCAGAATAGAGCCTTGAGAAATAATCAATATTTTCACTACAGCTTTGGAATGGGCGGAAGATAAAAACATAAGTCACACAGATATCATCGTACTTAAACGTATCCGTGAAAAGGCCGTGTTTAGCAATTTGCAAAAAAGGAAAATCCTTAACAGCATGTGTACGTTACAATCTAAGCACACAAAAATATATAAATTTAAGCTAAAACGCCCGTCTATTTTATTTAGAAAACTAAAATAGTTTCACCTTCGTTAACATGAACAGCTTCGAAAACGTAAACACTCTCGGTTTTTAATAGTTCACGCTACCGCGAGTCTACTGTACTTACTAAGTTAACAAAATATATTTTTATCCTTTATTAACTATATGCACTTGAAAAAAAATAAATTTATATAACAAATATTAAGTGCTTTTCTATACTTAGCAGTGTTGCCATCGGAATCAAAAAAATTCTATTGTTTTTAGTCTCTTGAATCCTTAGTCTACATCGTCAAAAATGAAGACCTTGCCATTTAATAATTAACAAGATATGCCATCGGTTGCATTGTGTTATTGTACTAAAAAAAATATATTGTCCTGATTGAAAAATTTTATTTCGAACGGAAAATGTTTTTTTTACTCCATTTCGTTTTTTGTTGAAAATTAAACAGTTACAGATGATTGTGATTTTGACAATTGCATTTAAAATTTTAAACGCATGCAGGAAAATATATAATTTTTGTCTAATTCTGTCTGTACACAATAAATTGTCGTAAGCCTACTTTTTTTATACGATATATTATTGGAAACCACTGTTGCCAAGTTAGGGGTTTTTACCCTAAATTAAGGTTTTCGTGCTTATGGTATTTTTTGGGATAAAAAAACGTTTAGTGTGTAATATAATAAATATTAATAATAATAAATAAGGAATATAATAAATATTAAAAATTTTAATTTTTTTTGTCGTATATTCATTCATTTTCACCTAATTCGCAACCTGCTGTAGATTGTGAAGACTGAAACTATTTAAAGAGTTTTCTGTCAAGCTTTCAAAAATAAATATTTATATTAAAGTTTACAATCTACGACACTTGAAAAACATGGAATAAAATGTTGTTGAGTTGTAGCAAATACCTATTAACAAAACGATAAAAAATTGTACAACTGTTAAGGTATCCGATGAATTACAACATGTACTATAGGTTATAAATTAAATAATTAGGTTATAAATATTAAATAATTGTTTCAATAATTTTGGCTTACTCAATAATGAGAAAACAGTATTTTTAGAGCGATCTTGTTAACCAAAGCACACAAAAAACTACAAAAAAAATTTTTCAAACAAATTCTTGTTCAAAATAATTTATTTTTTTAGTCAATTTATTTAATAGTCTCTAATAATATTTTTATTTAATTTTTAAATCAAACAAAGTTTTCGCCTAGACAAATAAAATATTTAACCAGCTCAGCAAAATTTTTTAACAGAAGCTAAAATTCTTGCAAAATTGTTTGTCTAAATTTACAACTTTCGTTGTAGGTCCTCAGCCAGACAAAATATTTACTGATTCTCTGAAATTTGTTACTGATTCTACAACTCAGTTTTTTCTGTGAGGAAACGGTGTGCATTCACATCCTTAAAAAATGCATTTTATAATTATTAATTTTATTTTAATTATTATTATTATTATTACTATTATTATTATTATTACTATTATTATTATTATTATTATTATTATTATTATTATTATTATTATTATTATTATTATTATTATTATTATTATTATTATTATTTTTTTTTTCCTACAAATATTAATGCACACACTCGTATGTTTATAAATAAAAGTCATCGTCAAAAAAATTGCAGAATTTAATATATTAAATAAATAAGAATTTCAATTTCCTTCTTAATACTTCTAATGTGACTTTTACTTTTTGTTAATAAGGGGATAAAGTTTTTACACACATTATTGATTGTTATTTAAAGAATAAATTGTCTTTGTAGTATTAAATATTATTTTATATTCTTTTATAACCCATAATTGAATGTTTCTGTTGTAAAAAGTTATAAGGTGTGTTCATTTACAGAAAATTATCACTTATTTTCGATAATTATTACAAGTACGTGTTCACGTACACAAAAAATTAGCAGCTAGAGAGCCAAAAAGAGCGTAATATGTTTAGAAACAAAAATGTTTCTGATAATTTCAGCTAGTAAAAATTTTACTATCAGAAATTATTCAAACAGTCTTTCTGTCATTATGCTTTGAAAAAAAAATAAGTTTTAAATTTTTATAAGTTTACAATAACAAAATACATTTACTTGCAAGTTTTGACTGTAACAGTGTGCATTTACTTTTAAATATTTTTGAGAGCAATTTTGAAAATATTTCTTTTTACTCTCTCGTTGCTAGTAATTACTGGAAAGTTATTGAACACAACTATTGTTTTAAATGATTTTTTTTTTGTATTGAACGGTTTGTCACAAAATTTTTAATTGTTGAAACAATGGGGGAGCTAAAAATTATGTTTATAATTGAAGTAATATTTGATGTTATGGCAGTGCATAAATTTTCCATTTTGTTGTTTTGTTATTAAAAAATACTGATTTTCCGAATAAATTGAAATTGTTTTTCGAAAATAAATTTCAAGGACTTTAACCCATGCGACACAAAATTAAATTAGAACATTGATTTTAATAAAGGCGAAAATTATATTTTCTTTTTTAATTTTTAAAAATTTTAGTTTTTTTGAATTTTTTTAATATCCTGTACGTAATTGATAGTATTTTCTAAATAGAATGACAAACTTACACAATTGAGATGTAAATAATAAACAGCTCTATGTTCCTTCTGAGAATTTGAATGGACTATATATTTTATATTATATATATTAAATATAAATAATGAAAATGCTATAAAATTGTTGGAGACTCACGTGGTATGGCACAATGTCTTATGGTCTTACCGTCAAATTTTGCTAATAATGTAATAACCTTTTGGTTTTTATTTCAAAATAAGTTATTACGACATTAAGCATTATTTGCGAATTATATATTTAAATAGCATATGGGTAATTCCATGGTGACGGGTGCGTTTGTTTTTTGATTACAACTCAAACATTTTAAAATTTGTGAAATGTTTTCAATCATTTAATGTAGGAATTCACTGTTTCTGCTTATAATGCACACCAGAAGATTGTAACGGGTGTGCTCCATATACATTTTTCCTTTAACTAAATTGGATTCCTCCAGAAGGAAGGTGCTTTCAGATTAAACTTTGTTAGGCTAAGCCACGACATTCTTCCAGGGCATTATCTTGCCTCACATGTTGTTGTTTAATTTAAGGTTTTTTTACTTTTAAAATTATGCATTTAAATGTGTGTTAACTTAAGTTTAATTGTTTGATGTTCAAAATCAAAACGTTTTCAAGAAACAAACTTATTCATTTTTTTGTTCATGGAATTAAAAAAATATTCAAAGTAAAAGCGTAACTTAGTAAACAAAAAATTATACAGAGAGTGGATTGCATTAGATACAGATTTTTTATACTTTTTAACTTTGACAAAAAAAAAATTTGCTTTGCGCCTGCCAGAAAAAATATTTATAATCCGCAATCAATTCCTAAGTTTTGCTATTTTTTAGTTTTTTACGTGTCTTTAATAATGGGGACTTTATATGTGTATACGTTTTATATATTTATTATATTGTTATATGTATTTTAAATAATTATAAAAATAAAAAAAACGATTTTAATACAAATTTAAAAATAATTATTTTTGCAAAAATAAAAATAACAATCAAAAATATCAATTATTATTATTATTATTATTATTATTATTATTATTATTATTATTATTATTATTATTATTATAATATTATTGGGGTCCTGATTATACATGGTAGGAAGGCCTTTTCATTTAATATAATTTAAGCCTGTTAAACTTTAGCTTTCTGCATTACGAATATAGCACATACTCATAATGCCATAGCTAACTTAGTTGCAACAAAAACATTTCAGTTAAGGCCTTTTTAAGTAATAAATTCTTTAGGAATTGATTTGGTTAATTAATATTAATAATAACAGCATTAAACATATTTATTATAGCAATGTATAGTTTTGTTTATTTTGCATTTAATTTAACCTAATTATAAACTTCTTAATACATATTACCTTATTTGTCAACTTTAACCGAAATATTTCGTTTAAGCTTATGACAAAAAAGTTAATGATTTTTATTGTAAGGGAAAATATGAAAGAGAGATTGCAAAACATGAATCTAATTTAATTTTTATATTGAACATAAAAACTTTTTACATATTTTGTTTGTATTCCTTGGTTTTACTTAAGAACACTGAAATAATTTTAATTAAAACTTTATAATAAAATATAGGACGTACATAGTTGTTTATAGATTGAAAACTTCCACTTAAAGAGAAATTATTTTACAATAAAATATATTTTTTTTAACCCATGAGTAATTTCATACCTCAGAACTTCTAAAATCTAAAAGTAAACATTGTAATGCATGCACACATGAAAAAAGAAATTAAAAACATAAAAAAAACATGAAATAAAATCCTCAAGCTATAAAAAGTTAATATGATATATTGACAAAAAAAAAATTGATTTCTCACAATATTATGAAACCACGTTGCCATCGTTAAACAAATACTTATAGTAATTGAAATTTTCAAATCGCTTTTTAAAACACTTGCGTAAAAACACTTAAATTTATAAAATTAACATACATAACTACGTGTATATATTACACAAAGGATAAAGTAACTGAAATAACAATATAAAGAACACTTTGTTGTATAGTTAAATGGTAGGTAATTATTGATAATATTTTTAATATATAAATTTGGTTCAAAATGTTTAAATAGAAAATATAACCAATATCATTAAAAAATAATTACGGGAAATTTTTTTAGAAAGAGAAAACTTATTGCGCTTTTGAACAAATAGTTTTATAAAAAAAAATTTTTAACAGAAAAGCCGATATTAAAAAAATTTTTAAATATCAAAAATGTAAAAGGAGAAATCTGACTTAACTAAAAAATTACGTTATCAGTTTTTGTTTAAATTTCTAAATTGTTGCCATATTGTAGCCAAAAAGATCAATTCAATTTTAAATGGTGTTAAATAAAACCAAAAATACTATTTAATTGTAAATTTTTGTCCTGGTTGCAGCCAGGATCTTTATAGTTTTTTTACTACCGCCTTTCTTTGGAATACCAAACCTCTAAAATTTATTTATTTTATATTTTTGAAATAGATATTTATCGAAAAAAAAAACAACAGAAACACATAGGACTTAGAAAAAAAAAACAGTTTTTTGCAAATGATTTGTTAAAGTTTTCTCGTTTGTAGTTGTTTCAAGTCAACCTTAATATGAATTTTATCTAAAGTTTCAAGTACAAATTTGGAAAAAGTTAAAAAAATAAATCTAAATTTTAAGAAAAAATTTATATCGAAAAAAAAACAAAAAAATTAGGCAAAGCATAATTTTGAATTTAATTCACTTGGTATAATCTTAAGCAACCTCTTTACCATTTAGGTATGTCACATGGAAACATTAATCTTAAAGTTAAAATTTTTATAAAGTGAAAACTCATATACATATATACATTTTTACATAAAAGATAACATAAGAAATGCATAACAGACACAGACACTGAGACATAAAATTATCTTACCATAAAATCAATGCCTACGGTGGTAACATAATAACATGGCATATAAACCCTATCCCGAAACATTATTAATAGTGATGTTTTACCAACACCCGAATCTCCCAGCATTATAACCTGTTAAACAATGAAACAAATGGTAAGAATAATAATAATAATCAAAATGAAAATATAAACATGAGAAATCAAACAAGATTTTTTTTCTACAACCAACTGATAAGAACAAAATGTTAGTAAAAGATATGTGGGCGTTGAAAGGAATTTAACTTTTGTATCTTCTTTTGCACCCATTCATAAGCCTTAAGCTATTTTTAAACAAATGTCTGGAAGACAATAAAGGTCTCTTCCTGTTATTCAATTGTTAAACACTAAAAAAAATATTATATGCAAATAAAGAACCTTACGTAACATTAGGATAAAATACTTAAAATGAAATAAAAAAAATAATATCTGATGTCAAACAAATGATGATGGTTACAAAAAAAAAATCAGTTTATCAGTAAGAAATATGTTAACATGATTTAAGTCTTAAATAATATGTTTTTTCATGTCATAAGAATAACATTGGTAACATAGCATAAGCTCATTAATAAGGATTTAAAAAGAAGTCAAACGTTAGAAGTTTTTACAATGTCAAGAACTGGCACTTAACTTTGCAACAAAATTATCAAACATTTTCTTAAAACATTCAACAATCAATTAAAAAAAAAAAATAAATAAAAGCTCTAATAAATATATATTTATTTTTTGCACATTTCATTTATTTATTTGAACTTTTTTATATCTTATAATAATTTTATTTTAATCTGCTTTTTTTAAGTTCACTATTAAATTTGTGATAGCAAAGAATGGAAATTTTCATTAAATATTAAGTAATTCCGATACTAGCCGAGTGTGATGCATTTTCGAAATCAGCTACGATTGTTTAAGATCGAACGATGTAGTTAATACCTTTCGGAACATCAAAAAATTTTATAAAATTGTTTGTCTGTGTAAGGCCTTTTCTTCCCCTTGCTTCTACGCAACTAGCTACTACAGTGTCCGATATAAAGCGTATTGTAAAACTAACAATTAATTAATGTAGTTTCAGGAGGCTGTCACTTGCTCTTGTCCAAAAGAGGTTTGTTTTCTAAGACTAGCTTACCATCTTCAAAGTGTCCATGCGAAGTTTTGTGACAACACTGGCCATATTTTTTGGGATATATTTTTTAATAAAAAACTGAGTTTTCTTAAGTTTTTGCTTATACAGGGTGTCCGCCGGCATGGTATACTACATTGTTTTGCCTCTGTTTTGGTAAACATGGCAGTCGCTAAGTAAAGACGTGGCAATTTATTATGGAAAAATATTCGGTAAAAACCAACGTGTTTTAATCGTTAAGGCATTTTATCAAAATCGATTATCGATTTTTATTAAAATGTAGATAAAACCAGAATAATCGGTTCTGGGCAATGGAAAACTCTCAAATTATTCATCAGTCACCTTTGCATTCATTAAAAGTGACAGTCTGGTGTGCAATTTGGTCAGGAGGAATCATTGGACCTAACTTTTTTGACACTGAAATTGGCGTAACGATACCTGTCAATGGAGAGCAATACCTTGATATAATTAAACATTTTTTAATGCCACAACTTCATGCATTGGGCTTGGTTAACATGTGGTATCAACAAGACGGTACCACATCGCATACAGCGAGGATTACAATGGAATTACTTCGGGCTTGTTTTTGTGGGGATATATAAAAAGCAAGGCTTAAGCAAACAAACCAGACACGCTGGAGCGACTTAAACAAAATATTTGTGATGAAATTAATGAAGTTTTGCGTAAAAACTGTGAGATTGTAATGAAAAATTCCCTCAAAAGGGATCGCATTTGTGAGGCTAACATAGGCGGACATTTATCTGATATTGTATTTCATACATAATTGCCGACATTTAATAAAACATTAATCAATAAAGGATCTATTTTCTTTCATTTAATCAAAAATTATAAGCAAATAGCCTGCCGGCTGATACCCGTACTTACATATATCGGTCCGTATACAAGAACTTTCATACTCTCATAACATAATTTTCTTCGTTTAATGGACTTGACAGAATTTTCTGACTGTTTGGCACGAGTGGCAGTCATGACAAAACGTAAAGTTTGTATTAAAGTAGAGTTTTGTATTTATAAAGCTATATTCAAACCACCTCATTAATCATCTGAGTTTCACAACTAAGACTCATTTGCTTAGTGTAATAACATGTTTGTTTTTATTTGTAAATTTTTTTGTCTAATCTCATTTGAAAATTTAACGTTTTCTATTTTAAAATTATTTAACGTTTGAGTTTTAAATGCAAGTTTTCAAAAGTTACGGCATTAAATGCTTGTTGCCATACATTTTAAACCAGTTTAAGAACTTTTATAATTAGCGAAATACAACTAATTCTTTAGTCGTAATTAATACTTAAAATAAGAAAATCAAATTGTTTTTCGACACTCATAATAGTTTAAACTTATATTTTTGAAACTCAACTCAGATGAGAACTCAGGTGGTGAAATATAACTTAAAGAATAAAGAATCTCCTAATGAACATACGTGTATACATAGAAAGATCGACCGGTTATTATTCAACCGGTTTAAAATAAATATTTTGGTTTTACTTAAGCCGGTTATTTTAAAATCACCATTTTTGGATCAACGAATAGACCAATTATTTTAACTCGAATAACCGGCTTCCACCAAGAATTTTTTGGCTTATTTTTCAGAAACTTGCACCAATAAAAGAAAAGGAGCAACTTTTTGTATTTTTGGTATTTAAGAGAAATAAAAAAAATTAAAACGTGTTTTTTTAACTTGAAAATATTAGCTGCAGTTATAAGCAGGAAGTATAAATTAAAGAGGTGAGTAGTAATTAGTTTGAAATCGTAAGTATATTATGTACTTATGAACACTCTCTATGTATGAGTGTTTTAATACAAATTTCCTCTGAAGTGTGAGCATATTTTAGGTGCGATGCAGATGATAAGCCTAGATGTTGGTTTTAAGTGTCTCAAAATATATATAGGAGCAGACTTTTCAACATCGAGACCCTTAAGTAGACAAATGACTTAAAGTGGCTTCAAATAACGCTCTTTTAAAATACGGTACAAAATTTAAACACTGCGTAAAAAATTATTGTGCTGTGTTACCGAGAATGGAATGTTCATTATGTCCTCATACCAGGAAACTTTCAGAATAAACCTATTAAAGGGTTAAGTAGATATAGTCTCCCAGAAAAATAAATTGACCCAATAAGTACCAAAATTATTGAAAATTCCAAAAGCGCGTAATGAAAGTCAGCAAATTCTCAATTTAATGTATTTTTTCTATGGGCAGTAGGGATGACAAATGTCCAATTTCTCTTAAGTTATCCAGAAAGTTTCTTTGCCATCTACTTATAACGTATGCCTAAATTTTAAAAAGGATATTAATTTTGTTTATCTAGACTGGCTAAGTCTTTCACTAAGCAAGTACTTCAAAAACCGTCCACACTAAGTTCGTAAAATTTTTCAAAACGCAATGGCACGCACACACCAAAAAACATCAAAAATGGCACAATCTGCCTTCAGTACACACTACTATATTTGCTTAAGATGGCACAAAATGACAACACATAATAATCTTTGGACAAAACTACGTTGTCTTTTTTATTTCAAATTTCAAGAACCACCATATATATTCATACATTTACACATACATACGCACACATAACAATATGTATGGTAACTAGATATTATTAATAACCTCTTATATAAATATCAAACTAAATAGCAAAATAATGATGTATGTCGAGCAGTGTTATCAAGGAGATTTGTCAATTTTTTTATTTTATCAAACAACAATAGTGTAACAATAAATGAGGCAAAAATAAAGCAAAATTGGATTTCGTGAGATCGCATTGTTTGTTAAGATTTATTGCGTAGATTTTATTCAAAACATATTTCTTCAAATGAACAATTGTTAGAGATGCTGTCCGACCAAATGATTTGTATCGGTCAAAAATTAAACTAAAGCTACTGTCAAATAGGTTTAATATTTGCCCAACAAAGCGTGACCACTATGGAAAGTAAAAAAATATTTTACTTCTTTTTGCCCATAAATAGGGTTTCTAAGCTAATGTGATATAATTAGCGCAAAAATATATTTCATTTATTTTTTTACAGTTTCCAAAATTATATATTCACGCTTTTTGGGGGCAAATAATGTCTCGGAAAGAAATAAGGGCTGAACCACCCGAAAGGATTGAAAATAAAAAGATATAGACCCAATGAAGAATGGAAAACTGTGGTTGCAGATAATATTCCAGCCGAATTTCTAAAGGCTGAAAATACTAGCATGACTGATATTCTACATCCTTTAGAGTAAATGAAATCTATTTTAGGAAAAACTCCAAAAGAAAAACAAGAAAAACTGCAGCAACTGGAGAGCGGTAGCAGTTAGACTGCAAGAAAGGTATTAAACAAAATAATTTTGGATCACATTATCTGTCCACTTAACATTATCTGTCCACTTAACCAAGAAGAAAACAACAGGCTGAATTTAGAGCAACCAATTATACATCGAGTATATTAATACTATATGAATTATATTGAAGCAATGTATTGAGCATGCTATATGTAGTTTTCATTGGGAACAAAAAAGCCCTTGACTCAAAAAAATTCTTCTGAAAAATTATAAATATTTGATTTAACAGGTCGCAGGCGTTGAATGAAAAGTTCTGCATACTAGCAAGTGTAGTGAGCTATCCGACGTTACCTCTGCTGTAAGGACATCTTCTGTCATCGCTTCTGCTCATTACTGTACTTAGTCACGTACTCAAGATTTTTCGACAGCCCTTCTATCAAAACAGGAATCACTTGGCGTCAAAATTAGTGCTTTGAATATCTTAATAACTGCGTAGTTCTGCTCTTGCACCAACAAATGCAGGTTGCGTTGAAAGGACATGTATACACTTAAAACGGCAAGCTGTGCAAGCCTCGAAAAAAATTTATTTGATAAGATTTTTGAAAAAAAAAAAAAAATATTGGGCATTTTAAAAACAAGAGTCGCTAAAGGTTTAAAAACCCGGCAAATAATGTTTTCATCTTATATATAAAGAAAACCTATGAAAAAGGACACCGTACTTATTTAAATAAAAAATCAGGTAATTGGCGTTTCTATAGAATTTTAATTTATATGACTTTGTGTGTGGTAAAAATTCCCAAGATGACCGGTTAAACTAAACTTTTATTATACATACTTGCACTGAATTATTACAAGAATTAAAAACATTGGCTTTGTTCCAAAACAGAAAAGTTTTGGTCAGACACTAGTTCAAATACGTTATATTATTTTTTGAATTGAATGTATTATAATTATTTTATATTTCTCAGGTGTTTTTATGTTATTCGAAGTAATTTTTCAATTCCATTTCTTTTACTTTATTACGCCCCAGTTGGAGTGATGTGGTCTCATAAACACAATAGAATTAAAATGGGAAAAAAGACAAAGTGAAATATATTATATTTCATATCTCTAAATTATGTCATGGCAACTTGTCAGCAAATTAAGCGTAAAAACATATTCTTTTGCAAAGAAGTACTTATGAAAATATTTTTGGACTTGAGATAAAAAAAACATTTGATTATGAGGTAATGACATGAAAAAATCTCTTTTCAAAGACCATTTGAAAGGTCGTCAATCATATCTAAAAATGTATGTATTTGTATGTATCTTTGTATGTCGAGCATATTATTTTAAATTTCTAGTGTTTTTTTTTTTCAGAGAATAAGTGTTGCTTAAATGCGACAGACTCGTCTTAAATCTAATAGGTATTTTTGTATTTATTAAATAAGTAGATTGTTGTTTATTTATTCATATTTTTTTAAGTACACAAACAATCATTTCCTAAATAAATATCTACATACTTGCTGCTCCAGCAATTTAAACATAAAATTTAATTTGATTTTATTTTTAATTTATTTTTCTTCGTTTTGTGTGTTTTTCCATTTATTTATTGTTTAACAAGGGAGAATTTCCATAAACGATTTTTAAGGATGGATGTTTCGCCTTAAATTTAAAACTTGCAAAAGTGCAAAAATGCGAAAAATTCTTTTTGTTAGTGTGAGTACCATTTTGTTTTAAATTAAAAAAAAAAGCTTTAAGTAATATTTAATAAAATCAGTATTTTATTTAAGAAAGAAACCCAAATGGTTCTTTATAAAATAACGCCACTTGTCTTCTTATTTATTTTAATAATAAAAAACTTTTTGGCGTTTAACAGTAACATGTTGGAATAATTAAATATAATTATTTTAAAGTTTTTGCGGACCTTTTTTTTGTATTTTGTGAAAAAAAAAATTGCCTCGAGGGTAATATAAAGGAATAAACTAAACCAAGTATCAGTTTCTGATAAATTTTAAAACAGGCTTAAAAAAATGCTTTATAACAATTGCTATCGCCTTTGCTAAGTACATAAGCTGTATGGAAAATTCCACATAAACAGCAACTGCAATTTAAAAGCAATTGCTACTCTAATTATTGCTGTAACCGTTTTTAAAAGCAAACTAACAGCAAAATAAAAATTTATAATAAATAAAACAGCAACATCATAATCAAGGCGCATGTATATCGGGTGGGTTTGATTCTACAAAAAAAAAAAAAAAAAAAAAAAAAATTAAATCGTCATACAAATGTCAAAGACAGATTACAAAAACTCACAAACTCTTTCTTTTTCTTTCTGAACTTCTTTTTTAGAATACTATAGTTGTTGTTTGTAAAAAACACATTTAAACAGCAAAATAACGTTACTCAGTTGATTTACCGAGATCACCTGATATAGATACATACGTCTTGATCAAAAGCATAATTAAACTATAATACACACCCAACATACGTGGTGGGGATATTTTACGCTTGTGCAAATGATTATTACGCCCAAAACTAATGGTCTTAGACCCACCTTCATTCCTTAATTCTGTTCGATTCAGAATCACTTCCTGAGTCAACTTAAGCATGCCCTCCGTCCGGCTAGGTATTAATATATTTATGTAACAGAGTACACATTTTTTCAAGAATGAGCGATTAAAAACCACCATTCGTGAAAAATCTCGAGAGCGAAAAATCCTAAAAAAATGTTTTCTTCTCACGTTCATAAAAGAGCGTGAAAAAAGTTTTGCCAACCCCCACTCACTTATGAGAGGTTTGTCATTTTTTTTTCATGCTCGAAAATCACAAATGAAAAATAAAAACCATTTTTTATTTTTCACTCACAAATGAATGACAAATTTCTTCTTTTCACTTTCGATTCATTTTTTTATGAGTGCGAGTGTTGCTTTAATATTTTTCACGCTTTGTAACAGAGTTGCCGGAAAATAATTTTTTAAACGTGTGAAATTTGTACTCCCAATAAGAGTAAAAAAATTCTTCCATTTACATAAATTTTTTTTATTTTGCTGCTTGTATATACTCATATTTTGTTAAATTTGAAAATACGACATATCTACATTTTGATCAGTCTTTTGAATATCTTCTTAATAAAGTGACTTTTAATGCCATTTGAAAAAAAGAAATAAAATAAAAACCACAAATTTATAATTAAAATCACGTTTGCTTCCCAGAGTAAGGCACAAACGCTACTTTGAAAAAATTGCGTTTCTTCATTTTTATACTGAGGCATCGATATGTAGGTTTATAAACAATAATAAATAAATATTAACATAAAGGATTACTTTTAGCAGTATTCATTGTGAAAAAGTCATATTTATTAAAAATTGTTTTTGTAAGCAAATTAAATAATACATTATATTTTATGTTGTGATTTTTTTTAGAAATTTTATAATCTTCACTGACACAAATTTTCATAGCAATCTTTAAAAATATTTTTGAACTGTTTTTCCTAAATTTTTAATTGACGTTTTAATTGAAGTATTTCTTGTGTATTGTGTTCAAGGTCGTAACTGCTCTTTTTTTAATTTACCTTACTTTTAGGTTCAATTTTTACTCTTAGGTTCTATTTAATTGACCTGAAAGATAAAGTTTCAAATTGTTGTACAAAAAAGGATTTGCGTGTGTATTGTATAATAACCACCACAATTTTTTGTAACAATATACCTAATACCTAAAAGGATGACGGACAGGCAGGTATAAAATACCTTTCAAATTAGTGGAAAATCCCAAACAAAATGAAATGATGAACAATTATCTCTAATGGTGGTAAAGCGGAATGCAATTTTTTCCAATCCTTTTAAAATTTGCATGAGTGTGTGTAACAGCTCTATGTTTTTTGCAATATAAACATTAAACGTTTGTAAAAGCTCCTTATTTGGATTTTAAATAGCGTGAAGTGGATAGCAAACAATGCCTAAAAGACAATTTAATTTTGAAAAATTTGTATTGTACGATGCATCTTCAAAAAAAGTATTTGCGTAATAGAATCGTGCAAAAAGGAACTTAGTGGGTAAGTGAAGGGAAATGTCAAAAGACATTACAAACTACTTCACAAACAAGATATACAAAGTAATGATGAAAATGATGGTGACGATGCTTTTGTTTGTTTTTGTAAAACCTTAACCGCATATTTTAATTACTAAAATCATTAAAAGAAAAAAATAAATTTTTCTTTTCACTTCTCACTTATGAATGGTCCAAAAAAATTTTTTTTCTCCCTCGAGAGTGAGAAGGCACAAAACGTTTTTTAAAAATTCATTTATTAATGAAAAATTGCCATAAAAATGCCCTCCTCGAAGTAAGCATTTTGGGCTATAAATGGCAAGTATACTACTTTACTTTCTTCAAATTTTTCACACATGCTTATTCTTATGCCACCAACTATTGTACTGAATAAAAAAATTACCGGTTTTGTTTCATATAGCCCCCATATTAATGTGGTGTAAGGTATAATCTGGTCGGGATTGACCGATTATAACATTCTTATATGTTTTTAATATTGCTTTTTTATTTTATTTTTTTCAATGCTGTCAATGAGTTTGTCAAATTTTTAAAGCAACAGCAAATCAACTGCAAAAATAAATTTAAAATTAAAAAATTATGATGATTTGGTGTAAGAACTAATGAAATGCATATAGACAAACTTAACCAACACCAAATCCTATAAATTAAAAAATTATATTTGCTTAAAGCAACTATTTTCAATTTTTTAATTTTAATGTTTGCTGTGCTGCAACAATTTTTCAACATCACACAATAGCATTATGATTATCAGCAATATAATTATTAGAGAGAATAGAAAAGAAATCAAAATAAAAAAAATGTAATTTAAAGCAAAATAGATTTGAAAAACAAAAAAGAAGCAAAAGAAGGTAAAAAATGTAATTTTGTACATTTTGTTAACATTTTTTTATATAAGTTTTTTAATGTATTAAAATTTACTTATTACAATAGGCGCTCTTATGAGCCTAATATATTTAAATATTAATCTTTCTTGTTTTTGCTCAGAAGCAAAGTTGGCAATTTGTGTCTTTGTTGCACAATAAAATCTTAAGACTTTGATGACAGCCAAAGAAATACCGTAAGAAAAAAATTATATTTTCAAAAGCAAAGTACTTAATTATCATTATTGTGTTGATTGTGTACAGCAATCCAACTTCCGTTGCATTGCCCAACTGCAACCCAAACTAATCAGTTGCCACATTGTTAACCATTTGTAAACTAAAATTGGCAACTGTAAGCCATCAAATACCATTGGCAATATAATTTCGGCAACTAACAACCGAAATGAAGTTGGGTTGTCATACGTTATCGACACATAAGTGTTAATATGGTCTAAAAAAAAACCTTTTCTTATTTAAATTTTAATTACACTTTAGCTCTTAAGTTTTCTAAGTACTTATTCTTCATATTCTTCTTCTACCAATAAGGAAACAAAGGCTTAAAGCTGATTCTCTTTATATATAAATTACTAAAATGATTTTCTTTCATACAAAATATTTACTTGTTTACAGAGGTTAATTTGTTGAAAGACCTTATACGAAAATTCGATAAAAATTTCAAAACTAATAAAGCAAATATTATTTTTCAGTAAATTAAAAAAAATCTTCAGATATTTCTTATAGGCTTTCAAACAATTAATACCCTAGACAGTTTGCTCTGGAGCGTACGAGGGCTAGACAGTGACACAGAATATGCTTAACAGTTTCTCTATCCCCTTGTATACTACAGAACCGGCCATTATCGCTGGCCAGTCGACCTGCTCTTTCGGCATTAACCGCTGTCCAACAATGATCTGTTATCACCACGATTACGATAAAAGAAATTTTACCATATTATCTTGGGGACTTTACACAGAGTGGTATTTACGTCGAACCTCCTGGCTCTGATTTTCATCGCTGAGTCTATACCCCTATATTAGAACTAAAGTGAAGCATGAACGTCAATTGCCCTTTCCATAGGAAAATCTACCCCTTGATTTGTCAGCTCACCTGTCATCTAATTCCCCTTAATACTTCTGAGTCACCGAACGTAGTAGATGCGCACTTGTTTCTTGACACAAAAAAAAAAAAAACTATTTTGAGGATCAGCGATTGTGTGACCGTCCTTCCCATAGACACCAAATTTATACCTGATTGATATCATTGCACTTTATACCTTGTTTCACCATCACATTCATAACATAAATGTAAGACTAAGAAGATAAAATCCAAATACAATGCATTTGCTTTCGTCATTTGTTAACACACCAGACGTTTAAACAAAAACTGAATAAGTGAATAAAGGTCAATGCATGAAATAAAAATACTACATCAGCATCGAAAATCCAAAATCTTTACCAACAGACTGAGTGTGTGTGTTTAATTAGTAATTTTACCCAGTAAAACACCCAGTAAGAAATACATTTGTGTAGATAAATAAGTGTGCATTTGTACTAGCGTCTTTTATCTCGTGGAATCCTTATTTTTTTAGAAACTTTTTTAAATAAATTTTTTTAATTCTGTAATTTGATTTGAATCTGGTAACACCAGTGCAAAAAACGATTACTTTTGGCATATTTAAGGACGTAATGACAACGTTAAAGGTTACATATAGGATAATCTTTCTATTAATTCAACTTTAGAGTTATCGAATATACTTCAACACGGTCGTTCTTTAATATGCAAAGCAAAACGATTGGCACTGGTGTTGCCACACTTTAAACTTAATTTTACCCTACGGAGATTTCACAGAAGCCACCTTTAAAGGCACTTTATTTGGTTGCTTAAGATAACTTAAGCTAAAATAAAATATATAAGCAATTTGTATTAATTTTCATTTGCTTTTTTAACCACTACAGTTAAGCTTTTTAAAGAGTATAAAAATTATATGCTAGGTTGTAATCTAAAAACTGGGGAATGTTACAAATGTAAACAAAAAAAAAATTTATATAAAAATGTAGATGATGGTGCATTGGTTTCCTATATGTTTTAGTTAATAGAAAGTAATTAACTTTGTCTAAAAATATGTTAAATTAGTCACCCAAAAGTGGATTCCACCCCCCGAGTGTTGTGTTATATTTATAGAGTGAGTGACTGGCACTAAGAGTACTAAGTTTTTTTGTTCATAGTTTAAGCAAGGAGGTACATTAATTGTTTTCACCTTGTTAATTTTTAGATAATTATCCTCCTTATTTGCTTTCACTTCATCGCTTTTACCACTGCATGAGGTTTTACTATTACGGCGGGTGGTCGACGATGACGAAGTAGTGGATGAAATTGAGGACGCTGATAACATTCTAATAATATTACGGCCAGTTGTTTTGCAAACTCGTATGCCAGTAGCCATTTTCGTTGAAATCTTTTTGGTTTGCATGCTGCCATGGACTCCGGCTATGCCAATTGTTTTCCCACAAGGTGACCACTCAGTAGTATTTGTGTATTCATGTTTAATAACATTAGTTCTTTTGTGTATATGATCAGACTCATCGTCGTCATCATCATCATCGTCGTCATCATTGTCTTTTTTATCTTTTTTGCTTTGTGTATTATTACTGCTGCCGATGTCTTCTTCCTCATCCTCCTCACTACTTTCACTGTGTGCAGAAATACTTGGAATTTTTTCTAGCTGTTTTTCTTTGTGCGTTGGGGTACTAGGGGAGGATGAAGCAGATTTTTGTGGGGCTGGTGTTTTTTTTGAGGTTATCCTTGATGCTAATGCTGAGGAGGAATGTGGCCCCGCCGATGCAGAACGTGCCATAATTAAAGGATGTTTTGAGAGGCCTGGTGCGGCAGGCAAACGCACTGAATCAGGACGTTTACGGTTTCTAAAAGTTCTGGACATTTTTGTTTGTTTTACTTTAAAATATAAAATTGTTCACTTTTTAATTTAATTGACCTTGCTTGTTAAAATTATTATTTTTTAAATTAATGTCGTTTTTGTTTAAGTATTTTAATTGTTGTTCTAACAACAAAAATTCTTTGAAATTTCTTTGAGCATTAAATTACTAAACAAGTAATGGTATCATGTTCTTCTCATTTTCCCTTAACCTTTTTTGCTTTTTAACCTGAATTTTTCCCCTGTTCTTTGATAAATAATAAGTTTTTCTCTTAAATGCTACAATTATTATACAAACGAATGACTACAAGCCCAGCCTTGACCTTCTTTCATATTTTTTAATTGTTTTTAACATGTAACGTAAATTTAATTTTATTTTTTGTCATCGATTTCTGTATCTGCAACTCAAACTTCTCAATTGACAGCTGAAAGAAAATAAGATTGAAACATCCGTTTTTCATGATTTAATCAAAATGAAGACATTCTTGTCATTAGGTTTCGCATTTCTGGTAATGAAAATTGTATTTATTTGTTTGTGCAAATTAAATGGAAAATATTTTTAATTATTTGCTGTTTCTTTTATTCAATTCCTTTGATGTGAACGAAATGAAATATGTTATTCACATAGTTAGAACATGAAAGAATCTGTTTTGCAATTTTAAAGAAAAAACTTTTTTTCTTGACTGTTAGGAAGAGAATAAAAACAAAGTTATAAGGAAACGCTACATTATACGTTGTAGCAAATTTAAGCAGTCGTATTCAAAAATACCAAAATTATGTTTTGGATCTTTTGCTTGGAGACAATATTTAATAATATGAACGTATTCAATTCAAATGTGTTACTAGTTTCCTTGCGAAGGATGTAACCTTTTTATTAAATTAAAATCCTTTAAGTCAAAGAATTAAAACACCAAGAACGTTTGGAGGACATGATGTCTTAAGAACAGCTGCCCGAATTTTCGCACTTCTACAGATATGAATTTTTATTTTCATTAAAAATTTTGGCAGTTTTAGGTGAAATAACCCTTATATCTGTTTATCGAAAGAGAACAGTTTTTACAAAATTTGCTTGCGTCTCCATAAAGTCTATTAGTTCTGTATACTTAGAGATAGAGAAGCCAACACATCTGTTTCCATATGACCGTCTGTTGATTTTCGGAACCAAGTTAAATCCTACGGAATACGTTTTTATATCAAGCTATTAAAATATATTTTTGTAATAGTTGCTTTTCAAAATCCACCAAATTCGTAAACCACAAAGCGAGAAAACAAAAAAAATTTTAGATAATTAACTCTTTTAGGAAAACATCCATGTATCCATGTATCCATTATAGTGTTCACGTTGTAAACCAACTTTGTCGAATCAGAACTTGATAGTATCAAACTATATATATTTTTTTATTTAGTACCCAATAAGTTATAAGGTTTTACAAAACATAATTATAATAATAATAATAATAATAATAATAATAATAATAATAATAATAATAATAATAATAATAATAATAATAATAATAATAATAATAATAATAATAATAATAATAATAATAATAATAAAAATTTACACTTCAAAGGAAAAAGTAAGATAAATACATACATACATACAGTCGTAAATGCTGAAATAGAGCTTGTTATTTCAAATATATTAATAACATGTAAATTTATTTGAATGTAATTTTCTTTTGCTATGTGCTTTGATAAAACACGTTTTCTTCTTTTGTTTTAAAACAACAAAAAAAAAATTGTGTAAAAACAAAAAACATTAATACAAATTTGAATAGCCGGATATATAAAAATTTCCTAACATCCATTATTAGAAGTAAAATAATTGAAGAACGTGTTTTGGTATACTTATGTATGTATGTGTTACTAATACAGAAAAGCGATGTTTAAATTTAATAATAAAAATAGCTAGCAAAATTAAGACAAATGTCTATGCTGCTTAGTAGTTACGAATTTATGGATATTTGTATGTATGTCTGTCGAAATTTATAAATATTTACATATTTTAATGTGACCTTGTAATTACAAGCATTTATAAAGATTGTTTTATTTTAATACAAAAATTTATTGCTCAGTTACTTAAAAAATATTTATTGTTTTTTTATCGTTTTTTTGCAGCATTATCTGATTTCTTGTTAATATTGTGTGCCATTTTTTTTATATAATTTTGGAAAAAAAACAAATTTATTATTTAAAGAAACTTTACACGTGTCTTTCTTCTTACACTATTAAAATTGTAGGAATTTAAAATTTTATAAAAATTTAGAAGGCAGAAGCTTAAACCTCTTTTTTAAATATTCATACGCAAACACAATAATATTAACATTTTATCAATTAGCCAATGCTACTCAGAAAAGCTTTCTTTAAGATCAAAATAAAATCCCTTTTTCGTGAGACACATAAGCTGAAAAAACTTTGGGATATTTTTAACTGCTTCCACTTGAATATCAAAGTATTAAAATTTTTCTATATTAGCCAAAGCAGGCATTGTACATTTTTTGTTCCATTCCACAGTGGGTTCGATGACACCAAAAGTGGCGATTAATTTATGGGAGCCGTAATTTGAATTTTTTTTTTCAAATCGTTAAATATGCATAAAAAGGCAAATTCTGAAAAAAATTTTTATTTTTCGGAAAATTATAGTTTGTTTCAGAATTTTCGCCGCAATTTTAAAATGGAAAGTGATTTTTTAAAAAAATAAGAAGCAAACAAAAGTTTATATTGTTTTCTTTCTAAAAAAAATTATTTTATATTTTGCATAAATATGAATATAAGTTTAATTTTAAGTCTGAATTTGGGTTTTGAAGGATTTCGAGAATTTTACAACTTTTTTTAAAAAAGTAACGAAATAAATTTTTATAATTTTTTTTGTTTATCAATAATTGTCATACACTTTAAAAGAAACCATATTGTGTTCATCCTCACCTTCATCATCATAATCCTCGCTATCATTTCTCTCACTTTCAGGTATTTCTTGAAAAATAATTGGCCATAGCAAAAGCTGTAGTTCGGAATTTGATAATTGTTGCTTTTCTTTCCGCTCATTTTGTTTATTAATACTAGATATGAATGGATCTGAACTGAGAAAAAATCTATTTAGAATATCCTCGTTCCACCTTTCTCGGCTGCGTTTGCGAGCAAAGTGTTCCCTATAATTTTTAAAATCCTTATTTCTGGCTTCCTGAGATTCTTCTGAAAGTTCTCAAATCGGTAAAAGGGTATATTTTATGATTTCGGGACAGTAATTAAAATATTATGTATTGTTAGAGTCATACAAAACCATTTTAACACTCTTGTGAATAAAGACTAAAACTTGTTCACGAATGTTGAACGAATGCCTATAGCAAAACAAAATACATGTTAGTTTTGTTAAATACATGACTTTGAAAAAACACGACTTCAAACAGAAAAATGTTAATAGCAAAAAATGGAGCAACAAAACCGCAAATTTTCTTATTTGTATTATCAAATTAAGATTTCATACCTTTAGAAAATATAAGATTAAAAACCTAACCTTAACTAACTTAGAAGTAATGTTTCACGAAACATCAAAAATATGCCAATTTTGGACCTTTTTTAAAAAAATCGTCAAAGATATTTTCACACATATTTTCAAAAACACTACATCATTTTTGTACACTTAAGTACCTAAAATTTAAGGTTTCATTCTTTAAATAATACTTTGTTAACGTTAAATATGGCAATTACTGACTCGTTTAATGCAAAATTTTACTTTTTTCGCTTTTTAAAAAAATTGCAAAAAACTGTGTATTTTGACAAGTCACTACGGAGTGAGCTGACAAGATAGATACTTGAAAATTTACATAGTAATGTAGAATTTTATCTTGTTTTACTCGATGCCAAATACTAATACAAAAACTTAGTTTTAAAAATTCAATTAATTAAATCAACCCAACGTGCGTCCTTAAAATTTTGCATCCCTTTGAAAACTACAATAGTGAAAGGATAAGAAACAAAAAATAAAAGCATGTTAACAAAAGAAGTTTAAGTTTTTTTAAAGCCAAAAAACATCTAAATTAAAATTTTTAAAACTGCAAAATGGTAAAATTTATTAGGAAAAAAAGAAAAAGCTTATCTAAGATATAAACTTTTTAATCCCTGATATGACTTACTTTAAAAAACATTCTTATGTTGAAACTATGGATGTATATTTAGAAATAAAAATTAAAAACCTACATCCTTTTTCTCATTAATCCATATATTTTTGGTTATCATAGATTTTATATATTGAAGTTTTTTAATGTTTAAATGGAATTCCCTATCACAGTACGTATGTACGTATACGTAATATACAATTTCCAAAAGCATTATATGTTGCGTATACGTACCGAAGCATTATTACAAAAATGTGATTTATAAGTATTAAGTTTTTGAAAATATTTTTTAGGCAGAAAAGGAAAAAAATATATTTATCTGTTGAAAATTAAAAATAATAAAAAGCGTTTCGTTCCATCTGAGAGATGGATGAATGCTTGTCCGTTGGTCAAGTGTTGCCAAAGAGACATTAAATGGAAAAAAGCATAGTGTATATGGAAAGTAAACTTAGTCCTAACAAAATAAAAACAGAAGGAAAAACACTGCTACCGTATACTTTTCTCTGTTACATGTAAGTTAAATAGGTGATGTTTACAACCAAATACACTACTACCGTTCAAAAGAGTACTGATGATGAAATTGCGTAGCTGCTTTCGAAAATGCGTTATACTCGGCTAGTAGCGGTAGAAAAATCAGCTTTTTTCAAAATTGAAAGTTTCTTTCAACATTAACGGAAAATAATAATTTCTTCTAATAAAAAGAAATTATATGAACTAAAGCCAAACGAAAAATCAAAAATTTGTATTAATTTTACAAATAGTAATATTTTCATGGATTTGATTTATTGGAAACAAAAACTAAGAAAAATTTCAGTTTCTTAGCATTATTACCAACATTCATTCCTTTTATTTCTTTTGCCTCCGTAAAGAGGTAAGGAAGTATTCGGGGCCCCACCAGAGTTTGAATTTTCCCTGCAGCATTTCGTAGCCACCGAATAATATATATTTTAAATGTTACACTTAAAACACTGAAATCCTTAGTTTGCTTAAAAATTAAAAAAAAATTTTAAACTATCGATACACATACGTTACGCCATTTACTAGAAAAAACATACTTTTAAAGTTTTTTTTTTCAGCAAGATAGTAACTTAACAAAGGATCAAAATTAAAAAAAAAATGTTGGTTTTTGTAGTTTCTTTTCAACTATGTTTAATATTATTAAGCCTTTGAAAATAACCATGTTTCATGTTTTTTACATCTTTTTAATTTTTTCCACAAGCATAAAAAAGAAGATATAAAAGTTTTGTTTGTTTTTTCTTTACTAAAATTCTTGGGATTCAAAATGTTAAAGAATTTTAAACTATTTTTGTTTGAAGTGGTTAGCCGCACACAGATGGCTGGTGTTGTAAATGGTGAGGCCAAAGGCATCAAAATTTATAAACTCATTAGCATACAAACAAGCGTAAAACATATGTATGTGTAAATGCTAATGCAAGCAGACAGTATGAGAGTCCGTCATGGAGGTGTTAAAGGTCTTTTTAGTTTTAAACTAAATGGTAAACCATAAAAAATGAGAAAAACTTACAATTTTTAGTAAAATTTCTACGACATATTTGTATGCAAATTATAACAAAGTAAACAGCAACTATGTTTTTTTAATAAAAGAATAAGTTGTGAAAAGTTTGTCCATTTCAAAATTATAAACTAACTTTTACATTATGAGTTTAATGAAATTGAATTTGATTTATTAAAGAATACAAAATGACACCAAAAAGTGCGAACAACAGCATCATATTAAAGATGTTTTTAACTAGAAATTGCTCTCAAACAGGCGGGAAATTACGTGACAAAAAAATTATAATAAAAAAAATAAAACAGTGATAACTAAGCTTGTTAATTACCATACGGGGAAGTGAACTGGTTCAAGGCTATTGACGTGAACGTGTTATTAGGGTATATACTGGTTTTGGTTTTTGCACTTTATATGAAAAGAACCTGTCACTTTTACATTGCGTTGCCATTGGAGGGGACAATTGGTTCAAAACTAACACTTCAGAGCGGGTTTCAGGCCAATCTTATATAAAAAACTTTTACATTGTCTGTTTAAAATCCTGTTCGAGCTTCTTTGTTTGTATTTGCATGTGTGTGTGTGTGTTTGTGTAAGTATAAACAGATATATGTATATGTCCCTACACAGTATTTCTATTTTTTCTCCTAACCTCTTTAACACCTATAAACTTGTTACTTAATGTGTGCCTTTTTAATCGATCACGACCAATAACTTTTGTCCAATTCATGTTTTTTACCTGCAACAAGACGAGTACACTGGCCAATTGACACACATTTCCCGTAAGTTCCCAAAATATTTTTTATACAAAAATATTATCCATGAAAAATATTTCAATTTCGACTCAAAACATGCAAAAACATAGTAACATGGATTTTTTAGAATCATATTTCTTTTCGCTTTCCATTTAATTTTAAAACACATTAAGATTTTATTGTCGAATGTAATAGCAAAGTACAAACTTATGTGAAGACTTCTTTTGTCCGTAAGAATATTTCCGGACTTATTCGGCTATTAAAGTTCATGATTTATTTTGCGCGAAGGCAAAATGGGTTACACTTAATGATCTTACAAATAAATTAATCTCTTTTTGTAGTAGTCTATCTTGCCCGGGGCTTATTTAATGCTGTTAAAATCACTTTTTTTGGTCAATACTAAATAACAATACAGTCTTTTATTTAACTAATTTCAATTTACGCAAAATATGATTTGTTTATGCCCTTTTTAAAATTTAAGTCGCTTAGAAATAATTAAAACTTTATGTAGTGAACTTATAATTAATTATACTTTTTTTTGTTACTAAACAGAAACTAAAGCAAAAACTGTTTGTTTTTACGGCCCAGGCAAAAACACCTACTTGAAAAAAAATTTTTTGATTTTTAGTTTGGCTTAAGTTCATATAATTTCTTTTTTATTAGAAGAAAGAGGAAACGTTGGGTTTTCATGCTTTTCATTGACAGCCATGTTGATTGTTGTTGAGAAATCATTTAAAAATATGTTTTAAAAATTTGGTTTTTTGTTCTTCATTAAAACTGAGTTTTATTTGAATTCATAAGTTTTTTTATACACAAAAACACCTATGCTTGGCTATACGCGCTAAAACTTATACAAAAGATATTAAAAGCAATTTTAACTAAAAGCAATAATTTAGTTCGAAACTTATCCCATCAAGATCTTTGCTTACCTAGTTAATTAGCAAATAATATTGGAAGTGAAGTAACACTAGCTACCTTTTGACCAAATAACTTGTTTTTTTTAGTTGTCCTAAAATTCACAACCCTCGCTTACAAGTTTTCTTACAAAGACAACCGAGTATCTACCCTGCGGGAAATGGGTGTCAATTGGTCGGCGTACCCATCCTGTTACAGGTACAAAACATGAATTGCACAAAAGTTGTTGGTCGTGACTGGTTAAAAAGGCACACATCAAGTAACTGGTTAAAAAGTGTTAAAGAGTTTAGGAGAAAAAAGAGAAATACTGGTCCCTGCACATAAACGTACATTTGTTTACATATACACACACACACGTGTAAATACAAACAAAGTAGATTGAACAGGATCTTAAACAATTAATGCAAAATTCGCCTTTATAGTATTGGTCTGTAACCCGTTCTATGGTGTTAGTTTTGAACCAATTGCCCCCTCCAATGACAACGCAATGTAAAAGTGACAGGTTTTCTTCATATAAAGTGGAGGAACTAGAACCAGTCCCTATCCTAAGGGACCGTTCACGTCAGTAGTTTTGGACCAGTCCACTTCCCCGTAGGGTTGTTACCAAGTTTTAACTGAAAATCAAATTTAAATTTAAGGGTTCTTAAAGCAAAAATATTCTACAAAGTCCTTTTTATTATTTTCCCATATACATATTACTATAAATATAATATTAGCGCCCTTATCAACAGGTGATTTTTCTGTCATAGAAACCTCACTATATTACACCACAATTTTAAAAAGATTTTAATTGGATTGTATATATGTTGTAAGTTCAGGGATATATTAAAAATAAAATATTATTTTTTCTTAATTATAAAAGAATTAGCTATAAAAGATATATATTTAAGTTCTTTTAACGTCAAAATTAGCTTTTAAAAAAACCGAAATGACTGTCTCGAAGGTCACTTCAAAATTGTATTCCACCCACTAATAATATAATAAAATAATATATGTAATAGTAATAGTTTAAAATTTAGAATGATCTTAGAAATTATAAAACCAGAGTATTTTTAATATAAGGAAAAGGTTTTTAACTATTCATACTGTATTTGTGCTTTTTAATATGACATATATTAGTTATACTCACTATTGTTATTCTAAGTGTATATAACTAAAATAATATATTATTTTTTTTTATTAAAAATTAGTATTTTTAACTTAGTTTCCTAAATTATAATTTTTTTACCAAGCAAAAAAATCTTCAAGCTCAGATTTATTTAGATTTTTTTAAAATCAGTGTCAAAAAACCAAAGCAGTTTCTTTAAAAATTCAGTAACAAGTTTTAATGCGCAATTACTTCCTCCTGCCTTGAAAACTGCATATCTGAAACAATTCCAATTAATCTTGCAATATATGCATTCAATTGAAATTAGAGTACAGAATGAAGGACATAAGAAAAAATTTAAGAAAATTTCAAAGAATTTTTGGTGTAACCAGATTTAAAAGTTTTTTGCTAATAACACTTTTGTTAAATAACTTCAATTTAATATAATTAAATTTTATTTTTCCAACACTTTCCCATATATTAATAGTCATAAGTATGTTTTTCTCATTTAATTATTTTTGTTATTTCATGACATGATTTGATTAATTTAACTTAAATTTACTTTTTAAATTTAATTAATTTTTGGTTTACAACTGATAAAAAACCGTTACTTTTAAATATACATTTTTCAGTCAGCAAAAATTTTAAATGCTAAAAATTAAAACACAACCGTTTTAAAGCAAATCTAAAAATGAACTGATTTTTGAAATTGACATATCATCAAGGATGATTGAAATATGTACATATATTAGCATTGCTGTGATACAGCACGTGCACGCACACGTACACACATAACTCAATAAATTATGTTTGATAAAAGTTGTTATTGAATAAAGCAACATGTTGCTGCTTGTTGAGCATCTAAAATTGTTGCATTTTGTCGGTTTTGTATCTTTACAACAGTGGTCTTCACAAAGAGAAACACACTTAAAATGAGAGTATTATTGTCAGCGTTGCCATTATTTTTTTTTATAAGAACTGCAAATTTGGAAAAATAAATCTGCATTTTAAGTGAAAAAACAGAACATAACAGATTAAATATAAAAAAAATAAAAACATAGCACAACATATCGCGCTCATTCAGTAATACAGTACTAACTGAAAAATGTAAAAATAAAAACCAAAATAATTCATTTTTATAAAAAAAATTAAAGTATTGTTTTTACTATATTTGTTTTTGTGTATCAGTGTTTTGTAAGCTTATGTTTTTTTTATTTCAAGGCAAAATATAAAATTATTAATATTTTGTTTTATTATAAAGTTTTTTTTTATTCGAAAGAAAAATAAATAGGTCTTCAATTCTTTTTTTGGTTTTTTTTAAAGTTTTTTGTGAAGTTGTTTTTCATATTTTATTTTAACTTCAAGGAAAAATATTAAAGAATTTGTTTTTCTTCGTATGATGCATTTAAGATATCTGAGGAGGAATTAAATCGGTTTCCTTATATTTGATAAAATGCATCAACTTATCAATATCTATCTCGTTTTGATAGCACTTGATTTTCAACAATGTCTCCATATGCTTATCTGTTAGCCTGTTTCTAAATTTGTTCTTTATCTGTGACATTGATGAGAATGCAGACTCACAGATATATGTGGTGCCAAACATTGAAAAAATATTTAACATTAAGTCTCTTACAACGGGATATTTATTAGGGCAAACATTTTTCCAAAATTGGACTCCCATTTCGGTTGAAATAAATAAGTCTTGTCGCATCAGTGTCAACTCCTCTTTGATGTTATCATGCAGAGTTTCTAACGAGCACGTAAGAGGATTATTAAATATGTCTATAATCCATTGCAGGCTTAAGAAGTCTTTAAATCGCTGGTTAAAGTTCTCCAAAAGGGAATCTATTTCTTCTTTTATCATTTGAAGCTTTTCTACATTAGGAAATTGTTTAAAAATTTCTTGCGTTTTAGGAAAGTTTGTTAAATTTTCGCATTCAATTTGATTTCTCAAAATCATAAGCTTCCTCGAGAATTCTTTAACTGCGTGCAAGAGTTCAGTTATGTTTTTATCCTTACCTTGTAATATTAGATTCAAACTATTGATGTGTTGGGTGATGTCAGCAAGATAGGCTAAGCCGTATAGGAAATTAGGACATTTTAAAGTATTTAAAATGTCTCCAAATTTAGAATGATCCTGCGATTGAAAGAACAGTTCTAGTTCTATTCTAAGATTGAAGAGACGCTCTAAACATTTTCCTCGACTTAGCCATCGAACTTCGGTGTACATTAAAACGTCGCTATAATCTGCGTCTATTTCTTTTAAAAACGCTATTAACTTTCTGTGTGTAAGAGCATTATGGCCTCCTCTTAAACGATTAATTATTCTAACAGCGATTGCCATTGTTTCTTTCAAACCTATACTTTTTGAAAATAGCGCTTGCTGGTGAATAATGCAATGAAATGTTCGTACATGTATTCCTGCTTTTAACAGCTGTCCCACAAAACCCTGTTTTTTACCAACCATTACAGCAGCCCCATCGGTACAAATGGCAGATAGCTTCTCTTTTTGTGTGACGGATAAAACATTTTTGATGAAAGCGTTATAAATAGCTTCACCGTTGACGTTTCCATAAAAGGACTCCACGTTTAATATTTGTTCATATGAGTTAAAATAATTATCAACCATTCTAACACAAATAATCATTTGGCTAATATCGGATATGTCAACGCTCTCGTCAAAACACACAGAAAAGTATTTGGCATTTTTAAAACGTTCTTTTGTTTCCCATTCTATAAATAGTGCAATATCTTCCGTCCGGCGTGTTATTGTTGCAGGAGATAAAGGTATTTGAGCCATAATATGCCCCACCTCTTTTCCCTTTTCACCAAATAAATTCATAACTGAGAAACACAAATCCTTGAAAAATGTTCCATCTTCAAAAGGCCGACATTTTTTAGCTAATTCTAAGCTAATGATATATGAAGCCCTGATTTGGCTATCTGTATTGGTAGAGTTATTTGAACATCTATTTTGGATACAAAGATTTTTGAGTCGAAATTCTTCTTTTAGTTTTTTTGTTAATTTATTTCTCTCGTTTCCTGAAACAGAATGAAACTTAGTATGCATTCTATTGTAATGCCGCTTAAGGTGCGATGCAAACATATTCTTTAGTACCTGGTTGCATACAAGGCACTCAGCCTCTTTAAATATGTTTAAAGAAAACAAAAAAAGATTTTCCCACTCAATATCCCACATTATTATTATAAATATTTTTTTCTAAAATGATGTAATAAAATGTATATGTATTTCCCTAGGTTTTTACCTAAATTATGAAAAAGTTATCAAATTGCATAAATTTATGTAGCTTGCTATCAATTTCTTACTGTTATTATCAACAAAAATTTTAGCTCTACCTATATTGTACACATAAAGAGCTTTCAATTATTTTTGGATAATTACACACTAATTGGCAACGCTTCAGTGCAGAAAAAACACTTTTATCTCTCTCTGAAAAATAAAAACATGCGACATACACCTACTCTGTTTGAAAGCTAACAAGCTACTAATTGAAGTTTTTTATTTTTCATATGTTTGTTGTTTTGATTATGATTACCATTTACAATGTGGAAAACAAAGCGTATGGATTTTTTATTTATGAAAGATTGTGTAATGTTGATAATTTATTATGTTTTCTTAAGTTTATGATCGAAAAATAAAATAAAAATAGCTCGCCATGAATTATAAAAGCAATATCAGTAAACAAAATACGATATTTATTTAAAAATACAATTTAATCAGGATTAGTTATTCAGTTGCTGTTTGCAGATTTTAATAAGCATTTTTGGTAGGAAAACAATTTATTTTGGAGAACCCTGGTTGTAATATTCACGAAGAGAGTAAGTAAAAACCCGAAAATCTTCGTTAGCTGGGTAATATGGATGAAGACCACTGCTTTACAACATGCTGTTCCTTGTGCGGTTGTTGTTTCTTTCAAGTTACCTTTAGTTACTCTCTCTGCGCATTATGTAAATGAGCAGCAAATTTTTGATACAATTAAGGATGCCATATGAATACAGTCAAATCCCAATATTTCGTACCCCCATAAATCGTAATTCCGGATAATTCGTAATAAGCTGTCGGTCCCTTGATAATTCGTAAAATTTCTATACATTTTGTCCCCTCGCTAATTCGTATTTTTTTTTCAAATAAACTCTCCTTTAGCTCTTATCAATTGTAATAACTTCCTAACTACCACTTATAGTTCGTAAAAAAACGACAGAAACATGAAAAGAAAAATTTTTTGTTCACCGCATTACACGTATTTTAAGCCAGATAAATAAATTTTCTATTTTATTTTCTGTATTTATTTTGAATTTTATTTTTAACATTTGTTTTTTATGTTTCTTTTTATTTGTTTTAATAATAAATTGAAAACCCCCGTTAATTCGTATTTATTTTTATTTTAACCCAATTAAATCGAAACCCCGCTAAATCGAAAACCCCTATAATTCGTAAGAAATTACCGATCCCTTGTGATAACGAATTATCGAAATTTGACTGTTTATTTTAAAATAAAAAAAATTTCCTTTAGGTCACATTAAGAACTAATATTTAACAAATTTCTTGGCTTAAAAAAATATACAAATATGTATCCAAAATGCAGGTAGGTCTCTTTAAGTTCTTATTCCCTCGCTTTAATTTTGACCCATATGAAAATTATGGTTTCTATCATTAACAAGGGTTCAACAGATTTATTTATACCCTTCACATAGTGATAAGGGTATATATATATCAGTTTGTCTTTCCGTTAGTAATTTCTTTATTATCAATTTGCGACCCCATAAAGTATATATATTCTGGATCCTTATAGATAGGGATTTGATATAGCCATGCCCGTCTGTCCCTCTGTCCATCTGTCTGTCTGTTGAAATCAAGTTTCCGGAGTCAAATAAAAAGATACAGACCAGTTAATGGTATCAGCGAAATCGCTTCACTATTGACCGAGATATAAGCGAAAACCCAAAACAACCCATTTTTTAGGACAAAATCCGTGCATATATCCCTATATATCTCGGTACGTATAGCCATTCTTGCCACAAAACTTGGAACGGATACTCTTAAAGTAGGCACATAAATAATGGAACAATTTTTTTTCAGATAGGATCAGGGGAAGTGGTAGTTTTCCTACAATTGCACAAATTTGGTGAAATATTTTATACGCTACATCTCGGAAACTATAACAGATATCGACTTAAAATGTTCCACAAAAAGTAAGTTTACAACAAGGCCTACATTTAAAAAAAAAATTTTTTTGGGTGGAGGCAGAAAATGGGGTAGCTCCCATACAAATTTACAATTTTTATTAAATTTTTGATACGCTACATCTCGGAAACTGTAACAGATATCGAAATAAAATGTTCTACAAAAAGTAATAATCTAAAAATTCATACATTTTGGAAAAAAAGTTGGAGAGGAGCAGGGGGACTAGAACATCCCATAAAAATTAACAACTTTTATTAACCTTTTATTATAAATAATGTCAAAAACTTTTATTGCTGTCCACCTCAAACGTTCCTCATATATTTCTATTATCCATACGAACGTTAAAATCTTGTATATTTTTCTACGGACTTTAAAACTCACACAAGTATTTTTATTATATTATTTGCAGTACAAAATAACTCGGCTGGGTATATTAAAAGACCAATGTGAAGGGTATATAAGATTCGGCACAGCCGAATATAGCGCTCTTACTTGTTTTTTTATTTTTATTTTTAACTAACATTTTTATACAAAAGTTTTCTTCTGACTGTGAATTGAACTAAATTCCAAACTTATTTTTACTTTACTTTAACATATATATACTTTACTTCTTACTTCACTTTCTTAACTATCTGGCATCTTTTTTGTTACCCTGCTTTTGAACCTGATTGTTTTGCATACAAGTCTCTTTTAAACCCTGTGCAAGCAATTGTTGTTGCTTGATTTCAATTGCGGTTTTCTTTCTTTCTGTTGACCTTTGTTGCTGTATGTCTAGCCAGCAATGTAACTGCCAATTTACCTTATCATTAAAAACTTAATAAAAGACCTTTTCTACGTGACTTTTCCTGCAAGGACGTAAGGCATAAACACTTACTGATTGACTGACAGACTGCCCTAAGAAATTTCGTAGCTGCAATTGTTTTTGTTTGGAAATAAATAACGAAAAGAGCCAAAACAATTAATATAAATTTCAAAAATAATTTGCTTTAAGTTTTTAGGAAAATATTTGCGGTAAAGTCGATTTATGAATAAAATTTTTTGGAAAAAATTTTTTTACAAATTTAAATGCTTTCAAAATAGAAATAATTTAACCTGACATCTGAATATGATTAAAAATTTTAAATTAATAAAAGTTAAAAAAAGTTAAAGTACATTCCAAAAATAGTTTTTATTAGAATTCAAATCATTGCATGTTTTTCTTTTGATATTTAAGTTATAAGTCGCAATTATGTGAAAAATAACTAAATTTATTAAATTGTCATATTCTTTGGGGATTGTTTTTAACATTTTAAAATTGTTATTATTATTCCATAAAATTCGTATAGAGAATTTTCGAGAAAGAATCAATAAGTTTCATAACTTTTTAAACTCACTGCTTTTTTTATCCTTTAAAGGAAGTATAACTTTCCCAGGCATTGCAAGAATAATTTTGTTAGCCGTTATTTGTAGCGCTGAACGCAATTGCACCTTTTAATAAGAACTTTCGTTTGTAAAAGCGAGTTTAATATCTAAAATTAAAAAGTTCATATGCGTTCAGTATGTTTTACAAATTAATTAAGTATTCAATAAAAATTGTATAAAATATTTTTTTTTATGATGATAGTGAAGCGGGAAACAAATTTTCCAATTTCATTGTAAGAAAATCAGGCAAGTTTTTATATTGATACATTTGCATATTTTAATACCCTTCACATTAGTGATAAGGGTATATATAAGTCTGTAACTCCAATTTTCTTTTTTTAATATCAACTGCAACCTCAAAAAGTATATAATTTCTTGGTCTTTATAGATAGGGAAATCGATTTAGCTATGACCGTCTGGCGGCGTAATTATAATTTTTTTTTATTATTATTATTAATTTGGGAGAAATTTAATTGATAAGGCACTGAACGATTTACTATTGTGTTTATTTTTTTGTAGATTAAGAAAAAAAATTTAACAATTTTTTGTGCAAATGTAGTCGGCTGAGCTGCGTTTTGTTTCTACTTCACATTAGAAATGAGATAAGAACCCGCCTACTTTTATATACGACTTTTATATATTTTCCCTTACGTATGAATATCCTTTTCTTAAAGATTTGAAGACGATAGCTTTTAATAGTTTTGAATTATAGCAAAAGTTTAATTAAGTTGGCACTTTACGTTGGGGAAGCCAGCCTCATAACTCGATCTATTTAAATTTTCTGTTAAGGGTCAACATTATAACAAAAATACCTCACATCAGATTTGAAGTCAAAAGCAGTTATATTTTTTAAAATATATCGTACCAAAAACATTATGAAATTGGTTTGTTTCTGTGGGGACTACCACTTCTTCTCATCCTACTCAACCAAACTTAACCTGATCTTAACACCAAACGCTGGTTCGTAGGACTTAACTTGGCACCGTAAACTTGACTTCAATAGGCGGACATATAGACAGATGTACAAACTGGCGTAGCTAAATCATCTTTCCTAACCAATATTTTTAAAATTTATAAAATCAAGAATTTGATATTTCTAGAATCAAAAATATAGTGATGGACTGAAATAAAAGGCATGTTAAAAAATGCTTCAGATATTAAATTAAATTAAAAATAATTCTGATGTTAATTGTTCCCTAGAATCTCGGTTTCTACACTTGTTTTTTTTTTTAGCACAAAGCTTCTTATTTGGTTATGCTATTGTTGAAATAGCCAACCAAAGTGCCTCTGCCACTACTATACGATTTCGATATTTAGATTTAATGGCCGCTGAACCAAAAGATCAAAAAAGCAAAAACGGCACTATCCGAAGAAGTAATATGTTCTGTTTTTCGTTTCAAAACTGACTTAAAGTTTATCTGTCAAATTCCTATTGCAATGAGGTATCGCAACGCATTCCCATTTGTTGTTCCTTTTAAAAACGATCAATTTAGTGCATCAAGGGGATTGTTCAAAAATGGATTATGCAAACCTGGTTAAATGAATATCGTTGAAATAATGTTAAAAATGTTTAAGTAGACTAAGGAATTGTTTTATAAAAATACTTTTGTTTGCTTTTTCATTGTTTTTGGTACTGGTTCATTTTAAATTTTAAACATGTCATAGAGTAGATGCTTTTATAAATTGGATACCCATAGCTCTAATTTTTTTATTAATGCCCTGACTTTGTCTTTTTGAATCAGATCATAAATTTTTTAGCCTTGCACTGATTTATTAAATTTGTAACAAGTTTCAACTTAACAAGCAAGTTTAGGAATAAAGCTATCGTTATGAAAGGAAAATGTTTGATATTTCAGAAAATAATATTGCAATTCCTTCTATAAGTTTGAACACTTTTTAGATATATTTTGCTCGAGATTGCAAGCGTACTTCACAATAGCCGCTCTATAAATCACGCAGTGCGTCCATATAAGTTAAGGTGATTTATTTTAAGCCAGTACTTGAATACCTGCTGTGAGGCTTGCAATACCTTGTGCACCATTTGTACAAAGTTTAACACCATTATCATATTTAAAATCGTTCTCAAAAATATAATAATATAAAAAAATTTCCATTGACGTGGCCTTGCATTTTCAAATACGTAAAACATAAAATGCGTGACCCATTGTGTGTTACCAGCCACAGTTTGAAAACTGCTGCCCTTAAATATTTAACATAAAATGTTATAAAGTTCAAAATTTTTCTTTATACTGAAATATGTAAGGTCACACCCACTATAATCATCTAGTGGCCGCTACAAACAGAAATTATATTTGTCGGTGATAAAACTTTTTTAAACATATCATCCTTTGGAATCATAGTTTTTTTAAAAAAAAATTTAAAATGTTTGAATTTATATTAAAAAAAGTGTAAGTAAAACATTACAAAGAATTTGCCAAAAAGCACGTATGTATATGCGTAGACGTTATATACAATTTTTTAATGAATTCCATATTGTGCATACGTACCAGTGTTGCCACCAACGAAATGTTAAGTTACACATGGGTCAATCCAAAATTACACATAAAATTACGAATTACACATGATTTTTTTTAGAAAAGCGTTTTTTGTTCTAAATTTAATAACCCAGCAAAAACTTACTTTAAAATTAGTTAAAATCCAAAAAACTCTTACTCATTAGGATTTTAACACATTATTTTAACATGGCGATGACATTGGAGGCGAGTACTTATCATTCCCGCTTACAAAAAGGGAGTTAAATAAGTAGTTACCATGCTCAATTACAAAGAGGGACTTAAATAAGCTATTACTTTATTGGCATTACAATAACCTTTTCCTGTTGCCCCCAGTTACTCATTGTTGCAATAAAAGTGTTTTTCTTGATGTTTTGGTTAAAACTGGCTTAAAATATTATGCTAGAATAAGTTGAAAAATTGTCAAACTTAAACTAACTGCCTAATTTTTAGATAAGAACGAACTCATTATCTAACAACTGCTTAGTTATATAGACAGTATGTAATAGTAACTTGAAAGTAAGAAATTTTTAAATACTAATTACTTTAAAATTTTTGTTAAGAACATATACTTTTTTGGTTAAAAAATAACGATTTATATTTTTTAAATTTTATATCCTTCACATTTATTTATTTCAGATCCCATTTAGTATAAATATTTTGGATTTTTATAGACAAGTAAGTCGATTAAGCCATGTCTGTCCATCTGTGTGTCTTTTGAAACCAGGTTTCCAGACCTAAAAAAAAGTCGCTCAGAAAATAACCAAAAATATACCTGATTCAATCGCTATTTAAAAGCAGCAAAATCGGTTTACTATTGACCGAGATGCAAGCGAAACTCTAAAAGAACCCAATTTTTTAGGACCAAATCCATATTCCTTTATATCTCAGTAAATACAGCCACTCTAGCCACAAAGCTTAGCACGGATATTTTGAAGATAGGGGCCTAAATTAGGAGAAACATTTTTCATATAGAAAACAAACTTTTTGGATAAGAGCAGGGAGAGGAGCAATCCCCATTCAAATTAACAGTTTTTGTAAAATTTTTGATACGCTATATTTTGAAAACTATAAAATCTATCGACTTCAAATGTTCCACAATAAAGGTGCTTTCGCACGATATGTATTTTACACATGACTTGTCACTTTTGCAAGCCACATGTATTTGCGTATGTCTGTCAAAATTGTTATTTTACAGGCGATTTGAAATTTTTGCTTTCACACGTACATATGTAATTACATCTGACATAACCTCCAAACCAAAATAAACAACTACTTTTCCTTGTTGTTATTCTAAAAACAGCTGATGACACATGCTTTGTCAGATGAAAATAGAGTACGCTCTAATTACAAATTTGTCATATGACATTTACATATGTATGTGTTTAACACATGCAATGTTTAAACGCGTTCAGACGGCAGATATCAATTTCGCACTGCAAAATTTGACAAGTCATGTGTAAAATACATATCGTCTGAAACCCCTTTAAGTAATTGGGCAATAATGCATACATGTTGGATAGGAGCAGGTGGAGGATAAGCACCAATACGAATGAATAACTTTTATTAAGCTTTTAGTACGAAATAAGTTGAAAAATGTTGGCCTCAAACTTTCTACCTTATTATTTCCTAAAGTTTTATAATTTTAAAACTAGTATAGCTATCGACTTCAAACCCGGTGCAAAGAATTTTTATTATAATATTTTCATTACGAAATAACTCGCTCAGATCAGATGGCCATAAAAAATCAATGTGAAGGTTATATTAGATTCGGCAAAGCCAAATATATAGCGGTCTTACTTGTTTTTAAATACAAGTGTAAAAATTTTTTAATATATATGTACCAGAATATTAAAAATTATCAAAAACGATAAAATTTTAAATTACACATGAATTATACATGCAACCAATTACACATGGGCTACACATGAAACGAAAAATTACACATGAAATGTGTAATTACACCTAAGGTGGCAACACTGATACGTACTGATATATTTATACAAATTAAATCTATACTTACTAATAAAAAAGAGGAAAAGTTTTTTTGTCTGTCTTGATTTTTCTCCGCAACTACTTAACCGATTTGGAAGTTTTTTTTTCACCAGTGTTATTTTTTTGCTTCCTGAACATAGGCTATAGTATATTTTTTTACCTTTAGTGGGCGTAGTACCTCCTATACAAATTAAATGGATTTGATGGTATATCTCGAGAACTAAAATTGCTATTTGCTTAAAATTTGGTGAAAGTTATTTAATTAAACATTTTTTTTTGAGTCAAATATTTTCATGATCAAATCAGGGGAAGAGGTACCTCCTATACTAAATGGAGCTTATAATGGGATAAAAACCAAGCAAAAGAGTAATTTACAAACGTACACACACACGCTGTATGTGAATGGTTTTGCTTATATAAAATAAAAAAGGAACTCAGTTAAATAAAACAACAAATATATTTTGTGTTAAGCCATTTTTAAAATTTTTAAGCTATGAAAAAAAGTACTTCACAAAATGTACATACATATGAACATACATTGTACGTATGCATACTTGCGCCCTTAATGACACAAATTATTTTATTTAAGGGTTTCTAAATTAAAAAAAAAAAACATGTACAAAAATGTTAAAAGAAATTTGTTATTTTTTTATATCTCTTCTCTTACCATCAATTTATCGAATGTGAGGTAGCGGAGCGCACCGGGCTTGCTAGTTATAAGAGAGTACACCTCTGTATAGAAAGGCCCTAACTTTTATTTTTTTAATCCAGATTTTTCATTTTTATTGTTAAATGGTCTGCTTTTATATCACAATTAGCCAAAAAAATTTCAACTTGAAAAATACCAGTTAGAGTTTTACCTTATTAAGTTAATGATATACTGTAAGCATAAAATTCACCATGCTTACTTTTATTTGATGCTCATGAAATGTTTCACATATATTAAATTTATATTAAGAGAACACAAAAACATTTCGTTGTCAAATGCAGAAGCAAAAATATTTGCCAATTACAAAAGCAACAGGATATCTAAAGTCAACTTTCTTGTAATGCACTTTTGTGGGCCGAAGTGGCTATATGTTTACATCTTTCTTAATTTTGAATCTTGCTGACAAGAGTAAATTATGTTTAACATTGAAACAAAAGATGAGAAACATTTTCAACATAAATTTAAAAACGAATTATATATTCTTATAACAAATCACAGACAGAAACAAAATTTCAATCTCCTAAATTATACATAAAATGTTAAGTTAAAAGAAAAAAACTAAGTAAAACCCCGCACCTTAATCCTTTTAAAATATGATATGTTTGAACTTTGTTAGTTAAAGCAAACAAAAATAATTGTAAACGAGTTCGCACTAATTGTTTTTAATTTAAGAATGAAATTGTGGTTTGCCTATTGTTTAAAGCCTTCTGTTGCCTTTCATTTTAAAACAAAATATTTTTCTTTTTATATTTTAACAATGCCACTGTCAGTTAAGGCTTCTCTTATTACATTATTTCCTTGCTAAAGCACAAGACTGTTTAACAAGTAAAATATCGAATATGAGCATGTTAATTTTGCAGTATTGAATTTGCTTTTGAAAATTTTTGCCTGCTGGTTGTTAAAATAAAATCAAATTAAAGAAGTAGTTAATAATACAGCCAAAGGCAATTTTTTATTACAGAAGCAAGTCGAAAGCCAAAATAAAAGAAAGCAATGAAAATTCTTATTAAAAAAATATTATTAAGCCAAAGAAAAGTTTGGTTTTAATGTGTTATATTTATTCAAGGATTAAGTAGTATCGGTAACAGGCATTTAAGGATCTTCTTAAAACCTTAAAAAATTAAAGCTCTAAATAATTGACCTCATGACTATAGAAAAACCCTAATATAAATTAATATAAAAGAAAAAAAAATAGGAAAACTATATGAATCCAGAACTGCAATCCTTAGTTATAAATTTTAATTTTGCATTTAACCTTAAATACTTTTACTAAGAAATTATAAAACAAACATTTTTGAAAACCTTGTAAAATTTTCTTTTTCTTACAGTCTGTAAATGAACCAATATTTTTTCGATTTCTTTTTACCTAAATCTAAGAAAAAAATCTTCCTCAATTTTTAACAGAATTTAATACTTTCATTTGCTTAAGGTTGTCTTCCATTAAATTTTATTCAAGGACTTATTATTATTTCTATTTAATCGTTTTTCGCTAAGATTTTGTAGAACAAAACTAGCGGAATTTTATATCATTTTAGTTCTGATAACTTTGATTGTTTTGCATTAAATTTAATGGTTTTTATGTAGATTTTATTGCAAATTATGTATCAGAATTATATTTAGTGCTAAATTGAACATGACTTTTGTACAAGAAACTTTTGTTATAACCGCAATTGTGTTTTCTGACAGTTGTTTTGTTTCAAGAGCAATTGTTTATTAACTCCTGCTGTTTTCTAGTTAGTGATTGTTTGTGGTCTACAGAAGCAGAATACAGAAAAGTGAAAATTAGTGATTTATTTTAACTAAAAGAGACTTAAACTTTCTTAAAATATAAAAAAACTGTTAAAAACAAAATTATTCAAATCTTAAACAAAAATTGTATGAGTTAATGTGATCATTAAAAAATGCATTGATTTTTGTTAACATAAAAGTCATTGAGTTGATGAGAAAAAATTTCTTTTAAATTAAATATTTTGTAAGAAATATTTATTAAGAACTGTTACAAGAAAAAATCTACCATTTTGATGTCTGGAAGATGCCTAAAAAAACCTCGACAAAATTTTTAAGTTTCTGTCTGACTTTTTTCTGATCACAAAATACATGAAATAGTTGACATTATATCTTGGATTATTAAAACCTAAACTTTTGATATCGGAAAAGAATCGGAGAAGAATTTTTCACAAAAAAAAAGTGAAGACAGATATTGAGTAAATAAAATAGTTGTACAACAATTTATTCGAATCTTTTATCCAATTGTATGCGAATATATATTTTTTTTTTTATTTTAACAAATTTATTAATTTATTATGTTGATGAATATGGAAATTTATATGAATATAATTTTTTCGTAATCACACCCACATACATACATACATAAATACATACATACATACATACATACATACATACATACATACATACATACATACATACATACATACATACATACATACATACATACATACATACATACATACATACATACATACATACATACATACATACATACATACATACATACATACATACATACATACATACATACATACATACATACATACATACATACATACATACATACATACATACATACATACATACATACATACATACATACATACATACATACATACATACATACATACATACATACATACATACATACATACATACATACATACATACATACATACATACATACATACATACATACATACATACATATATAAACATAGCACCCCTAGGATTGTGCGTTTGTATATACGTTTGTAGGTCTGGGACACACCTTAAATTATCACGATTGATCCAGACTCATTTTTTGAGTCGAATTAAGCATTTCCATCCCAAACCCATATTTTATTAAATCGTTCAACTAAAATTTTGAACGTAAAGTCGATTAAATAATATCCGTCCGTACACCCTTCTATTTGGCTAGGTGTCTATGTATTATTTTAATTCAAGTAAAGGTCGCTCAGTGATTTGTCCTCTCAAAATAAGCTCTATCAAATAACAGACACAAATATTATTGTATTCGCACAAAATTTTGCTTAGCTCCAGTGCAATTAATTAGTCACTATTTTCCCAACATGCATATATGTAAGTCCTACCATCGGAAATCACATTTAGCAACACAAATTACAAATGAATAGCCATAGAAAGAAATTACCAAACATAAAAAAGTCTACCGGCTTAACCAAATCTTTGGAAAGATCGGTTCATTATTAAACCAACATCGCATAGAAGGGTTAATCTGCCATATATACCATACAAGCCTCAATTCCGTTACATACCTAAAAGCAATTTTAACAAATGTAAATGCTGGTGTAAAAAATGCTGTAGGTTGTAATGTTATCAAGCTTGATCGACTATTACTATATTACTTGTTTCTCTTATAAATTTGAGAAAAATATTTGTTAAATCGTAGCTTATCCCACAGAAAATAATTCATCTTTTTTAATAAAATATTTTTTGCATGAAGTGTTTTAGCCTGCTGTGTACAGAGAAATGGCAAAAGATATTAAGTAATAAAAATTTTTAAGCAATTTATTTCTATTTCTTGAATATATTTCTATGAAAGTCTACTGTATATAGATATATTTTTAAAAATTTTCCCTCAATTGACAATTTCTAGTAACAAAATCATTTATTGTAGATTTACCAAATAAGTAAATTATAAGAAAAATTAATTATATTATTGTTATTAAAATTAATTAAAAACTTTTTTGTCTTAACTTTTTTCTTAGTGCATATCACACACCAAATAAAAACAGTCACAACTCAGCACCAAAAATTTTTACGACTGTCTTTTTTTTTTGCTCCTAAAAACATTTTTAATATTTCAATGCGAAATTAATTAAAAGAGTTATAAAATCGTCTAAGAATAAAATTTACTTAAATGCTAATAATTTTTTTGTTTTTGTCAAAGATTTCATCTGGAAACCTTTATTTTTAAAAAAGGACTGTTTTTGAGTAATTTAAAGTTGTTATTGTGTTTTTAATTTAGTGTGCGATATAAAGACTTACACGTATACCCATAATAAGTAACTATAGCTAATTAGCTGATTATATTTTTAATTTCTGTGTCAAACTCCTTACAGAACAATTTGGACATTTTTATGAAATGTTCTTTTAATCCATTAAAGGAACAGCCGAATTTTAAATGTATTTACTTATTAAAAGCACAAGCCTTCTGCATAAATACAGTTTTAGCCTCTACACACATACATATTGATCTACACACAGTGTTTTGGATGCAGTATTTTATTATATCTCGAAACAAAAATCATTTGTAGATGGATTATTTGAAAAGAACAACAAAAAATAATCCTCCCTACAACAGAGATACAAACAAAGACTTTAAGAAAATATTGTTTTTAGCCAAGAGAGCAACACACATAGCCTTTTTATGTGAGAATACTTTTTCTTAGTAAAATATGTCATTGTGCAAAGTGTTTTTGTTTACGTACAGCACACAAATTCATATGAAACATTCAGTCAACTAATAAACCACATGTAGAGAAAAAAAGCTTTTTAGCAATGTTTACAATATAAGCCACAACTTTTACACTTCAGTTGTACGAAAAGGTAAATTTATCGTCAAACAAAACAGAAGGCTGTGTATAAACTGTACTCAAAATGTCTGTCTGTCTAAAAGAGATGGCACTTAAACAAAACTTTAATTTATTACTTTTAAAACTTTTAATGTAAAGTTGAAGATTTATAAAAATTATATTACGGTAATTAATAATTAATAATTCTTTTCTTGTACTGGGAGATTTTAACCTAGCTAACATATTGTGGAATATATCTTCTGAAGAAAACTACCTAATTCCTACAGTTACAAACGAATTTATTGACTCGCTTTTAAGTTATGGTCTTTTTCAAATGAACCATGCAAGTAATGTTAATGGAAAATTGCTTGATCTTGCGTTTGTCAACCAGCCAATGGATATATTTTTACATAAAGCACTTCCTGTTACTTAACCCGAAGATCGTTATCACACTACATTAAAATTAGAAATATTTTGCTTATTAAACTCACCTGTTTCAAAAGCTGACAAAATTAAACCCCATTAAGTTTATTGCTTCGCTCGAACCAACTATCTAAAGCTTAACTCTATGTTAACAAATGTTAACTGGGATATTATAACCTCTATTGACAACTTGGATGATGTTATTTCTTTCTTCTATTCAACATTAGGCTACTGTATTTCTGAATCTGTCCCAAAAATTTACTATTAGAAATAAAAATATTTAACCAGCATAGAGTAATAAGTATCTGCGAACTATTAAAAATAAGAAATCTGCTTATGAAAACTATATCATTCGAATTAAATCAAAACTGAATTCAAATCCTAAATCCTTTTACAAATTTGTGAACTCCAAACGTCGCCCTTGCGTTAATCCCAAAAGTCTAAAACATGGGTAAATTGTAGCTGATGATGACGTTTCTATTTCCAATCTGTTTGCTAAATTTTTTTTCAACAAACTACTCTAGAAATGTATATGATAACAACAGATCCTACCCCTTTATTATACCCCAATCAGCAGGCGTACAATTTTCTTATATTACTTATGAAACGATCCTATTGAATTTGATATCACAATACCAAACTGCATTCTTAAAAATTGTGCTGAAACATTATGTTATCCGCTTACTGCTATCTTTAACAAATCCATTTAATTGGGGTACGTACCGTTGATTTAGAAATCATCATATATTATTCCGTTGTTAAAAAGTGGTAGCAAAATTGAAATACTTAACTATCGGTGCCTTGCCAAGCTGAGTGCTATTCCCAAATTGCTTGGAAAAAATTTTAAATGACAATATATACTATCAAATTTCTTCAATATTGTCGCCGTGGCAACATGATTTTTGTAAACGTCTTTCTACAACGAATAGTTATAAATGAGGGTTTCAGAAACAATATGCAAACTGAAGCCATCTACACAGATTTTAGTAAAACTTTTGATAAAGTAAGCCACGATCTTTAACTTAACGAATTGTCATTAATGGGACTTACGGATAAAACAATAAAATGGCTAAGTTCTTAATTGTCTAATAGAACTCAACAAGTTAAGTTTGGAAATGCCACATCTATTCTTATTGAGGTTCCTTCTGGCGTTTCGCAAGGTAGCCATCTTGGCCTCATTTTATTTACCTTATTTATAAACGATCTTCCTTCAGTTATACAGCACTATAATACATTAATGTATGCTGATGATGTTAAAATTTTTCGTTCTATTAATAATCCTGAGAATCAATTTTTACTTCATTCGGATATTGACAAACTGGTCAATTGGTGTGATATAAACTTAATGGAACTAAATATAGAAAAATGTAAACACATGTTCTTTTTTTCGAACTAAAAAATTTGATTTATTTTATTGCGTAAATGAAAATAAACTTGATAAAGTTATAAACTTTCTTGATCTTGGTATTTTGCTTGATCACTAATTAAATTTTCGTGACCATATTTCATTAATTGTTAACAAAGCAAATAGTGTACTTAGATTTTTGAAGAGGTGGAGCACGAAACAATTATACTCATCTTTAGTGTTACCTATTCTAGAATATGGATCAGTTATATGGGATCCTTACTATAATGTTAATATCGATAGTATTGAATCCGTACAAAAGAAATTTTTAATTTTTTGTCTGCGTGGCCTTGGATGGAATTCTCTTTTACTACTCCCGTATGAAAGCAGACTCTGTCTTATAAAACTACCAACTTTGAAAAGTCGACGTTTAATGTTGAGTTTTTCGTTTGTGCTGGGCCTAATTCAAGAAGATGTAGATTCTGTGTTCCTGCTAAGTAACTAACTTTTAAGATTCCAACTGGACCAACTCGAAACTTCCGTCCTCTAAGCATAAAATACTATAGGCCCAACTATGCTTATAATGATCCGTTTCGTCATATATGTAAAAAGTTTAACAAGTACTATCACCTTGTTGGCCTAAATGAAAGTAATGAAATTTTAAAAAGAAATTTTATTTTGTATTTAAATCGCTAATTTTGAAATATCTTTTCTTTTTTTTAACTTATATCTAGCTAACTTTAGTCTGTAAGGATTGTAATCTAAAGACAATTAAATAAATAAATTTTATTTAAGTTTTGTTTTGGTGCTAAAAGCTGCCGCACTTGCTGCTTGTTTTAATATAAAAAAAGTGAATTTCTAAGTAAGTATTTATATTTAAAAAAATAAATATTTGTTAATAATCCCTATGGATACCGCCACAATTGACCCTTAAACATGAAAATTATTATAATTTTTTATTTAGGCGCTTTTTTTAATATTAAAATTAAACAAAAGTTATCACATTGTCAACAAAATTACTTTTTTATTTTAGCAATTTTGCACACTTTCAGTTGACAGATAATATTTTGTTAAAGTTTCTTAATAAAGTTTTTGGTTACTGTCACAAAAAACAACCCGTAAAAAACTAAATTGGAAGCAGTTCATAAATATAATTTGATTATGGTGTTTTTTTTTTGGAATTAAAAAATTGCTGCATTAAGCATAAATTATTGGTTTCAAAAAATATTCTTTATAATTATTTTAATTTTTCTTCCTTAAAAATTTTTAGTAATTTTTTTTTTGTTAAAAAAACTATTTAAAACCTACCTTACCAGTAGTGAAAGTGATTTTCCTATCGCATTTAATCAATATATTTCCTTAAACCATCCTTTTAAATTAAACAACACAAAAGAAACACAAAAGTTTTTAGAGAAAACAAACCATAAATAATAATCACTTGTGCATGCAATTCTTGCAACAACTTACCTTTGCCAAGATATCATAATCCATTTCCTCTTCACTGCTGCTTACAGTTGTGCACTTGTTTGACATTTTACGTACAAATGAGCGTGCTGGTGATTTGTTTACTATGCCATCTGAAGTCTGACCAGATGTCGTACAGACACTTGTGCTATCAATGCTTGAGCGGGCAGTTTTGAGTGAAGCATTCGAGGATAGGGAATCACGATGAACAACCAAGCTACCTTTACGTGTCAATTGACCCAAACTACTGCTACTATGTTTACGCCCAGCATTCGGCTTTTTTGGTTCCCCCAAGATTGCTGGTACGACTGTGTTACTTACTGCACTGCTGCTAGTGCTACCCTCATTGCTTTTGAGATGTACGCTTGAACGACGCATAAATTCACAATCGTCGTTATCAGAATCTGAAGTGATGCCATTAATCTTCTCCAAAGTTTTTAAAGGAATTTGACCAGGACGTATATTTTGCCAAGTAGGTTTAACCAATGATTCACGTCGTCCATGGGTGGTTGACGACATATTTGAATCCTCTCGCATATCATGTGATAAACGATGTTGCAATTTGGGAGAAAGGGATTTTGTAGCAGATGTCGAGAGACGGGAGGGTGTTGCACAACTTATGGATTGTGAACGATTCCGTTGTGTAGTGGACGGTAAATTTCGACGCATTTTCTACACTTTTTAACTTTATTGTTTTTAATTTTGTTATTGTTTGTAAAATTGTTAAATATTTTTTTAATTGATTTATTGCGTCCCTTTTGTTTCTCTTAGTGATATCAATTGCTATTCATTAAATTTATCTTGTTTCTTTTTGTTGATACCGACTTAATATAATTAAAAATTAAATAAATATTGGTTCAATCACTACTCAAACTTTTATTTATACAAGAAACGAATAAAATTAAAGAAAAATTTAAGAAAAAATTTTAGTCCGAGAAAGGAGCTAAGTTTGATGATATATATTTACAAAACAATGAAAGAGAAAAACTGTATTTTTCCTCTACTTAATTGATTTTGAAATATGTAGGAAATTTTTGATTTTAATTACATAATATTTTTATACAAAATTGTAAACACAATGGGCCATATTCAAAACAATTTAAAATAATCTTTAAATTTAAAATATATTTTTTAACGAAATTTTATTATTATTTAGAGTCTACTTTAATTTGAAAGTATATTTTAAATTGCTTATAAATATGGCCCAGAATTTTTACGGTTGCCATTTAAAAATACTCTGTTAAATAACAGGAAACAAAACAGCTTTAAAGCAGTCCTTTTTTTATAATTAGCCGATGTTAAATGATCTGTTTAATTTTATTGAATATTTTAGTGGAGCTTACAACTTACATTACATTTTAAAAATCCCAATTCTAACAAGTAAAAAAATTATATTTGGTCAAGCTCGATCACCACATTTGTGTTGCGCTCATGGATTATACATTGGCTGGTGGCATAAAGTTAGAGAGACATTCAAAATTTTGTAAAAGTGGAAAAATTATCGAGTCAGTTATAGGCCAAAATGCTTATTCTGGAAGGTCATCGGTATGGGATCTACATATATCAAAAATTGACTGATCATATTTTTGTTCAGTTTACTTAGTCAAAAAAGAGTAATATTTGAGTCGGTTAAAGTACAAAGAGAGAACATTTTTATGGTCATTTTATCAAAAAATAGGCCGATCATCACCACAAAGAACAGGTTTTGTGCCAGTGGCAGAAAACCAATCTTTGCCAAATTTCTTAAAAAATACCTTCAAAATTGCGACGTGTACTTTGAATACATGGACATCCAGCTGGACGGACAGACGGATGCTTAACTCGACTCAGAAAGTGATTCTAAGCTGAGCAGCATTGCTGAAAATGGATCTTAGACTATTATATTTTTGCATTAAAACATCCGAACAAACGCAAAATGGAGATCCGAGCATAGCCGTCGGCTCTAGTATGGACTGTGGTGTCATAGAGGTCAGTTTTGAGAGAACATCGTCAATAATATTCTCTGATGTGGATTGAAGGTTGAGATTCTAAAGTCTGTATGAGAGGGGTGTAGTTTTCATTGATGAATATAAAAAAGATATCGGTTCCGAAGTCATCGTCTTTATAACGGGAGACGATATCAGATTGTTTTTTTAGACTGTAATATGCTGAAGGCAGAGATGAGATTTTCATGATTTCGGATTTTATGGAAAAACATGTCTCAAGCAATAGTAAGGTCAGCATGTTCGTCAGTCAGGCTGTCTTGAAGTCCTTCAACGCGCACTGTTTCTTGTTTAGCCTTTTAAAGCTTTACAAAACAGCACTAAACAAAATATAATTTTTCAATGTCAGAATATTTTTGATTTTGGGGCACTGCCACACAGTTGGCAATGAAATCACCGATGAGTTCGCTCGTAGCGGCTGGGACCTTAACTCGTCACACACGAAAGTAACTGTGGGGCCCCCAATGGTTCATTATTTTAGAAATTTTAGCATATGGTTGCTTAAATGGACCGTAGGTTTCGGAAGGCCAAAATGTCTAAGGCTGGGATCAGCTTGTAACTTTTTTACTTAATCTCTTCTTTTTCTTTAAAGGGACCACCTGGGTTTTTGATTGCTCATGTATGAAAAGCTGTATCTGTTGCGTCATTCGGTTGCGAAGGATAATGAAACCTTTCTAGCCGAACCACCACCAACAAAGTTAAGATAATCCTCCTATTCATACGAAAGCTTGAAAAATTTGAGTAGTTTTTATATCCACGCCATCCATATACGTAGTAGCGGTATTATGCGTTTGTGCAGATTTTTGTAACGCCTAAAATTATGGTCTGATACACACCTTCAAGCATACTGGTCGACTCAGAATCACTTTCTGAGTCATTTTAAGCATGTCCGTTTATCTGTCCGGCTAACTGGGTGTCCATGTATTCTTATAATCAAAGTACAGGTCGCAATTTTAAAGATAGTTGGATTAAATTTGTCACATATATGTTTTCTGTCATTGGCACGAAGCCTATTGTTTGTGGTGATGACCGGTCCCTTTTTTGATGTAGCCCCCCATACAAATATCGTCACGGAATAACCACTTTGGCCTACAGCTGACTCGAATATTACTCTATCTTAATGAAATTTTTCATATGTTTCCAGCTTTATACTGAGTACAAATATATGGGCCCATTTTTTATGCAAACCAATGTGGTGGGGGTACAATATGGTCGGTCTTAATCGACTATAACTTTCTTACTTGTTTTGCTCTGGCGGTTGTGAAAAAAATTGTATTTTTAACATCCATACTTTTATAATAAAATAATCTTTTTTTCTGTCTTGCCTGCATACTTCTCTTCAATTTTCTTGAAAACAATCTCGAGCCTTTTCCTACAAACTTATGCTTTGATTTTTGACTTTTTTCAATAACGAGTTTTTAAAATTAATAAATTTTTCAATGTATTAATGTGTGAGCCAATCAATCAAACCAAACATTTGTTCAGCAGCTAATTTATCATAGGTTGTAGATAAGTGGGAGTGGGTGTGTGCGTGCGCGTGTATGTAAGCTAGAGGTTTTGTTTCGTTTCTATTTTCCAGGATAGCGGAAGTTATTTTAATTTCCCAGCATCACTAAGCTTCCGCCTTTATAATGAGATAAAAATATTTTGTAATTCAGTTAATTAAAATTGCACCTGATTGGAAAATCATTTTGGAAAATTTTTTAAATGAGCTTTTGTGTACCAATAATTAAGTGTTAAGTTTTTTAAAACAATTTTTTAAATAAATATTTGTTATGAAATAAATATTTGAAAATCAGAGTTAACGGAATTTTAAAAATCTATAATTTTTAAATTAATTTTATGTATTTTGTATCAAATTATGGAATTTTTTTGAAAATTTTATTAATTAAAACTTCTAGTGCAAACCCTTGAGGACTAAAAGATATTTAAAATTTTGTTATTATTATCTCTTTGCTAAAAACTAATAATTTGCACTTATGAATCTAATAAAATTCTTGTTTACTTTTCTTGGCTCCTACAGACTTTAAATAAACATTTAAAAATTAAACAAAAAATCTTAAGCTCCTTAAAATCATAAATTAGAAAATTTATACAAGGATGTACATATATTCTATATATTCTGCATAAATATTCGAATAAAGCTTTTCTCATATTTTGTAAAGTTTTAAAGAGATAAAAAATTTTTCAAAATAAAAACTATGGAAGAAGGCTGTATTATTTTAGATTGATATATTCATATTGGTAAGTGATTTTTACTGCAAAAATTATTTGATTTTATTATGTTTAGCTATGTATGTATGTCTTCTTAGAAGCTAATAAAGAAATCCCATTAACTACAAAATTCTTTTAAATTAAGATTTAAGGGTTTACTTTAATAGAAATGTAAAAGAACAAATGCAAAAAACCAAAACAGTGCTAAAAAGTTTAAAGGACCATCAACTAAAAAAAAAACAATATCCTTGCATCTCAAGGAAAGTGCAAAATTTACTGCTTACGTTTTTTTACGATACATATTTTGTTAAAGATTGTTTATAAATTAGTTTATTCTTAAATTATAAATTTTGTTTTACTTTCTTTGCAGTTGTGCAATATTTAGCTCTTGAAGTCCAAACATTTTCTCATTTCTGCTTTCCACCGTATGTGCTCCCAGTAACCGTACTAAAGGTATTTCCTAAAGTTTTTTTTACACAAAAAACAATTAAATTGTAGTACAATACATTTTGTAACTAGTAATTCATAGCATTTGCAAAACAAAAATACTGATTTTAAGTTGCAGTTAATTGTGAAAGTTATTTTTAGAGAAAAGATCAAACATAGTTGGACAACAACAAAATAACACACAGATTTTCTAGTATTTTTTCTGATACTTTTTGTTTTACAGTGAAGTTATTAAAACTTAAACAAAATTAACTTTATGCTTTTTTCCGTCATTTTTTCTTCTTAAAATTAAGAAAAAAACTTCGTTCTAACTTACACGAAAGAAATTCCGTTTGACTTTTTGGATAACATGAAAGTTAGAAGCTAATGTTTACAGCAAAAACAAACTCCTACTGTTTAAAGAGAACTGATGATCGAAATCAGTAGCTGGTTTCGAAAATGCATTCTACTTGGCTGTTAATGGGAAGATAAATTTGCTTTTCATTAAAAGTAAACTAAAACCAAAGTAATAAGAAGCAAAATTTTAAAAATTAGTTATTTTTAAAATTTCTGTATGTAATTTTCAAGTACAAGTTTAGAGGACTCTAATGAAATTTGGGAACAGTAACTTGTACTCATTACCATTAGAATTATAATACAATTAAAAGCGAATGAACAATTAGTAAATTTTAGTATCTTCTGCAAGTTAATTTCAGTCAACATTTTGTTATTTAAATCAATGAGGAGTTTTAAATTAATGAGGGTTTAAAACCTCTCCAGTTGTTTTGAGTTGCACTTCCAGATTATTATACTTGAATACTTTTTTGAGTGTGTGTATACCACACTGTCAATATTATTTTCATCATACCCATTTTAATGCAGTATTTTTACACTAATTATATGTGTTCTTAAAATGCCGTACCATAATTTTTATAGCAAAATATATTAAAATTTTAGATAAAAACTTAAGTATTGGTACTCTCAATTTTATGAACTAAATATAAAACTGTTTGTTATTAAACAAATTTTCACTTTTTCGTTCTTAATTTTTATTTGTTGCTTTAAATATGCATCCTTAGAAAAAAGAAAAGTCTTATGACTTAAACAAGTTTAAAAAATTATGAAAGCTTTGCCAAAGAATTTTCTAGTTGTAAAAAGAAGAGAAATGATTTAAAAAAAAAACAAACAAATAATCTAAATACCTATTTATTTTACATATTTTCAAAAGTTTTCCTTTCAAAATTTATCCTTTAAAAAGTTACTTGAAATATAATTTGCCTTAATGTAATTGTTTTAAAGTAAAATTCCAAATTTGTTAACAAAACTAAAACAAACTTTTCCCATAATAATTAACAAAAAAAGTTAAAAATAAATATATTAAAGGGGTGCTAAGGCTTAAAACATTATTAAGAAAATCTTTACGTCAAGCCAAAGTAGCAGTAAAGAGGGATCAAATAAAATAAAGCACAAAAAGCTAAATACAGCCCTAAAGATGTTAACATATTTATTGTTGTTAATGATATGGCAGTTGGCCTTCGGCTAACATCATCAAACATCAAGCTCATCCTTGTGAAATCCTTTGTGAAATACATAAATATCATTTAATAAAAAAAGGATTGTTTGCTTTGCAAACAAATATAAATAAATAACATAAAAATCATACATATGTAGGTACATTTGTTCATGTAAATAATAAAAAAATAAAGGACTAACTAAACTAATAATTAAAATCAAATTTAAAGCAACATACATAAATGTTTTCATATATTGTACAAAGGAAATTTTAATGAAATACTTAATAATAAACACGAGACAATAAGCCAATATCTGATTGATTATTAGGATTAAATAAATAAGTTTATTTTAGAAAGAAAAACTGTAATTAAAATTTTTAAAGCCTGGTCTATTGGAATGACTTTAATGACCGGTTTTTAAGTCAAATAATTTCAAAAAGCGAAAAAAGTAAAATTTTGCATTAAACGAGTCCATAATTTCCAATTTTGACGTTAGCAAAGTGTTATTTTAAGAATGGAACCTTCAACTTCAGGTATTAGAGCGTACAAAAATGATGTAGTCTTTTTAAAAATATGTGTGAAAATATTTTTGACGATTTTTTTAAAAAAAGGTCCAAAATTGACCTTTTTTTGATAACCATAACTTCTAAGTTAGTTAAGGTTGGATTTTAAATTTTATATTATCTAAAAGCATGAAATCTTAGCTTGATAATACAAAAAAAAAAATTTGCGGGTTTGTTGCTCCATTTTTTGCTATTAACATTTTTCTGTTTGAAGTCGTGTTTTTTCAAAGTCAAGTATTTAACAAAACTAACGTTCGTTCAATGCTAACTATTGTTGTTATTGTTGTCGGAGATAGTTGCGTGAACAAGTTTCAGTCATTTTTATTCACGAGAGTGTTAAAATGGTTTTGTATGACTCCTACAATACATACATTTTTAATTCATGGTCCCGATTGGAGAACTTTCAGAAGAAGCTCAGGAAGCCAAAAATAAGGATTTTAAAAATTATAGGGCACACTTTGCTCGCAAATGAAGCCGAGAAAAGTCGAATTAAGATATTTTAAATAGATTTTTTCTTAGTTCAGATGCATTCATACCTAGTATTAATAAACAAAATGAGCGGAAAGAAATCAAATTCCAAACTACAGCGTTTGCTATCGCCTATTATTTTTCAAGAACTAAATGAAAGTGAGAGTAATGATAGCGAGGATTATGATGATGAAGGCGAGGATGAAGGTGAGGATAAACACAGTATGGTTTCTTTTTAAGTGTATGACAATTATTGATAAACAAAAAAAATTATAAAAATTTATTTTGTTACTTTTTCAAAAAAGTTGTAAAATTCTCGAATTCAAAACCTAAATTCAGACTTTAAATTAAACTTATATGCATATTTATGCAAAATATATACTAATTTTTTTTTAAGAAAGAAGACAAGATAAGCTTTTGCTTGTTTCTCATTTTTTTAAAAAATCACTTTCCATTTTGAAATTACGGCGAAAATTCTGAAACAAACTATAATTTTCCGAAAAATAAAAATGTCTATAAAATCGTAAAAAAAAATTTTTTCCATGTATCTTTTTTTCAGAATATGCTTTTTTATGCATATTTAACGATTTGAAAAAAAAAAAATAAAAAAAAAATTTAAATCGCCATTTTTTGTGTCATCGAACCCACTGAAATGACTGAATGCAATGGCTGAAACCTAAGCTGCATTTTAGTCTGATATAAATTTCAGAAAAAACCCAATTAATATAACAAAGAATGCTGTTATTTTTTTATTTATTTTATTAAATTTTATTTAATTTGTTTGGTTTGTTGTCGGTTGGTTTTATTGGCTCTTACACCAAATCATTAGTAGACTTTTCAACAAATTCTTAAAAATAAAAACAAACCAAATAAAACAAAATAAAATTATTTTATATTTCAATAAAAAGTAAAAAAATAATAATTATGTAATAGTGCTTAACGATAAAAAAACATGTGCCTTTTCACTATATATCGTATTAGTAAAAAAACATGTCCCTAGCTGTGGCTTCCAACACAGCTAGGGAAGCTAGCATGGTCTTGAAAACAAGTTTTGTATGCCTTTATTTGTTTAAGTTGTTGTTGCACTCATCTGGCATATGACATAAATAAGATTTGTAAACTTCCTTTATCGGAGCATCCAGGCAGGCACTAGAGTATCAGAATTGTACAAAAAATTATGTCCTTTTATCAAAAATGATTTTCGAAGTTTCTGAGAGAAATAAAAATATCTTAAAAAACAAAGTATTACATTTTAATAATAATTCACAATACAAGTGTATGAAGACAGGAAAGCTTTTAATTTGATAAAAATGGCACAATCATGTTTCTTCCATCCTGAAACTCAAACAAGGCAAACCTTTCACTAACCTAGTAAGTGAGCAAGAAATATTAGAAACGGAGAAACACTAGTTACTTTTTGACTAAATAACTAGTAAAAAACTTCAATGCGTATAAGAATTTACAGAGGAATGACGTGTATATTTAGGGACAAAAACATAAAAACCCATAAATATATTAATAAATATACTTTACTTAAAAGTAAATTATACATGGGATAAATTTTATTTTTCCTTTTTTGAATTAACAGAAATATGAAACTAGCCAGTGGCTTAAGAAGCGACCATAAACAAGTACATACATCAGCACATATTATCACCCTAAGTATAGATGCTTCACTTTTGTTGATGTGGTTTGTAATCAATTTTCTATTGTATATTTTTGTACGTTATACTAAAAGGTTGTGTTTTATCTACGAAACGTTGTATCAGTAATTTGTTGTACATGATTTCGTTATGTGGAGAACTTAACATACTTTGCCAAGCAAGTTTATCGTGTCGTTTTTAGCAAGAGTTCGAAAAATGAGAATTAAGCTAATTTACGACACAGCGCGTCTTTTTTGTGGTCAAAGTATAAAAACTTTGCAAACATCGTCAGTAAATTATTTAGATTATTTAGTTAAACTGGATAGTCTCATTTGTTTAAGGAAGCACACAAACACAGGTTAATGGAAGAAGGGATTGCAGTGTGACATCAAAAAATTCAGACTAATATGTTCATCTATAAAAAATTCTGACAAAAGGTGCAGAGGTACTCGCCCAATGTGCTTCTTTATGCAAAATCTAATGCTGCATGCTTTATGATTAAAGGACTGCAAAAAGCAGGTGTTTTTATTATCTTAGCATATACGTGCGTATACATATAAAAAGTAAGCTTACGTCAAAAAAAAAATGTGTAGGTATATATGTATTTATATATGAATTTTTATGTTCTAATGTACCTGAAGTATACTGTTTATATTTAATACTTCATTGAAATATATTTTCGTTTTCGAAAATTAAAGTTCACAAGTAAATAAGTTTAAGGCTCAATTTTTAGGCAATGCCTTCATTTTTTAAACCCAGTGACATTGGCAGAGGGCATTTAGGTTTCAGGATGGAAAAAATATTAATTTTAAATTTCTATCTATTATTGTTTTATTTTTATTCTTTGCTTATTCATGTGGCACGCAACAACCTGTAGCATAATGAGCGACGTTTTTAACAAGCAATAACTATTTAAATCATTTGTTTGCATGTTATATTCAAATTCAATTAATTATTTGGTTAAATTTAGACAAATTTAGTAATAAAACTATAGCCAGGATCAAATGTAAGTACCTAGCGCACATAAGTACGTATGTATATTATCTGCTTTTATTTTATAGACAAAAAGTAAACAAATTTTACCAAGAGCATAAATAATGCTAAAAAATTCAGTTAAGTTCTATTTTGCTGTAAACATACACACACTCAGAAAAAAATTAATCCAATTAAATAAAATTGCGGTGGGTACGGATTTTCTGTAGACAGGTAAAATTTTTTTAGTAAGTATGAATCTTTTAATTTAAGCCATAAAACTATTTATGTTCTAAACCGTACTTGATGTGAATATAGAAAATATTACTTAAGCAAGAATGAAATTAACTTTATTTCTAACATAAAAACGCAAATGTTAATGAGCCTTATTGAAAAATTATTTGATATTGTATAGCAATGAAATATATATTACATATTTTTAATTTTATTTATTGTCTAGGCTAAAGTTTATCCCAGGTGCGCACTACCGATGCACTTTGTTTTGTAAATGATAATATTACTTTTATTTGTATTAAAAATCTAGTTCTCTAAAAAAAATTAAAAAAACAAAAATTCAGTTCATTTAACAGGAGGAAAAAACAAAACACACTGAAACTAAATCATCTCCAAGCTTTCTTTGTGTAGTTTTTTTAGCGAAATCCAATTTCTTGATAGTTGTAGGAAACCTAAATATGAATTGTAATGAACATTTAAAGTAAAGTTTCTGAAAAACTCAATTTGAGAACTTCTAACTTTGAAACATATATTTTTTTTCTGTATTAACGCCAAGATAATTTATGTAAATGAATTTTTTTACTGACAAATTTATATAAACACTAAAGCTCATTTAATTTAAACTTGTGGTTTGTTTGTGTAAGTAATTCATTTTATTTCCTTAAAGTTTTGGTAGATTATTAAGCATTTTAGGTGAGAATGTAATATAATAATTTTAAATAAATACACATTTCTTAAGCTTGAATTACAAAAAATCTATGAATTTATCTATTCTTCAGAATGCTTAGTAACGTTATGAGCCTAGACGCCTTAACACAAAATACTTATGGACATAAAAAAAATACGTATATTTACCCCTAGATTAATAATCAATTTTAAATTTTTTTGAACTCATAAAACCAATTTTGTTTTATCTTTATTGTTATAAATATAAAGGAAAGTATGTAATAAAACTTGGTTGTTAAAAAAATAAATCAATAAAAAATATTTAAACAACCTTTAAGTTTTCTAATTAATTTAAATTTTAAATTTGAAGTTTAACAATTTTAATATTTATTTATTTTTTTAACTGTCATTGAGCAAACCATTTCAATTATGTAAACATATTTATATTTTATATTTATAAAAAATAATGTTCATACATTTACTTGTATTTTCTAAATACATTTCAGTCTTTTTTATATTTTTTAATTCATTTACAGTTAAGGTGAAATATAATTTATTGTCGAGAAAATAAAAATGAAGTTCATTATCAATGTCAATGCAAACTTTATATAGACAAACAAGTAAAAAACGAAACATGCAAAGTTTAAATTGAATATATAAAAACTGTTATGATTTATTAAGTGACTACTTTCCTGTTGTTATACCCTTCACATAGTGATAGGGTATATATCACTTTGTCATTCCGTTTGTAATTTCTTTATTATTCATTTGCGACCCCATAAAGTATATATATTCTGGATCCTTATAGATAGGGAAGCCGATTTAGCGATGTCCGTCTGTCCGTCTGTCCGTCTGTCCGTCTGTCCGTTTGTCCGTCTGTCCGTCTGTCCGTCTGTCCGTCTGTTGAAATCAAGTTTCCGGAGTCAAATAAAAAGATACAGACCAGTTAATGGTGTCAAACGATCAGAAATATCCCGCTAACAATCGCTATTTAAAATCAGCAAAATCGGTTCACTATTGACCGAGATATAAGCAAAAACCCAGAGTAACCCATTTTTTTTAGGACAAAATCCGTGCATATATCCCCATATATCTCAGTAAGTATAGTCACTCTTGCCACAAAACTTGGCACGGATACTCCTAAAGAGGGGACCTAAATAATGGAAAAAGTTTTTTCAGATAGGACCAGGGGAAGGGGTATTTTTCCTACAATTGCACAAATTTGGTGAAATATTTTATGCGCTATATCTCGGAAACTATAACAGCTATCGACATAAAATGTTCTACAAAAAGTGATTGTACGCAAAGATCTACACTTTAAAGAAAAAATTTTTCGAGTGGGGGCAAAAAATGGGGTAGCTCCCATACAAATCGACAATTGTTATAAAATATTCGATACGCTATATCTCGGAAACTATAACAGCTATCGACATAAAATGTTCTACAAAAAGTGATTGTACGCAAAGATCTACACTTTAAAGAAAAAATTTTTTGAGTGGGGGCAAAAAATGGGGTAGCTCCCATACAAATCGACAATTGTTATAAAATATTCGATACGCTATATCTCGGAAACTGTAACAGCTATCGACATAAAATGTTCTACAAAAAGTGATTGTACGCAAAGATCTACACTTTAAAGAAAAAAATTTTTTGAGTGGGGGCAAAAAATGGGGTAGCTCCCATACAAATCGACAATTGTTATAAAATATTCGATACGCTATATCTCGGAAACTATAACAGTTATCGACATAAAATGTTCTACAAAAAGTAATTGTACGCAAAGATCTACACTTTAAAGAAAAAAATTTTTGAGTGGGGGCTATAAAAGGGGTAGCTCCCATACAAATCGACAATTATTATAAAATATTCGATACGCTATATCTCGGAAACTATAACAGCTATCGACATAAAATGTTCTACAAAAAGTGATTGTACGCAAAGATCTACACTTTAAAGAAAAAATTTTTTGAGTGGGGGCAAAAAAAGGGGTAGCTCCCATACAAATCGACAATTATTATAAAATATTCGATACGCTATATCTCGGAAACTATAACAGCTATCGACATAAAATGTTCTACAAAAAGTGATTATACGCAAAGATCTACACTTTAAGGAAAAAATTTTTTGAGTGGGGGCAAAAAAAGGGGTAGCTCCCATACAAATCGACAATTATTATAAAATATTCGATACGCTATATCTCGGAAACTATAACAGCTATCGACATAAAATGTTCTACAAAAAGTAATTGTACGCAAAGATCTACACTTTAAAGAAAAAAATTTTTTGAGTGGGGGCAAAAAATGGGGTAGCTCCCATACAAATCGACAATTGTTATAAAATATTCGATACGCTATATCTCGGAAACTATAACAGTTATCGACATAAAATGTTCTACAAAAAGTAATTGTACGCAAAGATCTACACTTTAAAGAAAAAAATTTTTGAGTGGGGGCTATAAAAGGGGTAGCTCCCATACAAATCGACAATTATTATAAAATATTCGATACGCTATATCTCGGAAACTATAACAGTTATCGACATAAAATGTTCTACAAAAAGTAATTATACGCAAAGATCTACACTTTAAAGAAAAAATTTTTTGAGTGGGGGCAAAAAAAGGGGTAGCTCCCATACAAATCGACAATTATTATAAAATATTCGATACGCTATATCTCGGAAACTATAACAGTTATCGACATAAAATGTTCTACAAAAAGTAATTGTACGCAAAGATCTACACTTTAAAGAAAAAAATTTTTGAGTGGGGGCAAAAAATGGGGTAGCTCCCATAAAAATCGACAATTGTTATAAAATATTCGATACGCTATATCTCGGAAACTGTAACAGATATCGAAACCAAATGTTCTACAAAGAGTAATTGGGCAATAAGGCCTACGCTTTAAAGAAAAATTTTTTTGAGTGGGGGCAAAAAAAGGGGTAGCTCCCATACAAATTGACAATTGCTATAAAATATTCGATACGCTATATCTCGGAAACTGTAACAGATATCGAAATGGAATGTTCTACAAAAAGTAATTGCGCAAGAATGCCTACGCTTTAAAGAAAAAATTTTTTGAGTGGGGGCAAAAAAAGGGGTAGCTCCCATACAAATTAACAATTTTTGTTAAATTTTCGATATGCTATATCTCGTAAACTATAACAGCTATCAACTCAAAATGCTCTACAAAAAGTAATTGTACGCAAAGACCTACACTTTAAAGAAAAACATTTTTGAGTGAGGGCAAAAAAAGGGGTAGCTCCCATACAAATTAACAATTTTTATAAAATTTTCGATACGCTTCTGGAAAACTATTACAGCTATCGACTTCGAATATTCTACAAAAAGTAATAATCAAATAATTTATACATTTTGGAAAAAAAGTTGGAGAAGAGCAGAGGGACTAGAACATTTAATAAGTTTTATTAACCTTTAAATATGGATAATGTCGAAAACTTTTAAAACTTTCGACCTCAAATCTTCTTCATCTATGTATTTCTATTATTCATACAAACGTTAAAATTTTGTTATTTTTTCTATGGGCTTTAAAACTCGCACAAGGTTTTTTATTAAATTATTTGCAGTGCAAAATTACTCGGCTGGGTATATTTAAAGACCAATGTGAAGGGTATATAAGATTCGGCACAGCCGAATATAGCGCTCTTACTTGTTTTTTTGTTCGTTTATTGCAACCGATTTTTTTTATTAAATTTTATTATAACTTTCACCAATTGTTGATGGCGCAGCAATTGTTACTAACATTACCACAAATCATTTGCCTTGACAGCATCATAATGTTGAAAATTTACATCCCCAATTGACTTAAACTACGTCATGCTATTGAAAATGGGCATTTTTGAAACTAAGCATATACTGAGTACTAAAATTATTTCAGATTAATAACTAAAGATGAGTTCATTATTTTTTTTTTAAGTTTTTATACTCTTTGAATAAAGGCCAGATTAAAAAAAAAGATTTTTCTTATGTTTAATAATAAAAAAAAATGTTTTAAAACAGTCTGAAAATTTCTAAACATTTTTTATATATTAAATTTTGTTTTTTTTTCTAAATACAGGGTTAAAAAAAGAGAAGATTATTTTAGAAAAATAAAAATATCAAAGCTATTTTACTTTAAACTATGTTTTGCGAGATGTGGCCTTATTTGAATGAACAAATGATGCTGCATATATGCAAATTGCTAGAAGAAATTTTTTAATGTCGCCAGATTTGACAATTCATCGTCACTTTTACGATTTTTGGTGGCAAAAATAGGTTTATGCCGATCGCCCTTAATTTTTGAAATTTAAAGGTTTTGGCTTTTTTAAAAGAAAAATAAAGGCAGGTAGACATAGTTGATATAGTATTTTTTTGAAATACATATATGTATGTACTAGGTACTGTTTTATTTTTTTAATTACTAAAAAAAGATTTTAGTTAAAATATATTCTATATGGATAATAAGGACTAAAAATAGTTTTAAAATGAAATTCATAAAATAAATTGTTCAAGTGGTCGTTACTTTTATTTAAAAAAAAAAAAAATTTTACACAAAAATTATTATTTATGTATATTTGCCGTTTATTTTGCTTAAAATTAAAAATTTTGCTTTAAAAAGATAAGAAATAATTTTAACGGAGTCCGTCAAAATTTATATATCTAAAATAAATTATTTAAAAGTGGTCGTTATTTATATTATTTCAAATAAATTTTTTTTTATTTGTATTTGCAGTTTATTTTGCTTAAAATTTTAAGTTTTTCTTTTAAAGTTGTTACTATTTTTAAAGCAACTAAATGTAAGCCTTTTACGTCCTGAGTTTTATTTTTGTTATTAGGCAAAAAGTTATAAGAAACGTACATTTTAGGGTTAACGATTTCAAAAGGTTGTTTTGAACATTTTGACGATTTTTTTAATTAAATTTTATGATATTAAACCAAACATATCTGGCAGCTCTGGTTAAGGATACAAATACACTAAATAAATTAGGAAATTAAATTAAAAAATCATCCATCATTCCAAACAACTAGATACATATTTATGTACGTAAAGACTCAGTTTTTTTACTGTTTTCTAGCAACAAGTTTCTCCTGGACTTTTGCTAAATTTTGTCTGTACTTTGTATACATTTAATTAACCCGAATTCCAGCAACATTTTTATGTACCTTATAAGAGTGTTTTCAATTGTTGCAAAAAATGCTAAATGTACCGGCTAGTGTTCCCAATAGCAACATTTTTCAAGCTAATCAAATTTTCTTAAAAGGAAAAAACTTATTAAAACTTTTTCTAATCTAAAAAATTAAGTTTGTAATTAAAAAAATGATTAAACAAGGCTATTCCTACGTTAAAATCGAATCCTGCCGCATTAGTTTTAAGTTGTTAGTTGTACACGTTAGCCCAATATAAACAATAATTTCCATACATATTTTCATTTATTAATGCAAAACTTTAGAAACTGAGTATATTTGTTAGTTCATATGATCTATTTTTTTATGTTTAAATATCAAAATATTTAAATTTTAATATCGGTTGTGTGCAGCGTTGCCAAAACTTTGTTACCAAAAATGGTTAAAATTCTGCAGAGAAATGGCTAAAAAAAGGCTAAATCCTTTTAGTATAAAGGCTTCAATATATAACCAATTAAAACATCAGAAGCCTATTTGAGACCATGTATTACAAACATATGTATTATTTCCTTGACTAGTAATAACGAAAATATAATTAAAAAAAGTTATAAAAAACTATTAAAATAAGAAAATATCATCGTCATAATCAAGCTTGTTATTGTTGTCATCGTAACTTTCATTTGTTCCAATCAATCAATTTTTTTGGTAGTTCATATTGATAACAGCATTTGCCGCTTGTTTTTAATTCGTATCTGAATTAAAAAAGTAAATAATGTTAAAAAATAACATAATTTTTTTTAACAAAAAATTACCCTAATGGATAGAATTAAGTGTTTCTAAATGAAGCCGATTTCTAGCTTGTGTTTTAATTAAACTCATTTGACTTAAAACACGCTCTACAACAGCATTAGACCAAGGAAGGCATAAAAGTTTAAAATCGAACTCCGAAATTTCCTTAAATTAAATATTTCAACCTGCATCTCGATAATTATAAACTTCTGCCAAAAATTCTACAGTATCGTTAGTGCTCGTCCATTTAATATATTGAATATTGGAATATTGCTCAGCTATTTTTTATATTTTGTCATCACTTATTTTAAACAAATTCAAAATTGGTAAAATACTTTTCTTATTGTCTTTTACCGATAATTAATCAATGTTTTGAAGAGTTTTGATATTATCTGAAAGTCTAAAATAAACAAATATATTACTATTTCAGAAATTAATGGCAAACTCTTACCTTTGTTTTAAGACCAACTAAAAAGTTTGCACAAAGTTTTGCCATCTTGTATGCAAAAACACCTATATATTTAGCAAGTGACACGTTTTAAACAGATAAATTTTTTTTGACGGTAAAAAAGTATTGCCTTTGAAGCGTTTTTTACTGTTTATAAAGATAAAACTATACTAAAACTAAAGAAATTGAAGGTATAAAAATGGCTAAATAATTTTGTAAAAGGGCTAAAAAAATGGCTAATGGCTAAATGCTAATTTTTCTCGCTAGGTATGTTCAAAAATGGCTAAATCTAGCCAGAAAATGGCTGAATTGGCAACGCTGGTTGTGTGTTACGTTTGATTGTATGTGAAAAATGATTGAATGATTTTACCAGGGGTGAAAATATACGTCAATCAATATTGCTAAAGAAAGTAAAGAAAAGCAACAAACGAAAATCCTGAATCAATCTTCTTCTTTTATTTTAATGACCTTTTCAACAAATGACTTTGTGGTTTTTGACTAAACATTTTCAATTAATTTATAGGGTTTGTTATAGGTTTCGTTTGTCTATATGCATTTCATTGGTTCTTACACTAAATCTTAAAAAACTTGTAAATATTTTTTGCCTTATATAATAACCTCAACAAACTTACTGAGAACTACTATAAACAAACCAAAACTTTAAAAAGTTTATTCAAGAGCCCAACAAATCATTTTTCGCTATGAGTTGTTTTGATTTTCAATCAAATCCTGAATAACCTTTGAAATCATTTTTAAATAATCTAAAGCAAATTTCCTTTTTTTTACCATGGTAGGAAACCCCGGAAATTTAAAAAAAAAAAATTAAAAATAAAACTTACCTTAACTAACAACTAAAGTGTTTGTAAGGAAGTAAAATTGAAAGTAATTTCTTAATTAATTTTAAGAAGAATAAACAAAATAAATCATTGTTTTCAAAAATCTATTAATTTAAGCTCTGTCAATTAATTAAATAATAGTTTTTGGATTTTCCTTTGTCTTAAATATTCTGAAGGTGTAAATATGTGCATTTCGTAAAAGGTTGTATTTTTTGTACATTAAATATGTAAAATAATAGATATTATAAATTAATTAACTAAAAATATGTATGTTTACTTTTACTCTTCCTTGCTTTTCTTTTGTGTGAAATTTTAGTCATTTGAACAATATTTATGTTTTTAGTTACCATGGTTATTCCTAGTTTACAATAAATTTCGGGTTAGTTTTAATTAAACACATGTCCTTTAATAATAATGAACTTAAAACGTCTTAGTACGTACAGATAATTGAAGTAGTGGTCAAAGTTTGTGATCTATTAATTATACAGTTTAATTAATATTTATTTAAAAGGATAAATATTTCAACTGCAGAAATATCAAGTAAATTTATCCACAAAGTAACTTATAACAAAAGGTAAAATAAGTGAAAGCAAAAGATAAAAGAAACGGAAATACATTGCAACTCTTTGTATATTTTCTGGGTAAATTTTTTTCTGGGTAAATGAAAACAGTGAACCCCAAATAAATCAAAAAAAACCAATTAAACTACAAAAGCCCGTATATATTTATTTGAATAGGACACAAAATTTAGGCAAAATCACAAATGCAAAAACTGTTGCCCGTTATCCCCTTAAAGAAATTTTAATAAATTTGATTAACTTCACCTAATAATACCTTTACCGCTTATCTTTAATAAATTTCCTTTTAAGAAAATAAGAAAATTATAAACTCAAAATTGTTCAAAATTGTATTTATGAGAACCACTTACAAACACCCCAGTTAAGCAAAAAAAAAAAATTACAGCTTTTATAAACAAAAACCAATGAAGCCTAAAATTCTATTATATTGTGTATTATAATTTATTGTAGTCGCTCAATATATAAATATAAGCAAAAACAATTTATTTTAATACGTTCGTGCTATTTAGCAAATTCTTTGTACTTTAAATGTAAATAATTTTTCTCTAATTCTCTGTCCCTCCAATAGTCTGCGGAAATATATTTACTTAATCACAAAAGGTTAGCAGGACTAATTTTAAATAGTTTATTTAGGCAGGCAATAACAAAATTAAAATTACATTAAAATTTAATGCCGTTAAATAAAACAAATTTTAAATTATTTATGATTTGTCTATCAATTAAGAGCGATAGTAGTGTTTTTTGCTGCTGACATAGCCTATTTAGCTTACATGTTAAGGCCCCTGTGACAACACTTAAGAGGGAATAAAATAGGTTTTTTATTTTGTATAATATACCATAGGGGATATTATTTCTTTTTTTAATTTGCCATTTTTATTTTACCGTTTATTTTTTATTAAAGACAAATAAATTGAACTTAGAGATCATGTTGCACCGTGCAATGTGTAAGTTTATATCCTTTTTTCTTTTTCGTTGAACTCTTTGTTTAAAGACAAATTTTGTTTCGTCCTAACTAACGACAAACAAATGTTTCATTATCTTTACAGTTCAAAGAGTGCTGATGATGAAATATGTAAATGCATTTTTTACCGGTAGAAACTTATTTTTTAAATTAAATTTAACATTAACAGTAGATTCTGATTTCTTTTAATAAAAAATTAAAAATTTTTAAAGCAATTTTTGCTTTATGCGAAAAAAATTTTCATAGAAATTATTTCATTACTTAATTAATTTTTCTAAGGTAATTCGGAGCACATAAAGCATTGAGAATATTAGTTACTGTACCTTTATTTATGCAGAACAATATAACCTAACAATAGGAATAGCTAAGCTTTCACACCACACGCAGTTTATTTTGCACATCGTTGTACGTAATGTGCTGGGTTTTTGGGTTATTAACAGCTAAAAAAAATTTGTGACAACACTAATTTTTGCATTAAGATGCGTTTCCAAGGACAAAGGCTTTTTTTTTATCAATAAAAACAAACTCTAGAAATTTTACTTGTTTTAATACAGTTTTTGTAAGGAGCAGCTTAACTTGTACCAAATAAAAAGTAATTAAATAAACTATAATAAAAGTTCTGATTTAGAATGAAACAAATATTTTTCTTTAAAAAATTTTATATATATATATATATATATATATATATATATATATATATATATATATATTTAATTATTGAACGTGATTTTTTCAATCTACAACAAAAAATAAACTTGATTAAACTTAATTTAATTTTTAATGGGACTTAAGTAAAACAACACTGCCTTCCTAAAATTAGCTTTTTTGTTTTTATTCCAAATCATATTTTGTAACTCATGGCGCTTTTTTGGTTATAAAAAAAACAATAGAAAAATTAATTTTATAACTTATAATTATACATTTTCAAGCTTTTAATGATCTCTTGTATTTAAAAGCAGCCTTAACATTTTATGTACTACCGGTCGTAAATATATTGATTTAACAAATATTACGTAACGACATGTAGCTCACCAAAAGGGAATATGTGCTGTGCATCGAAGCCAATTGAGTGATTGCTTCAGATGAAATAAAGGCTGAAATAAATATTTATGCTTCTAAATATATAAAAGCTTTAAATAGAAACTTCTTTCAAACATTTTTTGTTACTACAGACGCTTAAGTATATTTAAATGTTACAGCAGTAATGCAAAAGCAAAAAAAAACGTTTTTATTTACTTATTTTTGTATTTAACAAATAGATAAATTTTCAAAATTATAAAAATTATAGGAACATGCTACAGTGGTCTCGTCCTACTTTAAAAGATTTTGATCTTAATCATCCTCATAAGAAATCACCATTATATTAATGGTTCATTCTAAAATCATGGTTCATTCTAAAATCATTCTAAATCTTATTTAAAACATATATAGAGAAGGTTTTTAAATTTCTTTCTTCCAGAACAACAGCAGAAATGCAACTATAAATACACCAACTTAAAAAACACCGACAATATTTATTATTTGTGCAGTAAAGCTCCTCCCCTTGTGCATTTTGAAAGTGTTTGAGTAAATTCTTGCTCGTGATTTGAATATTTGCATAATAAACGCTTTTTGAGATTAAAATCAAGAGTTTCTTTCAAAAACATTTACTTATACACTTAACTAAAACGAACAAATTTGTCATTTAAAACCTTTTTAATTTTTTTAATGTTTCTTTTCATCATCGTAAATATATCCATCAGCATGACAAATAGCAGAGATACCAACGAGCCGAAAAAGCAATGTTATCGGGTTTGTTGTGACAGTGGTTGTCGATATGTCAGTCAGGAACGTATAAGAAGAAAATAAGAAATCAAAAGTGCAAGAAAATTTTTGTTAGTTAAAATTAAAAATCATAAATAAGTATTAAAGGTTAAAACATGATAGATTTGAGGTTTCTACAATTATTTGCAGAATTCTAAGGCTTTTCATTTCACTTCCTAATAGTATTAAAAAAATTTGTGATATGACACACATTATATTTGTTTTTTAACAAAGCATAAAAATTCCAAAACAAATATATATTTAAAATAAGCCACAATTAATAAACAAATTTAGTTTTACTGTTTAATTTATAAAAAAAGAATTCAATTTATTATTCAGTATCCTTAGCGCTAGCTTTAATATCTAGAAATCATGGAGTAGGTTTTCGTAGTTTGTAGATAACTAGCATGCCAAACAGTCTTGGCTGGATGCGCTTATTCTACTATGTACTAACCTAACCAATATTAAGGCAATAACTTTGTAAGCTTATTTAAGAACATGTATTTTAAATAAATATAGATTTTCGTATCCCTTCAAGCTTATGATTGGTGATGTATATTTTTCACATTAATCTACCCATGCTGAAAGTACAACTGTTTATATAAAAACTGTCAACGATTTATAAAATTTGGAACTTGCATACATTTTCTTGGCATCAAACTAAGTTTTATTAACACCCAGTAAACCCTTTGCTTACTGAGTAAGTTAGTAAGTTATATTAGATATACAGAAATATAAGTTATTTTTTTGACCGAATACCTAGTTTTTTTTGTTTAAATTGTCCCTACTAACAAATGTAATGTAATGTGATTACAAAGACTTATTATAAAACTAGGTGGGTATTTCATTGATTTTTGTAAGCACATTTATTAACAAGTATTAAATAAAAAATTCTGATAAAAATTAAAGGTTTTAAAAACAAAAATTTTGCCCTAATTCTGTTTCATGACCTTTTTTTTTTATACATGTCATCAAATGTTTTAACCTTGACCAACAGGACATTATTCTGTTGTTAAGGGCTCAATACCTTGTTATCTGTGAGCATTTTACTAAAATTTCGAAAGTGTTTACTGGGTAGTATCAGTCATTATCTTTCTAGATATAAAGTTGGGTAGTCCAGACATTTAAAGGAATAGCATTAATGACTAACTCACTGACTTATTTAACATTGTACAGCCCAAACAAGTAAAGCTAGAGACTTAAATTTTAATTGTTAGTACGTTTTTGGGTGAAATGGGGCATATAATAAAATCCAGGCAAGTTATTATCTCCATAACTAAGCACACAGAAAAAATTTAATTGTAGAATCAGTAACGAATTTCAGAAAATCAGTTAATATTTTGTCTAGCCGAGGACCTACAATGGAAATTGTAAACTTAGACAAACAGTTTAGCAAGAATTTAATTGAAAAAAATAATAGTTTCAGTTTCAGTTAAAAAAATTTGTTGAGCTGGTTAAATATTCAAATTGTCTAGGCGATAATTTTGTTTGATTTAAAAATCAAATTAAAATATTATTAGAGACTATTAAATAAATTTACTAAAAAATAAATTATTTTGAACCAGAATTTGTTTCAAAAAAATTAATTGTAGTTTTTTCTGTGCACGAAAAAACCAAATTTTAAAAGTTTCGAAATTTTGGATCCACCGGGATAAAACATAATAAAAACATTTTATATTTTTTAAAATAATAAAGACAGATAGTCTCTGAAAAAAATAACAGGCTTTTGCTACGTTTTTTGAAATTTTGGACCAAATGAATTAAAAAAGTCAAAAGTTACCAAAAGGTATCAGTTAAGGTACTTCTTGTAACATTAGTATTAAAAAAAATAGAAAAAACACATGTTTGAAATTGTGTTCAATAGGTCTCAAAAACATATCTAAACGTTTTTGGTTATTTTTTGCTTTCTTTAAGATTATTGGTCTATAAATATGAAATTAAGAATCATTAGACCATATAGAAGCTGAAAGTTAACTAAGTAGACTAATTGTAATCTCTCCAAATTTTTTTTTTTTTTTTTTTTTTTTTTTTTTTTTGTTTCATATATTTATTATTGAATCTTCGCCTGTGGCGAACTAACAATAAGTGTTCAAATCTTAAAACTAGGTAGTTAATATAAGTCTAGCCAGTGCCAGACTAAAATTTAAGTTCTCATATTAATTATCAAGCTTCATATAAGCGCAATAGTATCCCTCCTTTTCAGGCGGGTGTGCCCACTATGTTGCAGGATGTTTCGGGCGAGCGGATTTGGGTGAGCTTCCAGCTTATTTAAATACTTGTCCACATAGTTCAGGATTTCGCATTTAACTAGTGGAACTAGTAGATCCTTGTGGATGTTGCTGTTTTTAACATACCAAGGAGCACCAGTTATCATTCTTAGGATTTTGTTTTGCCTGCGTTGAATTTTTTCTATGTTGGATGCGGAAGCAGTGCCCCATAATTGTATACCGTAGCACCAAATTGGTTTCAAAATCGATTTGTAGAGTAGAAGTTTACAATCAAGACGAAGCACAGAGTTTCTGCCGATTAGCCAATGAATTTGTGTAGCTTTAAGTTTCATTTGCGTCAACTTCGCATCTATATGAGGCTTCCATGTGAGGCGGCGGTCTAGGTGAATACCAAGATATTTTGTCTCGGTTCGTTGAGGCACCATATGGTTGTTAATAAGAATTGGAGAGCACGTTTCTTTGCGTAAAGTAAAAGTTACGTGGGTACATTTTTGTTCATTTATTTTTATTCCCCATAACTTTGCCCATTTTTCAACTTGGGTTACGTGTTGCTGCAATTGGTTTGAAGCCTCTTTAGGGTCTTTATGAATACTAAGAAAAGCAGTATCATCAGCAAATGTCGACGTGTGTGTAAAACTATTGGTTGGCATATCTGCTGTGTAAAGCAAGTACAGAACTGGACCTAGTATACTCCCTTGAGGTACACCAGCCCCTATTGTTTGAGAAGAACTTATTTGGTTTCCCTCTTTGATTTTAAACTGTCGACCGGTTATGTACTTTTCTAGTAGGTAGAAAATATTAGCTGGAAGGTTTAGCTTTAGTTTGTTTAACAGGCCTTCGTGCCATACTTTATCGAAAGCTTGAGAGACATCTATAAAAAGCGCGGAGCAGTACTTTTTTTCCTCGAAAGTTTTTCTTATAACCTGCACCAGTCTGTGAGTTTGTTCTATTGTGCTATGTTGACTTCTAAAGCCAAATTGGTGATCTGGAATGCAGTTGTTTTCATTCAGGATCGGAGTAAGCTTGTTTTTAAGCAGCTTTTCAAACAGTTTTGACAAAGTTGGTAACAAACTTATAGGCCTATAAGACTCCACCTTAGAAGGATCTTTACCAGGCTTAGGAATCATCTTAACTAAGGCAACTTTCCATATTGGTGGAAAATGTTCAAGCCGTATTATGGCATTAAAAATAAAAAGAATTATTCTTTTTGCTGTTAAAGGCAACTCAATAAGCATTTTGTTGCTTATTGTATCAACGCCAGGAGCTTTTTTATCATTAAGGTTAGCTATAGCTTCTACCACATCTGAATATCGGAAACGTATTTCTATGGGACGTCTAGAAACAACAGGCGGTAATTCCCTCACGTCAGTGCATGTATTAGGAGTGAACACGTTTCTTAAATGGCTTGCGAGCAGATCGCATTTTTCTTCATCATTTCTAGCCCAGGATCCTCTTAGATTGCGCAGTGGTGGTTTTGCGATTACGGGTCTTTTGAGACGACTGGCTGATCGCCATAGAGAATAATTTGTTTGAGGGGTTGCGTCTAGACCTTCCAAATACTTCTTAATTGATGCAATTCTGTGTACCTCCAGCAAGTTTTTTAAGCGATTTGTACACTCTTTTAGCTTCGTTTTAAGTTGGGGCGATCTATGCTGTTGCCATTCTCTTCGCGCTCTCCTTTTTTCAGATAAAAGCTCCTCAACATCGACAGAAAAAATTTTGTTGTATTTGACCTGACGGTATGTTGAAGAAGCATGTTCAACGGCTTTTTTAATGTTTTCATTTAGGATATTTAGGCAATCATCGATTTCTTGGGGAGTTTTTAGTGGTATGTGTTCCGAGCAGTGAGAGCTGATATATTTTTTATATTTTAACCAATTTACTCTTTTTGATAAGAAAAAATCACTAGTTGCTATTTGGTGAGGACTGCAAATAGTGAAAATTGTGGGTGAGTGGTCAGAAGATAAATCGAAGGAGGCTTCAGCCTCAATAAAATTTTGAATAATTTTTTTTTAAATTATGAGTTAAGAAACAGGCAACTAAGGAATATTGATATATATAAAGGTCTCAAGATCTTTATTATAATTGACCAATATAGAGGTCGGACATCATCTTAGTTGTAAACTTTCACCTGTCCTAAGATTTTAAGTCTAGAAATAAAAAGTTATGTACTATTGACCTTTGTATAGATATATATAGAAAGTCAACTGTGGACAAAAAATACCTTCTCAACCTTTGTGTTACTTTTTTGCATTTTTTTTTTTGATTGTAAGGAAAAAAATACTAAGTAAAAGTCAGCTCACTGGACAAAAAATTATGTTCCTAATTGTTTTTAGTATTTCTTGTTTCCATGTTGTAAAAATAATTGCAGCTGCGCCTAAAAAATAGTTGGTTAACTACTACTATGTTGTGCCATACCATACCTGTGATAAGTGTTAATACATTTGTGCAGATGTTTATGACTTAAAATCATTTTATGAGACGTGTTAAGTCTATCGGTCCGCCCCTCCGTTTGGCTGGGTGGTGTCAATTTATTTTTATAATCAAGGCACAAGTCGCATTTGTAAGAGATATTTTAATTATATCTGGCACAATTAAGTTCGTTGGTATAGCGACTAAACGTATTAAAACTGGTGTTGATTAGCCCATTGTTTCAGACAGAGTCATAAAAATATTTATGATTTGCCCTTTGCAACTGTCATCCGTATCTTGCATTAATTTTTTACTTTTGGTAGAACTTATGTTAACTAAATATGTGTGTAGGATATAATATGGTTGGCCTTCAATTACCATTATATTTGTACATGCGTTGCATAAATTAAAAAAAAGATCTTTTACTTTCTTATTATAAAAACCCACCTTTCAATTTAAAACTAACAACATATTTGCCCATTAAGGTTAATGCCTCAAATTAATAAGCTATGCAAATTAGGTAATATTTTATAATTCGTATTTAAAGTTTACTATAGAATACTGAATTTATAAATAAAAAGAAAATTTTCAAAGACAATTCAGTATACCACGAAGCCTCAAAGCAATTACCTTCATTTGGCCTTAGTAGCAAAGATTATGCACCAGGTAACAATTTTAAGATCTCAGTTATGATCTTGATTTTTGTAAAATGTTTAAAAAATGTATGAAAAATTTTTTGTAAAATATATTTTTTTTTTAAATTAAAATTAAATTATTAAGCTTTGTATACAACGCTAATAGCATTACTTAATGTTGATGTATAATTATAAAAATAAAAACAATTATAAAAAGTAAACTTGAAATTAATTACACATAGTTAATTATAAACATATTAACATCTACTTGAAAAATATTCTCTTTTATTTCAAACTTAATTTATAAAATCGAATTTAATTGTTTTTAAAAGTTTAATATTCTTTTCTTATTGTTCACTGGGATCACTAAGTTAAATTTTTTTTTATGTTTTTTTTTTTGTTTTTACATAAATTATTTTTTTTATAACCTTAAGCCTGTAACTTCTTCGCCCTTTGTCAAAATCAACCTTAATTTAAAGTAGTTTAAAACCTATTTTTTCTTTAACCTTTTCAAACGCCTTTGATAGCTGTACACAACAAACAATTTACATAAAATTTACATTTTTAAAAGAAAAACTTTAAGATTTTTAGCCTTTAAAAATCAGGCGCAAAAAAAAATAAATATATTAAAGTAAGAGGTAAACTAAAATAAAAAAAAACTGTTTTTTTTTGTCTAGACAAGTAAATCGCAATTAATTTAAAGTTTGTAAATTATAAAAAAAATATATATTTTTATTGTTTAGTAAAGATTTGATTGATTTATATGTCATAAAATTGGACTACAAAATTAGGAAAAAGGGATTAAATTACACAGCCCAAACTAAACAAGCTAAACTAAAATTTTTCATAATAATAACATCTGCTTTGGTATGCGAAAAATTTTACGGTTGTTTAAATTAAAAAAGTTTCTGTAAGGTTTAGTTACTTTTGAAATTATTAGTTACCTTTTTTTTTTATCAATAATAAATGTATTTATAAGTATGTTTAAAAAATAAAAAAAAATTGGTTTCTCCAAGAGCATACTTTATTATTAAAAATGAAACATTCACATCCTCACAAAAATACCACAAAACCTTTTTTTAAATTTTCGCTGGTAAACAATTTTTCTCGTAGTAGTAGTACTTATGTATATAAAATCATACTAAGAACTAGCAAAATAAAAAAAAAAAACTGGTGGCTTCACATATTAAAATTATACAAACTTTTTTCAAAGAAGTTATAGCTTTAAATGCTTATTTATGAAGGACATTTGAAGACGGACTAGTAAAAATAATTAACCAATCATATTTCGATGCAGCAATACTTGGAACAGTAATTACCCAAAATAATAACCGGCAGCACACCTGATTTGGGGCTTTGTCGAAAAATGGATTTATGTTTTTTTACTAATAACCAGGCTTTAAAGGAAAGTCCCTTTAAATGCTTGTTTTGTGTTAATATCAGGAAAATAAGTTTTAAAAATGAGGGTAGAGGAAGAAATGCTTGCAGATATTTGATTCAAAATTCTCGATAACTATTAAGACAGGAGAGACATCTTTAGAAAGTTTATTCCACATACAAAGTGTGCGACTGTAGTTCGTAGTGCAATTCACTAGCAAGTCAATCATAAAGGCAATAAATAAATGCTCTTCTCAAAAAGTTGTTGTCACGAAAAAAATTTAGGGTTTAATGGGCAAGATTCCTGATTCCTGCAGACTACATTCCATTAAAACATCCCACATTACAACAATGCTTAAGTAATCGCGTTTTAACTTAGCGTTACCGTTAAGATTGCAAGGTCAAAGAAATATGAAATATTTTACTGAGATAAAATGCGTATTCAAAGGACATTTTTATGGGGACTATGTTAAATAATGGGCCGACCGTCACTTCTTTTAATAGATTTGGTTTCTGTTAAAAAAAAACATAAGATAGTGCAACATGTATTTAGTACACCAGAATAGAGGGAAAATCCGTTTGGATGTTTGCCAATCGGATATTAATCGGATTTGTTAGTGAATAGATGAGCAGAAGGATGGACTGATATGATTTAGTGGACTCAGGGATTTTATGTCAATCGATTTCACTAAGGGTCCCAAACTATTGTGAGCAGTTATTCTACAAAAGTTTGTCAAATTAACCATTAATAAATATTTAATAACTTTTATAAATAAAGTTTTAAAAATTTATTTAGAACTTTGTTTTAATAAAAAAAATACGAAAATTCTATTCCATCGTGTATGTATTTCCCAAAAAAATCGGCTTTAGTTGTTTTGGGGATTTTGAAAACAATTTCACACACTTAGAACGCACACAAGGACTCTTTTATCCTATTTTCAGTGAAAATTTTTCAAAACAGTCTATCTCATACAAAACAATGTTTATATATTTAATGAAGGATATATTAAATTCTTTATTGTTTTTTTTTTTGTAAAAAAAAATAACAAAATAAATAAATATTCAATTTAATTTTAAGGAGAGGATAATGTGAAATTATCAAAGCTTGTTTAAAACTTTCTAAAATCACTTGATACTTATTTTTTATTGAGAGTATGCTACTGTTTTTATTTTTTTAAATATTTTGTTTTTTAATTTCTAGTTTTCAGACAAGTTAATCCTTTTGGCAGAAAAATTTAAAAAGGAGTCAAAAGCTTAGAAATAGAAACCCCTCAATTAGGAGTAAGTAAGAAGTTTAAAAACTAATCTTATGCTTACTAGTGTTTTTTTTTTTTTGGAAAAGAATTTAACGAAATTCCCTTTTTTGTATTTTGTTAAATTACCCAGAATTCATCAGAACAAAACAACAAGCTTTTGTAAAACTATTTGCTATAAAAGAAGTACATTTTTGAAACAGAACATTTGCTGAAAGATTTATGTTTTAAAATCTTAGCTGATTTGTTTTTAATAAAAAACTTAAAAAATTTATCGGAAAATTTTTTTAATGTTAATATAAAATAAAACGGAAATTCAAAAAAAAAAAAAAAGATTTATATGGATTATCTTACAAGGACAAAAAATATTTACAGGTAAATGGAAAAAATTTTTATATACAAAATTTGTTATTAAAAAAATTGTAAGCTAGAAAAAAGAAAAAAAGAGAATATTTTGCCGCCTTCAACCAAAATATTTATTTTTTTTTATTTCGGTGATACATAGCAGCATTTTCCGCTCGTCCTTCAAAACATAAATAGTTAATGAGGTGTTAAATTTTTTTTAATTTCATTCGCTAATGACCTGGTTACTGAACTGAAAAGTTAAACAAAACAAAAGTTCACCAAATGCCAACAGCGAGAGCAAATAATGTGTCGATGTTATTTTATATTTAATGTTAAGTTAATTTTTTTTGCAGGAAGTAAATTATTTTCTTGCCTATTTTTAAGTGCGTGCGGATAATTTCATTTTATTTATTTGTTTTTTGTTTTTTATTTTATATAATTTGATTTTATTTTATTTTAATATATTTTATTTTATTTTAATATATTTTATTTTATTTTATTTTATTTTATTTTATTTTATTTTATTTTATTTTATTTTATTTTATTTTATTTTATTTTATTTTATTTTATTTTATTTTATTTTATTTTATTTTATTTTATTTTATTTTATTTTATTTTATTTTATTTTATTTTATTTTATTTTATTTTAATTTATTTTATTTTATTTTATTTTATTTTATTTTATTTTATTTTATTTTATTTTATTTTATTTTATTTTATTTTATTTTATTTTATTTTATTTTAATTTATTTTATTTTATTTTATTTTATTTTATTTTATTTTATTTTATTTTATTTTATTTTATTTTATTTTATTTTATTTTATTTTATTTCATTTTATTTTATTTTATTTTATTTTATTTTATTTTATTTTATTTTATTTTATTTTATTTTATTTTATTTTATTTTATTTTATTTTATTTTATTTTATTTTATTTTATTTTATTTTATTTTATTTTATTTTAGTTTATTTTATTTTATTTTATTTTATTTTATTTTATTTCATTTTATTTTATTTTATTTTATTTTATTTTATTTTATTTTATTTTATTTTATTTTATTTTATTTTATTTTATTTTATTTTATTTTATTTTATTTTATTTTATTTTATTTTATTTTATTTTATTTTATTTTATTTTATTTTATTTTATTTTATTTTATTTTATTTTATTTTATTTTATTTTATTTTATTTTATTTTATTTTATTTTATTTTATTTTATTTTATTTTATTTTATTTTATTTTATTTTATTTTATTTTATTTTATTTTATTTTATTTTATTTTATTTTATTTTATTTTATTTTATTTTATTTTATTTTATTTTATTTTATTTTATTTTATTTTATTTTATTTTATTTTATTTTATTTTATTTTATTTTATTTTATTTTATTTTATTTTATTTTATTTTATTTTATTTTATTTTATTTTATTTTATTTTATTTTATTTTATTTTATTTTATTTTATTTTATTTTATTTTATTTTATTTTATTGTATTCTATGCTAATCTCTATTTATTGTTGAACTAATTGTTTTTAAAACAAATTTTCGTTTTATAGTTTGGCTTAAGTTCATATAATTTCTTTTTATTAGAAGAAATTAATATTTTTCTGTTAATGTTGAGAGCTTTAATTTAAAAGAAACAGTTTTTTTTCTACTAATACTAGCCGAGTAGAATGCATTTTCGAAAGCAGCTACGCAATTTCATCATCAGTACTCTTTGAACGGTAGTAGTGTCTTTTGGTTGTAAACATCACCTATTTAACTTACATGTAACATGGAAAGGGAAACGGCGTGACTGTTTTCCTTCTTTTTTATTTTGAAAGTTAGGACGAAGTTTATTTTTCATATACACTATGCTTTTTTATATTAAAGGTCTTTTCGGTAACACTTGACTAATGGTCGAACATCATTCATCTCTCAGATAGAATGAAACGATTTTTATTATTGTATATTATATACAAAAGGGGTAAATCATTTTTAATTTCTTTTTTTGTCAACGACAAATGAACAGAAATTATTAAAGATCATTTTGCATCGTGTTATGTGTAAAACATTTAACTGAGTCAATAATTTGTTTGTCTAAAATCGGTTATATAAACAAAATTGTAAAATCAGATAAACAATGTTATTAGATTCCTAAAAAAATTTATTTGGAAAAAATTATTGCTATTGAGCAAAACAATTTTTTGATTTTTCGTTTATTTTGTTTGACATTAAAATCAGATAACAATATAATTAGGGTCTAATAAAATATTGCCTGAAAATTTAAAAATGAAAAAAAAAGTTTGTTTTAAAAAAAAATATGTGCAGTTTTTTCTGTGTAGCTATACAATAAAAGTGGTGAGTATACAAAATTCTGTTTAGCCAAATAAAGTGCTTCCAATTCATGTATTTTTAGACATGCTTAAACCACACTGTACTAAAATCAATTTCTACACAAACAACGTTTTAGACAACTCCACCCAAGTGAACAGTTTGTGCGTTTATGTTAGTTTTATTTTTAGGATAAGGGCATTTTAAAATCCAATGAGATGGAAAATTTTGTAAAATTATTTTAGATTCAATAGCACGAGCTGGCCATGACAATGAATAAGTATGTATGTACTGCTAATATTTTATTTACACACGCAAACAAAATGTGCTGCAAAATGCAAAGTAATCATAACTTTGTTTAGAAACATACACACAAACACATATATAGATTATTTGAATATCGCTTCTTAAAATTAAAGTTCATCAAACTTGTATATTTTATTAAAGAAGCATTAGGTAAATACCTTAAATATTGTTTTTTTTTTTGTGAAAATATACTACCACATTTTCAGTTTTGTTTAACGAGATGATTTATTCCAATTTTTTTAGACAAAATAATACACATACGACTAAACAAATATGCAAAGGCATTACTTGTTTGTATGTATGCATGCTTGAAGGTTTTGTTTGTATGTTTTACTTAAATGCAATAAAATGGTAAGTATGAAGTGTAGGTGATCAGAATAATTACATATGTTACTGTAGTAGTTTGATACGACTGTAAAACCGGAAAAATATTAAAAGTGAAAGTTGAGAGCCATTGTGTATATGAGTATTTTTAGTGAGTAAAAAATTTGATGTCGTTTACCAAATTATGTTTAAATTATATTTTGTAAATGGTCAGACAGAAGGATAGAAATACTTTGTAATAAAATTTGATTTGAAACTAATTTATGTTATTAGGTAGTACTAACAGAATAGATAATATATTATGTAAGCTTTTCTTTTTAATGTAGTTTTATATATAAAATAATTATTAAATTTTTGCAAAATTTTAATTTTACTTCACATAAAACCTTTATTCATGATTTTAAATAATTTCTAACAGTAAGCCCTATATAAGGTTGGTCCTTACACTAAATATATATATATATATATATATACATATATACCCGGCGTTGCACGGGAATAATCTTAAGAGGTTAAAATTTGGAAGCAAATGTCTAACTTAAAGCATTGCATATTAAACTGGGAGAAAATTACGGCATTCGAACCAACTCAAAATTTTTATCGCTTCAATAAGCTGTTTATGCTTCTAGCGTAAAAATTCTTACACGAAATGCCTTCTAGTGTTGTTAATAAATTTTTTTCATTAATATTAAACTCATAAACAGACGACATACAACTATCCATGAGAAAAGCAGGGGGTTTCCAAGTGCAAACCAGCAATCTGGAGAGTTTGACCCTGGGATTAATTAATTGTTAAAGAAAAGGTTAATTTAACTGGAAACTGCGAGTGGTAAAAACTAAAAGGGAACCCTTTTGGAATACTTGGTGTAAGGGGTTTAAAAATATCTTCCCCTGCGGATTACCCTGTCACTTTTGTTGCTCCAATAATATTGCCATATACATAGCAATAGTTATTAATTTATAGTATAATTACATTTTAAATATTTTTTAAAAGGAGTACGAAGATATCTCATATTGTTAACCCTACATTTTATTATGCTTTTGTGCAAATGTTTGTACGTCCAAAAAGTAAAGGTCTGAGACCTTTGAAGGTGCTTCAATTATACCGGTCGACACAGAATCTCATCTTGAGCCGATTAAAGCATGTCCGTCTGGCCAGCTGAGCGTTAATGTATTATTGTGAACAAAGTGCAGGCCGCATTTTTGCAGATATTTTGATTAAATTTGAAACAGATAAGTTTTTTTGTATAAGAACAAAGCATATTGTTAATAAATTTTTTTAACTAGGCCCCATACAAATATCCTCCCAAGTTAAGCCTTCTTGGCTATAACTGGCTCAAATATCTATCTTCACATAGTTTTGCACGTTCGTCCATTTTGATATTAGCTATTATTGCCCCGAAAATAAACATTATCAGTCAATTTTTTAAACTTCATAAAAATAGCAACAATAGAAGATCCAGCATAGAGACATTATTTTTTGTGGGCGTGGCAACTCCCAATTTTTGGAATTCATAATTTCAGAATTAAAAGCCTTCTATGTGTGTGCAAAAAATTCTTGCAGTCAAAGTACTGGTATAAACAGATTAATTTTTTTCAGACGGGGTACCGCCCACTTTTTACCTTCAAAATTTTATGTTTAGAAGCCGTTATTATGCAAACTAATTCCGAATAAATCGGTCTGGCAGAAATACCTATAAAATGATTTTTGTTTTAGGGGGCGTGCTACCGCCTGCTTTTTTGCCTTAAAATTTTTTTCTGTTAGAGGCCTTATATATGTGTACAAAATCTTCAAAAAATCGGTGCAGCAAATGTACCAGTTTTAAAAGTTCAATTTTTGCAGTAAAAGTACACTTAGATTTTAAGTGTTGTCGGCATCGCTCCATCCTTTTTCGAAGAAATTATAGCTTATCGCACACCCAAGGCTTGGAAGTACTAAAGCTTTAAATTTCATGAAAATCAGTTTAGCCGTTTAGGCGTCGTGACAAACAAACAAACAAACAAATAAACAAACAAACGTACACTTTGATTTTATAATATACATATATAGGGATTCTATAAATAATTACAAAAGAGAAAATGTCCAAAGTTTTAATATTACATTTAATTGGCACATTCTTTTTTTAACAACTTAAAGTTAAGTAATAATATTTTTGATTAAAAAAACAACAAAAGTTTGTAATTAACTTGAACCTTGCATCTGTATTTGTAAATATCCTTTTAATTTTGTAGAATAGTAAAAGATGAGGTCAAATTAATAGCCACGGTAATGTGTGTATGTTTTTTGTAAAACCCAGAAATAAAAGGTAAAAAATGCAGAAAGTTTTAAAGAAAACAAATATAAACGTATAATGCTATAAGACTATATTAATTATTATTTCGAAGCATTTTAAAACTAACTCCATAAAATATTCTTTTCTTTTAATTTAAAGTTCAAAATGATTTTACGTTTGGCTTACTTCTAATTTGCACTAAAATAACTTAATCCAAGGGCAACCAAACAGGCAAAACATTTCAAGAAAATCCGAAGCAGCAACTAAAAGGCTCTTTCTAAACATAGTATAAATGTTAGAAAGTAGGTTTTAAATAATAAAAAAAACAAGATTTTAAAAATCAAAATTGAGTTAATCTGCTTGTTCAACTTTAATTGAATGCAATTTGTTTTTTTTTTGTGTTTCGGCACACTTAAAGCTTTTGTTAAAGCCAAGATTTGAGAAATGTAGTGCATCAAACAAAATCTTTTTGGTCTTGTTAGTTATGCTGTGTATATAAATTTAAAAATTTTAGTAAAAATTAAATTACTTTTTATTTTAGTAGGTAAGTGTAGTTAAATTGAAAAATTTTTATGTTTATTAAGGGATTTTTTGGCAGTTATTTCCTGGAAATTTGTCAAATTGACCCTTAATAAATATTTAATAGTTTTTATAAATATATTTGATAATATTTAGAAAAATATTGCTTTTAAATATATTTTTTTACAAAAACCAGTTGCAGTCCTATTGCTTGCAAAATTTAAACATTTGTTATTTACACTTTATTTATTTTTAATCAGTCACCAGAGCAGACTAGATCAATATAAATAAATATTTTTAAAAATGCTTGAATTAGAACCATTGTGCAATATTTTGTTATAAAAAATTATCAATAAAATATATATAAAGCATCTGGTTTATTTTAAAGAATATGTTAACACTTGTTTCCTCTGTCTGTAAAACAAATGTTTTTAAAAAGATTTTCTCATTCTGCTGAGTAGTACATGCATACGTATGAGTGATGATAAATTCTAAACATAAATTATACGTTTAGGAGTACTTGACTTGGAAAACGTATTTTTCTTTACATAAATTATTTAAATTTTTATTTAACAGATGAATGAGTGATGATTTGATTTATTTTTAAGCATTTCTTATCCACAGATAAGAAAACCAACACCAATAAAATGAACAATATTGAATTTGAATTAAAAAAATTCTTGTTATTTTTTATGGAGCTTTCTTAATGAATTTTAACACAAAGGATATGACTTTTTACTAAGTTTCAAATTACATGCAAGTTTAAAAAATTATTTTTGTATGAATAAATTTGTTTATATTTTTGTTTGTTTTAATTTTGAAGATATGTTTAACTGTTTTCAAATAAAAGTAATAAATGGCAATTCTAAGTATATTTTACATTGTGGGTGCTTAGTAATAGAGCTGGTCGCTTTTGGTCCTAAGTAACTTCAAAATTTTACACATGTTTTTATTTATAAATTTTTAAAAACTAAATGTAAATTTTACTGATTCATTATCATTGCTGTACCAAAATGTTCGCGGTTTAAGGACAAAACTATCCAGTTTATATTTGGAGAGTTTTGATTGTAACTATCACATATTGGCATTTACTGAAACATGGCTTAATGAATCGTTTTTAAACTCTGAAATACTATGTAATAGATACACTATTTTTCGTCGTGATCGTGGCTCGTATGGAGGGGGTGTTCTCATTGCAGTTTCCAGTTTTATCTCATCTGAACTTTTTGTGTTTGATCAATTGCCTAATATCGAATTTATAGCTGTTGTTATAAGGCTCAATAGCAAGAGAATATTCTTAACGTGCTCATATATCCCTCCATCATCCCCTCAGTCCCTATATATTCAACATGGTGAGGCAATAAAAGCGGTTTCACGCTCTGCTAATGAAACTGATTCACTTATAATCCTGGGTGACTTTAACATTCCATCAATTTCTTGGAATTTCTCAGCGTTAGATGGTTATTATGTTCATTCCACAAATAATGACACCTTCAATGAGTTATTTAATATTTTATATGAGTTAAGTCTTTTTCAAATTAATGGAATACTTAATGATTATTCGAAAATTCTGGACTTAGTATTTGTCAATGATAAGGAAGACTGCTATATCCACCGGGTTGATCCTATAACTATCCCAGAAGATCGTTTTCATCCTGCAATTGAGCTAATTTTATATACTCCAGTTAACAACATCTTGCATTCATCACTCGATAATAATAGAGTTTTTTCCTTTGGACAAACCAATTATTACAACTTAAATGAACTTATTTTGAATACCAATTGGGGAGACATCTTATCATTTGAAGAACCATCTTTAACCATGAGCCAGATATTTGATATATTTTATGATAAAATGCTTTCTTTTATGGAACTATGCATACCAAAACATTTGATAAAATCTTTACCTGGACCGCCTTGGAACAACAAGGAATTAATCCGTGCGAAGAATAAAAAGTCTAAATACTATAAAAAATTCAAGACCTCAGGGTCTTCTGTTGATTATTTAAAATATTCAGTGTGTCGAGCAGAATATACTAGATTAAATAATCAATTATACGCTCTTTATCTGGCAAAAATCAAAACTAATTTAACGCGAAACCCTAAATCTTTCTATAGATTTATAAACTCGAAGAAAAAATCAACGGGCTTTCCAAAAATTATGTCTTATCAAAATAACGAATCTTGTGACAATGCTATTATAAGTAACATGTTTGCTGACTTTTTCTCTACCACATACGCTGATACAACTTTTGATGATATATTAGAATACCCTTATCCTTTAGATGAACATCATTCCATATCTTTGTCGTTTTTAGATACCGATGAAGTTGCAGCTGAGTTAAAGAAATTGAAGTTCTCATATAGTTGCGGTCCGGACAAAATTCCAAGTTGCATCTTAATTAATTGTGCTGATGCCTTAGCTTACCCCCTGACACTGTTGTTTAACGTATCAATTAAATATGGGTACTCACCTAAAGTTTGGAATGACTCTTTTATAGTCCCATTGTTTAAATCTGGGAAAAAATCTGATATTGAAAATTATAGGGGTATAGCAAAATTGAGTAGTATACCTAAGTTACTTGAAAAATTTATCACCGAACAGCTTTATTTCCAGGTATCTAGTCTTATATCTCCGTATCAACATGGATTTCAAAAAGGATGTTCAACAACAACTAATTTACTTCACCTTACATCTGCCATTAATCGTGGATTTTTTTATCGTAATCAAACTGATGTTATCTATACCGATTTCTCAAAAGCCTTTGATAAGGTAAATCACCAACTTTTAATTAGAAAATTACGGATGATGGGCTTTACGGATTTGGCAACAAAATGGATTGAAGCGTATCTATCGAATAGAGCTCAAACTGTTTGTTTTAATAACGTAACGTCAAAAAGTATACATGCTCGTTCTGGAGTACCACAGGGTAGCCACCTTGGGCCTCTTCTTTTTTCTTTATTTATAAATGACTTGCCTCAGATCATAAAGTATTCAAACATTTTATTGTATGCGGATGATGTTAAGATTTTCATTACTTACAACAGTCATTTGGATCGACAGCTTTTTCAAATAGACTTGAAATCGTTTTACGAATGGTGTAGCACTAACTTGATGGAGCTTAATGTGAAAAAATGCAAGTTGATGCGATTTTCAAGGACTACTCCAATTGCGGTAAATTATTTTCTGGGTAGTTATAAAGTTGATGTTGTTGACCGTTTTCTTGATCTTGGAATTTTATTTGACCAAAAACTGAGCTTTATTGCGCATATTACTTGTACAATTAATAAGGCCAGGGTCGCATTTGGTTATATAAAACGATGGTCGAAGGAGTTTAAGGATCCGTATATTACGAAAGCGCTTTATATCTCGCTTGTTCGTCCAATTTTAGAATATGGATCGATAATATGGGATCCTATTTACCAGATACATTCCAATGCGATAGAATCAGTGCAGAAACAATTTTTACTATTTTGCCTACGTGGACTACATTTTGACCCGCGTAATATGCCTTCGTACACTTCCCGCTTGGCTCTTATAAAATTGCCTACATTAAAGAGCCGAAGAACCATGCTAAATGTGTCATTTATAATGAACGTTATTAGAGGCGATATATGTTCCGGATTTTTGATAAATGATATTGTATTTAATGTACCACAAAGATTATCTCGATATTTCCTACCACTGTCAATTACATTTTTAAGAGCTAATTACCCTGACGCTGACCCTATGAGAAGAATGTGCAATGAATTTAACCAACTGTATCGATTTATTAATTACTCATTAAGTCCAAATGCAATAAAAAAATCAATTATTGTTTTTTTAAATTCCTAAACATCATTTGTCGTATTATGTTCATTGTTACTATTTAATTTTTTCTGTTTTTTGTAACTATAAAAAATTGTAATTATTATACTTTTTAAATGTCTGTAAGGATATACTCCATAGACTAAATAAATAAATAAATAAAAAAAACCTATTTTAAACTTTAAAATTTATAAATTTTTTTTATAAATTTTAAAAATACACTATTTTTAAAAAAATATTGAACAAATCTTTTCATAAGCACACAATTTGACAATTTAAACAACATTTTCCAAAAAAAAAAATAATTTCGCTTGAGCCTTAAATTAGTTATATTAAGTAATAGTTAGTTATATTTCGTTAAGAAAAATACATATATAAATTATAAATTTTTCATTTATATGTATCTTTGTTTTTAAATTAGTAAGAATTAACACAACTGTTTGTTTAGGTTGTATGTAGTTTAATTTGTTTTAGCTAAAAGTTGTGCAAAAGTTTTTATCAACCCTGGTAAATTCCTAGCATATGCATTAAAAGTTTTTTTTTCAATGACACTCGCTCAATCATACATAGATAAGTAATTAAAAGTTAACTTAACGCAATGTCAGGGTAACCATTAGTTACTACATATTTGAAAAACAATAAAAACATCCTAAAGCATTAGCAATTCATAAAACAATGTAAATGTTGGTTCGTGTTTACGTAAAAATCCACATAAATAAGAGTGTATGGGTAAGAAAACATAAAGTCACTTTCACTAAATAAACTGAATATTTTTCATAGCATTTATCTTTCCCATACAATTTTCTCACTAATATTATTATAAATTAATTTTCACATGCGGCTGGCTCTTCTATACAAATACATAATTTCACTTGGATTTTACTTAGAAAGATTTTATTTCATTTGTATTATTTTTCTCTCTCTTTTTCTCAAGTTTTGAACATATTATTTTAGGGATTTTTTGCGTATTTTATAAACGATGACAACCAAAAGCTATGAAAACACTTTACAAACTGAATTATTTGCACAGTTAACAACCATATTTCATACACAACTGAATAGGGCAAAGCATTAAATAACACATACATACAGCCATTCACGAAAAGATTCCAACAAAAATAAATTCACACATACATTAAAAACAAACAAAAAAAGCCGCCAAAATGTCTAGAAAAAAACCAGATGCAACAAGTTTCTGGTAATTTAAAGGCAACATTATTAGTGTTTGATAAACATTATCAATCCTTGATGTTTTCAAAAAATTTTGGAAAGTATATTGATATCAACATTGTAGCTCAACATTCTTCTTTATAATTTTTGTATTTTTAACAGCAGAGCAAAGGTTTCTTAATATTTAACTTTTTTTTTACTACTTTTTATTTAATTTTGCAAATCATTTTAAAAAACTTACCGTTAGTGCTATACCCACTGTAGCAGAAAATGATCCTAAACGAAATTCTCCTGTATTGTATTTGACAAGAAAAGAAGTTTTACCCACTCCAGAGTCCCCCAGCAAAATCGTCTGAAAAATAATGAAAAATAATAACCTTTAAAGTTGATAAGAAATGTGTAAAAGGGTGTGTTAAAAATATCTCTTTTACTATCAAAAATTATCACAAAAAAATTTTTAGGAAATGATTGATTGATAAATATTTTGTTTGGTTTTAAAAAAAATTTGTTTTATAAAAAAACTTGCAGGAAAACCCTTGCTCTTTCCCAACCAATTTACCAACTCTCAAGATAAAGCGCATGAAAAGCTTAATAAGTGGGTGATTTTTAAGAATTTTACTTATATCTTGATTTGGCTGGTTAAAAAATGGATATGCTTAGGAATATTTCAACAGACGGACAAATTTAGATGGCTAAATTGACTTTTCTATTTTTAAAAATCCAGAACATATTTATCTTATGGAGTCTCAAATTAATATTGTAGAAAAAACAAAAGAAATTACGGGGTATAAAAATATTTGCGAGAGGTTAAAAATGCTCATATACTTACAACTCCAGAAAGTTTATTCATTAAACCTAATTATGCATTAAGATTTTTTAAATGAATCTGAGACTTTATCTCTTATTTATAAATATTTTTTTGTTTTAATAGTTCTTTTCTTAAACAAAACAAATTTGAATTTTTATTTACTTACTTTGTGATTGACCGTATCATCGAATGGTGGCAAATGTTGATGCGTCATATGTGATGGCATACCCACCTCATCGTAGTGGTAAGAACGCCAATCATCATCATAATCTGCTCTTGTATAGCCAGCATCTTCTAATGCATACATTTGTAAAGCTTCCCGGGGTGGCCTATAGCCCGGATAACCACTTGGTGCTTGAGAGCGACAATACTCAGATGAAGCTATTGCTCCATCGCCATAATAGCCTGAGCCCCTCGTTAAACTATATTCTGTGTTAGCGTAATCCTTTCGGCGTTTAGACTCTTCTACACGCCGCTGTGTAGTTTCAGGATCCTCAAAAACATCATCGCTTATACTGCTGGCATCATCAGGTAATTGCGCCATGTATGCTGCTAGTTTTGACTTTTAACAAAAAAAGCTAAAAACTTTGTAGCCCTTAAGAAACTTTAGCTTTAGTAGTAGATATGTTAGTTTTTATTTAATTGTACAAAGATTGTTTTCAAGGGGTGGGTATAATTTAACCGTTTTATGTTTATACGATAAAAGCTCTAAAAGGTTTAGGTACTTGCATCATATTGCTATAATGTAAAGCTTTTGATTTTAATATTTATTGTGTTTTTATAATAAGTTTCTTGAAATTATTTATTAAAAATAATTTTAGCGTAGTCAACATCCTTTCGTTATTGGTCCTTTTTTTTCACTTCATTTTTTCTGAAGCTTTGGAAGAGGATGCTTGGTATATGCTAAATTAAAAAAAAATTACTTTAAATTTTTTTCTAAAAAGCTTACAAAAAATTGCCAGATATATGAATTTTATTCTTAAAAGTCTGGCAAGCAAAAATATTTATACTTCTCTTACTTTAAAAAAACTTTGGCGCTTCTCTTCTTATATTAACAAGCAGGTTTTTACTGTTACATATTAAAGCCGCTTTAGTTAGCAAATTCACTTATTGTTTAATTATTTCAAATAATAAAAATTTTTCTAGTGATATTCGTGGTTATAAAACCGTTTTTTTATGACAATATTTCAAAATACAAACTATTCTTTAGATTAAAATTATAAACTCTCTTGGTATCCTTATGGGTTTTGATAACGGCGTGTGAGAAATGAGAGAGCTAAAGCTTATTTTTTATGCATGTTTTTTTGTTTCTTGTTTTTCTTCGTTTTTCATTTTAACAATATTTTTGTTTGGGCAGTTATACATATATCTTTATGATTATATTTGTTTTGATTTTCTCTTAGTTTATTAATACAAAATTTTGTTGGTGTTATAATTGAATGCGTAATATTGGTGTAGGTTTAGAATCAAGAGTTTCCTTTTTTTGGTTTATTTATATAAAGATTTTCTCCCTGTCTCTTTATATCCTTGAGTACATTAGATATTTATGTATATTTTTCTTTTAAATGTCAAACGAGGTGCTTCTTTAACTTATTAAGTAAAGTTTTAGTTATTGGTTATTTATTTATGAGTTATACATATTTATTTTTAAATAAATTCCCTAAAAGTTATTCGTTTCTTGTTTTATTGTTTAAATGCTTTAGATTTTGGTGATTTTTATTTGTATGTTAAAGGTACGAAATAATTGTATGCATGTACATTTATGTTATTTTTCATTTACAACTAATAAAATTGGTGTTTTCGTTACTTGCTAAAGCACTATTTAATATTTATTTTAATTTACATTTTAAATTTCTATATGTTTGAGATTTTATGTTTAAACATTTCTACTTATATTTAAAATTGTCTTTACACAAGTATGATACATACATAAGTATATGTACTTCATTTTAATCCATGGATCCTTTTAATACCTTTGGTCATACTAGGTTTTAATACACTATCACAGACGTGCTTTTAACAACTAGAAATATTTTTTTCTTGCATATTTCATATTTTTTTTTTATTTGTTATCATATATTATTTTTAATTAACTGTATAAAATAAATTTTATTATATCCTTTAGGGAGCAACTGTCTGTATATCTGTATTTGTATGTATTTTTACATCAAGAGTTTTTTTAACCCTACCCCTGCCTCCTTTAGTAAATACTCTTGTTATCATTTATAATGGTATGCTTTTTATGTTTAGAAAATGCCTTAAGAAATTTTTTTTCTCATTGATAGTTTTTTAAACAACTTTAGTTTATTAATTTGATTTAATATTTTATATTTCTAAAATAGTTCAATAACTTTTTATTCGATTTTCATTGTCTGTCTCTTTATAGTTATTTTTCCCGATAAATCTGCACTTGTACTAATGCCTTTGACATTTCGGCAATACGTTGACCGACATTTTTTGTGAGAACAGAACCCGTATAGGCACACATGCATACAAGCGTGAGCACAAACGTACATACGAATGAATAAATATTGTGAATGTGTACTTTTTTATTCCAATGAAAAAAAAAACGGCTCTATTTGATTTCCTCTGAGAGCTTTTCATTAATACATATTTTGAAGGTGGAAAGAGGAAAGCATGAAATTGAAGTTGTGTGGTATTGCCATATTATTTATGACATGTGCAAAAAAAAATTTATGATTGGGAAGCATGAGGCTAGAAAAATAAGTGGAATTGGTTTTTTAAGCTCGATTATTTGCATCATCAATGCAATGGAATTTCGATACTGAATAATTAAAGGTTACTTTTTGTATGGTTTTGGTTGTTTTTTCTTTTTGTTTTATTAAGAACCTTAAAGTCATGTCACTTATTCAGTTTTGAAATTGAAAAAAACCCGTTAAGTATAATCATTTCGGTTAGAAATGAAATATTACTTAATTCATAAAGCTGCCGCGGCTGGCCTTGCAGTACTCCTTTCGATTAGACTAATTTTCGAGGACTTTTTCGAGTATATCAGGTTGTACATCGGCAATGGCATCACGAATGTTGGCTTTCAAAAGCTCAATTGTTTCTGGTTTGTCTTACAGAAAATAGTCAAACGATGCCAAATCGCATATTCTTGGCGGCCAATTTACATTACAACTTCGGCTTATTAAAAGTCCATCAAACGTTGTACGCAATAAATCGGATATGATATGAGACGTGTGGCAAACCAAATTTTGTATTTTCGTAAAATTCTAAGTGAACTGGTGTTTGAAAAGTTAAATTCTTAAGAACGATGACGAGTTGATGTTGATGCATTCTCTCGCACACTCTTACCCAAAGCTTTGGAATTTGGGTGTACGCTCTGTACGAGCACGCTCCCTTGTTGGCGCATCAACAACGAAACAATTTTCATGAACTTTAACAATAAATTTGCGTATACCGGGCGCTGTTGGTCCTTATCTACGACCAAATCTTGTACGACATTTTCGTGCATTTTCCAACAATTGTCTTTGTTTTAGAAACAAATTTTCAATAAATCCCAAAGTTGTTATTCGATTCATTGGGTTCAGCGAAGATAATAATCTGAATTTTGTAACAGAATAGACTGAAATAATTATTGGCAGATTCGAAATACCCACTGGTTCTAACCTAAACTGATAGATGGCCCTCCCGATGGTTGTACATCTTCTTTAGATACCAGCAAAAGTTATTCTGCTCAAACAAAAACTTATATCCCATTAGCTGGTTCAGCAATCATTAAGAACACAAAATTATTTACGCCAGATTGCTTCATTTTCTCGTTTGTATGACAAATACTTTTTGCAGTTTAACAACTTCTATTTGTCGCAAATAAAAAATAGTTTATTGGTTAATTAGGTGATTCGATTTTATTAATGTGAAATCCTTAAAAATAATTAAAAATATTTGTGAAACAAAAAGGTTTTGTTTTTGGTAGCCCTCTTAATGCATTTAGTGATCACCAATGGTTATCCCAATGTATAAGGGAAAAAGAAAATCAAAACAGGTAATAGTGAAAAATAGTTTTTTGGGTTTTAAGGGGACCTCTTGAATGTTTTTTGTTTGTTAAGAGTAATTCTCAATAAGTTTTTTAAAGTTGGCTTAGAAAGAAAGAAAATATACACTAGCTTTTTCAAGCATAAATGATTAAAGTCTACTGATGAGATGGTGTAAGAACCAATGAAATACAAATAGACAAACTTAAACCTACAACAAACCCTATAGATAACAATTGATTGAGATCAAATCCTAAATATTATTTGAAAATTGTTATAATTTGTTTTTGTTAAATATTTACTGTCAATCAGTAGAGAAAATGTAATAATTTATTAGATACTACTAACATAGATCTATCTTTCAATTGCTTATAGGGATCTTAAATTAATTTCCATTTATTTTTGCCTATCGGGCAACTCTGATATTCCTAAATATATAAGTATGTACGTACATTTGTTTTGTATTAAAAGACAAGTTTCAAGTTATCTCTAACTTTCAAATTAAATTCAAAATATATAAGCTTAGAACAAATATATGTACATAAATTTTCAGTATCGACGGAGGATGCTTTCATAATTCCTACTGCTTTTAATAGTTAGCGTGAGCGTCACCCACTGATAATTAACTTACAATTAAGTTGGCATCATTCAAGCTAAAAAATATATCCTTTTTTTATTTGCTTTTAATATATAAAAGAACACATGTGAAATAACACATGAAATAAAAAAACAAGTTTAATTGAATTTGTCAGCCAAACACTGAAATTGTATTTATAGAGAAAATGGCACACGATATGGGTATTTGCTTATACTTATACATATGTATGTAACTAGACGGTTTTTGTCAATGATGTTTAACTTTATGTTAGAGCATGATTATAAATATATTTTTGTATCATGTTTGATCCTTTGTTTAATTAAAAACAAATTTATGTTTAGTTTTATTTGGTTGGCATTAAATCATTCTACTGAACCATCCCCAGGAGTGCCGGTTGGTAACGTTTACCAGGTGCTACCCAGCCAAGATCAAGTCGCTGGCCATAGGGTAGCAATGTAACCTTATTCCCTACGATACTAGAAAGGGTTTTTACAAAGAGAGATGGTAATCGCGACCATTTATCAACCTTTGCACGAGTTTAGAGACTTTAAATAGTCTCGATTATTTTTTAAATTCAGACACGTCCGTTTCCCTTACTAGACGGCTTCCTAGTCCGCGCCTGTTTACCTAAAAAGTCGGCGGTATCTTTTCGTTGCAGATTACCAATCAACCAAGAAAATCTGACAAAGAAAATATGGAGCAAAGATAGAATGAAGAAACAAGCCGAGCGGTAATATACGCTCAAACGTCGGTATTAGCGGTGAGTGCAACCTCCGGCGAGCACGGTGGAACCACTGAAGCTTCTCTGTGTGTTGCAAATTCTCTGTTGTTGTTGCATCCAATGGCGGATGTACTGTAAACGTTTCTCAAAACCGTTCACGGATAGATTCTTTAGTCGATTTAGGCTCAGATTTTGACAACGTTAATACAGGGGAAGAGAGACTTTTGAGTCCACAAACACTCGCCAGGAACCCGCATTGAAAAGGGAGAGAGTAAAACGCAGTCTCAAAGCTCTTTCTGAGTATAAAGCTGCAAATCGGATAAGTTATTGCCTCAGTTCCACAATCAATCTTTCTAATAAGAAAAAGGATTTGCTAAAGTGAGCAACGGAAGCGATAAAGAAAGGTCGAGCACACTTTGGTGATCGAAGTTTTATGCCGAATTGGCAGCTGATCTTGCCCTATCCTCTCAAACTGAGAATTTTTAGGTCAACATCAGAGCAATCTCCGTAAACCTTACCTACTCCTCAATTGTATAACCGAGCAAGAAATTTTTTGGTAAGCTGTGAGCCGAGAGACAAACGCACATTTACTGGGTACGGGAACAAAGAGCAATTGAGGGGAATAAGATGGCAGATAAGCTGGCGACATAAGGGGTCCATCTGGCTTCGAAAAAGCAGTGGACGTTCGTGCTCCACTTTAGTTCTACAATAGGGGCATAGACTTCACTCTGAGAGTCAAAGCCACGGGATTAAACACGTGCAAAGATATATCTGCTTACACCAGTTTGTGTGTTTTTCAGCTTTTAGTGCGTAATGATAAGTAGCCTCATGTTTTTGTTATAAGTTGGTATTGGTGTTTTCTCTAATTAAATGTGGTGTGGTTTAGTAATATAAGAGTAAGAGTAACAAATTTGTTTTTCTATGTTTCGCTGAAACAGATACATACAAATAATGATGGTTAACTATAAGTACTTTCGTTATTTTTCTTATTCTGGCTACATGCGCTCGTTTTTCTATTTTTTTAATTTTATTTAAATAAATAAAACAAATTTAGCTAAAAAAAAATTAAAACTGCATCGTTACTATATATATTAAAGTCAAATTTTAAATTAAAATTTAAATTATTAAAGAATACAAAATAAATATATATTATTTTATCTTAATTTTTGAGCTTGAGATCAAAAAAATGTCCTTTTTTTTTAATTTATTTTATTCATTTCTAAAAACTATAGCTACAATAAACTTTAAAAACCTAATTTTTGTTTAATTCACAACCTTTTATATAAACGATCTTGCTTATTTGTTGTACCAACAGTTATAAGAAAACAGGCATGATACTATTGTTATTCAGCACAAAAAAAAACAAATACATTACGCACTAAATGCAAAACCATAAACAACAATATTTGTTTATAAGAGTAGAGTGAGTGCGCAATAGCAAAACCATACAATATCAGTTACACTTATTCACACACATATACCAAAAACAACTAGTATGTACAAGGATGTACAAGGTATGTATATCTGTTTTTGCAATACTTATTTGTTCTATTTGTGCACGTGTATAGTGGGGATCTTATGAGCCGGAGGCGACAAAGTTTATTCCGTCTTTGCGAAGAAGTGATTGAAGATTCCTAGTAGGGATGATAACAGGTCATTGTTGGATGGCGATTCATGATAAAATAGTATGGCGATTGACCAGCGATAACGACAAGTTCTGTGGTGTAACCGGGAATAGGAAGACTGTTGAACATATTCTGTGTCAATGTCCAGCGCTTATACGCTTGGGGGATCTTTTTTGTTCGGGCATTTGCCAAGAGATTTTGGAGCAACCTGGATTGCATTACATAAAAATAGTAAGACAATTTTGCTTGTTCACGTATCCATTCAGCCAGATATGAGCTTCATCGTTGAAATTGTGTTCTTTCAGTCTTTATCTATACTAAGGCATTCAAAAACAATGCCATTCTTGGGAATAATAGTCTTTTTTAAGTAACAAATGTTAAATGTTTGAGCTATAATAAGAAATGTTAGTGTAATGGGCACACTTGTGGCAATGGAATTGGTCATAAATAAATTTATTTTTCAATAAAACGTTATTGCTGTATATATTTATACAGTGTACGTCCAATAGTGCGTGATTTCCATTCCACGAATTTCCAATAGTACGAAAGGCATTTTTTTGTCAATTGGCAGTTCTGTAGAACGAATAAAATAATTGTTTACTGTATTTTTAAAAAAAAAATTGATTATTTTTTTTTTGTTTTTTTTTTTTAATTTTTAACTAGTTGTTTTCTGCAGCCAACTGCCAAATGTATTGAGTTGATATGAAATTTAGCTGTAATAACCAGTTTTTTATGTTGCGCGTTATTATTTTTTATTTTATTCTTTAAGGTGCTTTCGCACGATATGTATTTTACACATGACTTGTCAAATTTTGCAGTGCGAAATTGATATCTGCCGTCTGAACGCGTTTAAACATTGCATGTGTTAAACACATATGTAAATGTCATATGACAAATTTGTAATTAGAGCGTGCTCTATTTTCATCTGACAAAGCATGTGTCATCAGCTGTTTTTAGAATAACAACAAGGAAAAGTAGTTGTTTATTTTGGTTTGGAGGTTATGTCAGATGTAATTACATATGTACGTGTGAAAGCAAAAATTATAAACCGCCTGTAAAATAACAATTTTGACAGACATACGCAAATACATGTGGATTGCAAAAGTGACAAGTCATGTGTAAAATACATATCGTGCGAAACCCCTTTTAGAAATTTTTTCCATACATACCTATGTACAAATGTATTATTTAACACTTGTTGGTTTAACCTGGACTTAAATATTTTTTAAGTCTTTCTGTTTTAAAATAAAAAGCTTATTCGGATGTATGTACCTATAGGTATTACTTTAATTAAATGAGGAAAAAAAAACTGTGATCCAATAATACAAATTTTCCAGCATTACGAAAAGGCCTAGGGGCAAATTACGGCATTCGATTCGAAATTCTACTCGATCGACCGAGTTGTCAATGCTTTTACTATAGGAATTCTACTAAGAATTTTTAAGTTTCGATTTGAATCGAACACCGACATCTGCCCTGACATATAATTTGTACCATTGAAAGTCCACTGTATTTATTTATTTATTTAACCATTACCATACCATACCATACATACAAAGGGACCGAGGAAACGGACCCAAGTGGGCTGCACAACTATTACTTCAACACTTCCGCAGCCGCCTGTTCTACCTAACCATACCATGGTATGTCTTTACAAAGTGGCATTTCTCTGCATCTACATCTCTAACTAGTAACATTTTGGAATGGTTATGTACTAGTTGCAACGAGCATTGTTGCAAAAGTTATAGGTTTGTACAACATAAAATTTAAAATTAATAATGGTTCTATACAATGTTTTAAAATAAATCAACTTATTTAAAGAGTTTTGCACAGATAAAGTCGTGGTGGTTAAACATACGTACATATATAACGGCTTGAAGGAAGTTTTCAGGTTGAGGTTTTTATATTAAACACTTAATTAATTAACCACAATCGTATGATTTAAATTCTATTTTATATCACAAATTTAAAAACTAAGCTTTTAGGCATTCATTCATTAACAAATTTTTTACATCATGATAGTTTTAAATTCTTTTCTTGTGTGCTTGAATCAAGCAATATTAATTTGGTTTTTTGTACTTGCTACTATACGTCTACTCCTATTGAATACAACTCTTCTAATGTTCAGCTCTGTGTTCTGTCATATGCTTTCTTGTGCGTTTTTCTTGTATGTACAATTGAAAAAAAAACACCGACGCGAGTTGAAAAAAAACATAAAGTATTTAATTAATAATTAATTTTTGTTTTAATATTTAAATAAAAAATGTAATAATAAAGTGAAAACTTGAGTAAAACTACTACAAGAATCTGCGGGTTTAATTCTGCATCCACCTAAAAAAAGTGTCAAATATTCAAAAAAAAATTTTCCATAAATTAAAAAAAGTATAGAAAAATTAAAGGGTAAAGTTGTACTAGAGAGAAAGAGAAAAAAAAAATTAATAAAGTTGAAGATTAATATAAGAAAAACAAGGTAAAAGATAATAATACCTGAAGGACGTATTATTTTTTTTCGCGTTTACTAATTTCTGTTTTTGTAAAACAACCATTTCCCAAGGAAATAGGATATTTATATATTTTTTTTAAATGTGTTAAATCACATAAAAAAACGTACGTAAATTGACAACTTTTCTAATAAATGCAAAAAAGCTATTGTTTAACTTTTTTACTAAACTCAATATGTATGGACATTAAATATTTTACTTTCGAGTAAACTCCAAGTACTTTCTTTTACAAAAGTGATAAATAAGTGTTTTTTTCCAAGGAAGTTTAAATAAAATTTGTTAAAGTGGATAATATAATGGGCAGTTCGGATGATCGCGTATACGCGGCGGAGCGTATAATCCAAAAACGCATTAGAAAGGTAAGTCTTAATTTAATTTTAAAAGTTCATAAGCTATTTTATCTATAGTAAATGTAAAATAAAAATGTCCTTGTAAATAAGTCCTTCAAAAATATTCCTATGTTTCTTTTGCTGTTAGCTGGAACAACAACAACTATTTGCAATAGTAGTAATAATCCTCTTAACATCTGCTGGCAGCTGTTGTTTACTTCGTTTATGAAAAAACAAAACAATCATTTATGTTGGTTTTTTATGTTGTTTGTTGCCTCGTGCTAAATTTTACTTGGTTTATCATCTGCTTCCTATTATGTTATTTGTTTCTACAGTTAAGAAAAAACACCGTCCTTTTCAGTGTTGCCAACAAAATGATATACCTAGAGTGGTCTTAAAATTATGAAAAATCATTTACTTTTTAAGTTTCCTTAAAGGTATAAACTAAATTAAAAAAATTAAAAACATATTGTTGCATTAGATTTATGTGACTAAATTTTTGCAAATATTTATTTATTTATATTCATAATATGACCATACAAATTTCATATTGCAATGCAATGATAATCCTGAGGTAGTCTTTATGCGTCTGTATTTATTTTGATCTGACATTAAAATTTTGCAACTATTAACTACAATAGCAAACTGCGTATATCTATTGTCCGTCTAATCTGCCCAAGTCATGTCAGCTAAAGAACACAGAACTTTAAACAGTTTTTTTATTTGTTGTGTTCTACCTTTGCATATGTTTGCATTCGTTGCAAAACACCTTCTTAACCATTTAAGTAAACGACTTAAAAAAAACTATAATTGGTAACACTTTAACTTGCTACCATTAATATCTTATGTTTATTACTTATTACCTATAATGAATTGCGTTGTGGTCTTTATTTTGTAAATTTACATTTTAAGTATATGTATGTGCATTTAGTACTTTAATAGGAATAGCAATTAAAATATACTATATTCTTGTTTGAACTGTGGCTTCTTTTATTTTAACTATGTTTTTTTTTGTTTTATTCCCATTACAACTGTTGCTTTCCTTTGTTTTTTTTAACAACTTTACATTCACTCAACACTTGTCATTTTAAATTGCTTAATAAAAGACAATTGTAACCACAATCATTTAAATAAGAATCATTAAAGTTGAATCGCAGTACAGCCTACCTAATGAAAATTTGCATTTGTTTTAAAATGGTTAAACTTTACTACTCCATTTTAGGGCGTTGTGGAATATCGGGTTAAGTGGAAAGGCTGGAATCAACGTTACAACACCTGGGAGCCTGAAGTTAATATTTTAGATCGGAGGCTTATCGAAATCTACGAGCAAGGCAACAAGTCATCAAATACACCCTCAAAACGAGGCCCAAAAAAAAAGGAAAAGGAACGTGATCCTGATCCAGAACCAGAGTCCGAAGATGAATATACATTTACGGAAGAAGATGCGCAGCCAAGTCTGACATCAACATCGGCGGGTGGTATAAACACAATTTCTAGCACTAACACAATAGTCGCTACTTCGTCCTCCTTGCCTCTTACATCCGCCACAACTAACAATGCTCACAGTCATCACCACCATTATCATCATGATAAGGATAAAGAAAGGGAAAAGGATAAGAAACATCATCACCATCACCACCACCATCATCATTACAGCTCTAAAGTTGATCGTGCTTTAAATCGGCGATCTGAATCGCCTCACTCACACGGCGAAAATAAAAGGCAAAAAGATCACAGCACATTGGCAAATGCATCGTCTTTAACCTTTATACCCGAAGCTGACACAAATTCCTCAAGTTCTGAGGATCAACCACTAAGTCGAAAAGAAGTTGGGACAAAACGTAAAGCGGAGGTTCTTAAGGAATCTGGTAAAATAGGTGTTACAATAAAGACTTCACCTGATGGTCCCCCACCATCAAAAATACACTGTTCGGTAGATACAGCCACACCTATATCGACGCCGCTAAAATCTGAATCCGAACCTTTGTCGCCAGAAACACCAGCTTCAAGGCCTGAACAGGCTACACCATTAGAAAAACCTCAACAGTATAATGGCCAAGACGATGACGACGATGAATCGTCCTCTCAGGCAGAATCAAATAATGAAACTGAAAACCATAATATTCATCACAATAACATGGTCATAAACAACAATAACAATATTGGCAATTCTAACAACCAGCGCAGTCAACTTTTCGAAAATAGTTTGGAAAACTCACCGCCTAAGCAGAAATCACAACCTCTTACCCCTTTGTCCCCTCAAGCTTTACCGCCCCGCTTCTGGCTGCCATCGAAATGTAACATTTCGGACAAAGTTGTTATAACCGATGTAACTGTTAATTTCGAAACTGTTACAATACGCGAGTGTAAAACCGAAAGAGGATTTTTTCGTGAACGCGATATGAAAAGTAGTGATTCTGTTGCCTAAACTCTATAGTGCATACCAAACACAAACTAAAAACGTTAATAAGTAACAAAAGTAATAAATAAAAGCTATGGCCAAAAGTTAAGAGTTATCAAATGAATGTAAATCCCTAAAAGACACTTAATGAGACTAAATTGAAACTGAATGTATAACAGGACATTAGAGTTCAAAATTTGCAATTTTGTTTACAAAACATGTATTTATTTTTGTAAGCAGATTTTGAATAGTTTTAAAAATAATTACATATTAATTAAATATTTTGCTTTGCTGTTTTATGAACTTATTTTAACAAAAGCTCCCTCAACTAAAAAGGACTAGTAAAAAAATAAGAAATGAAAGTTGCCTAAAATATATAAAAAGTAACTAGAAAGTAAATTTTTATGAAAAGTATAAAATTAACGATATACATATATACATACATACTATACTATATATATATAAATACATATATACAAATATATTTTTGTATTGCTTGAAAATATAGAAAACAAAACAAGAAACATTTATCTAAAAAAATTCTTACATTTGTGTAAATCTTCGTATAAACACAATAACTGTTTATACATACATGCATATGAACATGTAAGCATTCATATAGAACTTAATTTTTATTAACTGACCCTTGATAATTCTTTCAAAGATTGATATTAGTTTTTTAAAATATAATTTAATACTTTTATTAGCATTTTTTTTTACTAACTTTTTCGTCAATTTACCTTTTGCAAAAAGTTTATTTAGCTTTTAGGTCTTAATATTATTATAATTTTTTTCAACTTTAAGTTGTAAAAAAATACAAAAGATCTTACTTGGGAGATCATTCTAAATTATACCAAAAATTTTTTCTTAAATCAACTATAAAATTAAATTACTTTTTTTAATTGTTTTAAATTGTCATTTGATGAAAAGTTTTTTTAAAACTTGTTGATTTGGCACTGTTTTAACATACAATTGAACAGATTAATGTCAGTGCATACGATAATATTGAGAAGCATGGAATATATCTAAGAAAATACTAGCCTTCGCCGGTTAATCACTTTTGCGTTTTCTGGCAACTTACAATACAAAACGCTAACAATGTTAAGTGAAGGCATCTACAAATTAGCATTGAATTAAAAAATCCATTTAAGCGAATAGGCCAACAATAGTATAGCATCAGTAGTGCTTTCCATTATTGTTAAAAAAATTTACCCTTACAATTTATAACTGATCAGAGCAGTTTTTGAAATGTCAAGTATATTTTAAGATATTTTTAATATTAAAAAATCCAATTTACTAACCATCATTTCCGTTAGGGTCTTAAATTTGATTTTTAATTTAAATAATAATTTTAAAAATGCTTAAATTTAAAGATATAAATGAAAATTTGGATAAGCTAAATCTAAGATTGCTAAACTGTTTTAATATAAAAAGTATACTTTTAATTTTGAATTTTCTTTCAAAAAAGTGATTTCTTATTTAACTCTGTTTATGGAAATCGGTGAACGCCAAATTTCTGTTCAAGTATAACATATAACATGCCTGAAAGTTTTATTTTTAATTTATTTTGAAATATGTATTTTTATTTTTTGCATCGATTAAAAAAGAAACCATTTAAATCTGTTACACTGAAGGTAAGCTCCAAAACATGACTTTTATCTAAACGTACAAAGTTCTTTTTGGAAATTTTATGCTTGTTTAACAAAATGCATGCGTATCTTGTCATTGCACAAAACATTTTAAGTAAACTTTTGTAAAAACAATATTCCAAGGTGTATTTGACATATAATTTATTTTAATATTTGCCTACAACAAGAAATAAAAAATCAATGCAATCAAAACACAGCAATATTTATAAAAAAGTAACAATTTAAAACAGAAAATACTAAAATACACATACCAACATAAATTATTTAAATCGAACCTCTTAGATTTTTAGCAATAAACTTTAGAAAATAAACCGTGAAATCTGTATTAAAAATAAAATATGTACATTAAAAAAATTATTTGTTAAGTTACATATGCGCTAAGTGCTTAAGAATAACCCCTATAAAACCCCAAAAAATTAACAAGGAATTTGAATATACACCTAAGGCATAATTGTTAAATTAAAAATATACAGTTGAAACTCTCGAAAATCATTAAAATATTACAAATATTAATATGTAATTGTGTCAAAGTTAAAAAAAAGTTAAAACGCATATAAAGCCCATAAAAAATAGGCTTAAAAGCAAAAACTGGACATATAGTATAAACACCAAAGTAGTTAATAGTTACGGTTATATAATCATATATTTTATCCTTACATATATGTACATACATACATGTACCCCTATGTATATTAAAGAAACTAAGTACATATTTGGTTAAGGGCGAATTTCCATGTCTATAATAGTCAAATAAAACCGAATAAAGAAACGTAATATTAATGAATATAGGGGTTTAAGTTAAAAAAGTTACCGAAATATTAAAGACATGTGTATGCCTTTTTTATTTATACCTCTTGCTTGTTAGTTATTAAAATCCTTAAGTAATATGTATTTATTAATTATTAAAAGTATCTATTTGTGTTTTTTTTGTAAATCACACAATTATTATTGTAAATATTTTCTTTAATTGCAAAACAAAAAACAATTTTACATTACAACAAAAGTTCAGTAATATTTTAAAACAATAAAATGTAAACCTTAATAAACCAGCAGTAAAAAGTTTTATTTATTTTTTCAATGATAATACCAATCTTTAAATTGAATGTGAAGTTTGGTGTAAACTTTGTAATTTTATCAGCTTGGCAGCACTTTTTGTGAGAACAGCTCCATCTATTTTTTAAATAAGGGTTTTCATTTGAAACTAAAAGTAGAGAGTAGGTTATGTAGTTGAATAATGCTGCCCCATTTTATTCGGTGTTTTGATTAGTTCATACAATAGATGGTGCCATCAGTGTTTTACTATATTACCACTTTATTTAAAAATGCTACTATGTATGTAGAGTTGGGTCAATCGGTTACTTTAGTTCGTTTTTGGCAACAACCTCGTTCGTTTTATCCACGAACCACAATGTAATTTATATAGGGTTTGGAGATTAAATGAACGAGGTTGTTGGCAAAAACGAACTAAAGTAACGAGTCGGGCACAACTCTATATGTATGTACAGTACAAACTCGATTACTGCAACTAATAGAAATTCGGGTAGTTGCGATAACCGCGGTAGTTGCGTTAACCGAGTCACAAAATTTTAATGCTTTTTCCTCCTATTTTTCACGTATTTCCAATATGTGTTCAAATATTTATTAAAAAAAACTATGTATTTAGTATATTTATTCGCTTATACTTTTTATTTAGTAGTAAAGATTTCAGCCGAAACAGGCAAATTTAATTCTCTATGTTTTAAAAACCATTTATACAGAGCTTTTTCCATTACTGGATACTCACAGGCTCTAATTACTATACGCTTTCCTGGGACGGATTCAGCATTTGTAACAAATTTAATTAATTTTGATTTATTTTGCTTAATTCTAGTTATTGTTGATTTATGCACATTGTATTCCTGGCATAATGCTTTGACCGATAAGTTTTTATCAAGTTTATTCAAAATTTCACTCTTTTGTTTAATTGTTAATTTACTGCACTTTGTCACCTTCACCATTTTTATGCGTTGTTTTTAATAATGGTTCTGATCGCGAAAATCTTTTCACCAAACTGATAAAAAAACAACAGACGCGTGCTGTTTGTCTGTTTTTTTATGAAAACTATTCCAAGAAATTACGGTAAAATAAATCAAAAACTATCCAGGAACAAAAAAACAGAGTTAAAAAAAATAGTTGCGTTTATAGAGGTACATTTTTTAAAAAGTTGCGTTGACTGAGTCTACAATGCATTTGATTCAGGTGTTGCGTTAATCGAGTTGTTGCGCATAACGAGAGTTGCAGTAATCGAGTTCGCACTGTATATCTAACGAAATCTTACAAAACACTCCCAAAACAATCTTTGATATAAAATATATGTTCAAAACTTGTTTTGAATTTTACAAAATTTAGAGAAGTATAATAACTTACCGTAATATAAAAAGGTTAGCCAGGTGCTGTAAATAAATAAAATAAACCTGCAAAACAAACTAATTTTAAGGCGGTTTGCACTGTTAAAATATTCATAAACATTATATTGACTCTTCCTGTTATTAATTTCAGTTTTGTTAATTTTTTAAAGTCATCTTTCTGTTAATGTTTTAATCCATGTATATAAAGGAACAACGTTACTGACTGATTCATCATCGCACAGGCCAAACGCGTAGAGCTAGATACTTGAAATTAAAACTGTGGGTACCTCTCAATATACATATATAATTCACTAAGACGGCATTTCGGGAAATTCGAACCCAAAAGGGGTTAAAATGGGCCAAATATGGAAATATGCGAAATTTGATATCTCCTAAACTAAACGAAATAAAAAAACGTTAAAAAGTATCGTATTTCTCTTAAAAAACAAGCGCACTTGTGTCTGCCACTTTTGGTAAAAACTCGATTTTAATAGTGCCTAGGTCCACTTTGTAACACTTTCAATAAGAATAGAAATATAATTCATATTGCATTCGACAGGCCTTAAAAAAGTATGAATATGTTTTGAACCTTTTTTTTTAATTTGGACTCGTAAAGAGTGAAAAAATGGTTTAGAAAACGCTACAAATTCTAAATTGGGGCTTTTTGTATCTTTTAAGCCAATGGAGATAGATACATGATTCATATTGCGTTCGAGAGGTCACGAAAATATACAAATACCATTTTTAAACTTTTTCGAAATTTTGAACGCTAAGGGGCAAGACAGGGTAAAAACTATGTTAAGATAATGCGCAGGTCCACTTTGTAACTTCTGAGTTAATTAAGATAGAAACAAAATTTTAAATTGCGTTCGACAGGTTTTGGTATCTTTTTTTTTAATATTTGACCCTAAGAGGCCAGAGATGGTTAAAACTATATATTAATACTGCCAAGGTCCATTTTCTAGCTTCTGTGTCAATAAAGATAGAAACATAATAAACCAAATATGAATATATTTTTGGAACTTTTTTGAAATACTATAAGGGCTCAAGACGTGTATATACCCTTATACCCTAGAAATTTGAAATTTACTGACGCAGATTTAGCCGGTTACATATAAACCTATGTAAAAGTGTTTATGACAGAAAACATTTCTTTCTAATAAATGTAATCTATATGGTAATAAATAGTTTAAGAAATAAAGACAAAACATCTTAATAATTTTCTAAAACTGCGCTTACGAAGTAGCGGGCTACATGCTAGTACAACTATAAATAAAAGACTAGTTTCTTTAAAATGCTTAATTTATTTTTAGATTCAATATATATATGTTTGTATGTACTTGTATATTTATCCTTTTTTGAGTTTTTTGATATTTTTGGCATAAATTTCTTAATAAGTTTTTTGTGTGTTTTTCAAAGTTATTATTATGTAGATGTTTTAGATAACTGTGTATGTATGTGGTTTGTGTTTTTGAATGATGGATTAAAAACAGTTGCAATTATACTTCAAATTGTTTTTACTATTCTCTTTCTTCTACATTTTTCATGGAATTGGTAAACAAAATATCACTATTTAATACATTCCATGCTAGATATATTAACTTAGTAATTATCCGTGCCAAAGAAACTATTTTACAGTTTTTTTATTTTTGTTGTACGTATTTTTTCATGTACTACCTTCATACGTCTCTACGTCAGTATATAACAACTTTATATTATTATTGTTGTAATAAACATACATAAATTTCTTGTTGTTGAGTGTATTCAATAATTTTTGTTTTGTTGTATTATCTTTAACAAAAATATGAACTAAATAACAGTTTTTAACATATTTTTTATATTCTAATCAAAATGCTAAGGGACTTTTTTCAATTTTTTTAAAAAAATATAAATAAGTTATTAGGTACTAACTTATGTTTTCAAATGTTAATTTGTTTTATTTTATTATTATTTTTTGTAATTATAAGCTTTAACTCTTTAATAATGCTAATTTGGCATGTTTTAAACTTATTAAATTCTTGGTTTGATATTCAAAATCATTTACTTATTTTAGGTTGTTGGTACAAATTAAGTTAGTAAAGGTTTATAAATAAAACTTTAAAAACTAATGTGTATAACGAATTTCTTCTTAAAAAATATATTTATGTATTATGTTTATATGTATGTGAATAAAGTTTTTAAAATAATTAATAAAGGAATTAGGTGAAAATGTGATTAAAATTAATGTCGAAAATAATACACATTTTGAACTCTAATTTCAAAATGCACACAGACTTGGTTGTTATTGTTATAACTTAAAATGAAAACGTTGAGATTTCTACACACAGATTTTTTTTCAAAATCCCACCCGTAAAAGTTATAGGGGTATTACCTTAACTGGTTTGATAATTTTAGTAGTACTAAGTATAAAAATGTTGAAACAGTTTACAACAAGTGTTTAAATGTTTTGAATTCGTTTTTGTTTTGTAAGGATAGTGTGACGTGTAAATAAAGTATTTGTGTTACTTTTCGAGGCATTTATTAATATATTAATTTTGATGTAATTTTATACCCTACACCATCATATGCATTAATCATTGCAAAAGCCGTCTTTGAAAACAGTGTTGTATTTCCGCTAAAATGCTTTCGTAATCGTTGTCATTAAACTTAAAATTGCAATAAAAATTGTAAAACTATAATTGTAAAAAAAATATACATAACATAAATATTTTTTGGGCCCAATACAAACCCAAATAGCTTTGGTTATCAAGATATAACTTTTTGCGAATTGGAAATAAAAATAATTTTTCAATAAACGATAAAAGAATTTTATTAAATAGGAAAAAATTAAAAAGAAAAATTGAATGCAGTCATGGACAATGCAATTGTTAAACAAGAACATGTAGTCAAGCGGTAGGTATTCGTGTTTTAACGACTGATAAAATGCAAATATGTTTTTGCACGCATGTATGAACTAGTCGATGATCTGCTGGGTAACTTTTTATGTAAAAACTGGGGACTAAAACCTGATGCGGTAAACTGGATTTACACCTTGCTACTCTCTGTATATCATTCTCTCATTGAGTATTTCGTAACTAGGGTGGTGGCAAGAAGTTTATTTAGGCTAAGTAAATCGGTCAATAGTGCACCCTGGATGGATGGCATGGAAGGTAATCAAGGACGGTTTTAGCTTTTAATAGGGCTGCGAGTCTTGGCATTGGGATAAAACCTTAAAACCAATTTCCACAGTCGATCTTGCTTGAAGCTCTAGAGGGTAATAACATCAAGTCTAGAACTTTTGGACGACTGTGAACATACTCTTAGGGCGATCATCGCGACATGCAATGTTAGACCCTATTGGATGCCGGGTAATTGTGGCGTTACCCCATTAAATTATCAATGCTGGGAGGGGATTAGCCCACAGCATTGGCTTGAGGGGTAGTCGGTTAAGCCCTCGTTAGGTTTTTTATAATGGTTTGATGAATATGGGCCTTGGACAGAGCAGACAACGTCTGGAGATATAGGGTTCGATTGCACGATCTCTAAACTTTTGTGGCCCAGACTGGAAAGATATTTCTGGAACTTAACCTAACCTTCATTTGTAAAATTTCAGTAAAAAATTAACTCCCAAAGTGCCAATAGCTTTTACAATTATGTATACCAATAATACAATAACACCCTGGCATTTAAATTAAAGTAATTTTCAATATGAAAAACCATTGGCAATATTTTTATGTTTGGAAGTCAAACAAAGTTGTTTTAAATAATACTTCTTATTGAGAATGCGACAAATTGACGTCGACTTTCAAAGTAAATTGCTGCAGGTTTTATGGTAATAATATTTATTTCTTCGAAAACCATTCATAACATGCCAGCATCAAAACATATTTTCAATTAGTATCGATTTTGGCTCGAGGTGACAACGGTCAACTAAATTGACTGCAGCTAAAAATTCTAGTGACGTTGACAACAGCTTTCGAAATAAGGAATATAAATTAGTTTTTAAAAGCTCGCGAAAGCATTTTCGAAAATCGTTTTCAATTAAAAATTATTTAAATAGACCCTAAGAATTATTGTACATCAATATAATACTATGCAAATGTGGGTGGCTACTGGTCTATTTCTAAAATATTTGTATTAACAAGAATAATTGATTTATCTGTCGAAAATCTTCAAAGTTTGTTTTTAATTTATTTTTAATTTGAAACAGGAGTTCTCTTTCACATTTTCTTATATTTTTTGCTTAATTTTGTGATTAAAGTTTCTTTAATAGCATCAGGGTGTAGGGTATGATGAGGATTTACCGAATTTATTACTGGAGTTGTTTCTTTTTGTTTTAGCTATTTCATTTGTTCATCTACTTTTTTTATATTTATTTAAATACAATTTATAATATCAACATGTTTTACTTTTTTAAGTATATAATTTGCTTTTCTATTTTTGTAAGTTTATTCTTAGTTTTTCTTTTTACGTCTTACTATAACAATATCAATTACTGTGGGTAGTTTACCTTTTTAATGTATAAAGTGCTTGTTTTTTTTTTGTTAAAAAAATCAAAAAGAAAAGTTTAACTTCTAAAAAAAAAATCTACAAAAAGAACAAATCAAAATAAAACAAAATTTTCTGTATATTTTTTTTAAAACATTTTTATATATATATTTTTGTTTACATATTAAACATTTTTTGTCAAAGATTTTATTTATATTTTTTGGGGTAGTTTTTAAACAGTTTGTTTTTTCTAAACCAGACTTATTAATTTTTGTGTGTTTAATTTAATGTTTTGTTTAATCATGTATTTTGTAACATTTTATTCTAAATGTGTTTTTTTTAATAATTAATATATTTTTTTTATTTATTTTTAATTAAACATTTTTTGAATTTTTATAAAAAAATTGCTTTTAATCAATGTTAACGTTTCGTTTTTTAACATATTTTAGGATTTTTTTTAAATAATTTAAGGTATAAAAACTTTTTAGTTTCGAATAAAAAGACTTAATAACTGTAAATAAAAATTAATTAAAAATAAAATGACTTAATTAAAAATTATCCCGTTTGTTCGAGTTGTTAATAACTTATACAAATAAATTAAATATAATTAATACATTAAAAAAACTTTATAACTAAGAAAAAACTATACTGAAATAAACAAAACTTTATATTAAAAATTAAAACATATCAAATATACCATTTTATTAAATATCTTAAAACAATTAACAATTCTTTAAACAACAATTATAATTGACTTTCAATACATAAATTTGTTTGTACAAGTAAAACAAGTATACATTCCTGAAAAGAGAATTAAGGCCAAATGACAAAGAGATTGAAAGTTTGTGTGTGAGAGAGAGAGAGAGAGAGAGAGAGTTTAGAGAATTAATAACTTTAAAGTTATACTAATGAGATTTTTGTTTTTTATTTGTTTTGCTTCAAAGTATTTTGGCCTTAAAGCAGATTTACGAACTAACACCACCATTTTCGGTGTGTTCCATAACAGTATAGGTTTCGGTAAGATCAGTGCCGGTTAGTTGTAAATCTCCTGTTGAGTGGGCAGTTTGTGCAGGTTTATGGGTGGGCGAGTGATTTGGTGTTGAGGCGGTACTTTTGGGTTTTCTAAACCAATTGCCCAAACGTCTTCTACCCAAAGAGCCAGTCTGATTTTCATTTGCCTGCGTCGTTGCAGTGTCCAGCCTTTGTTGTGTTTTCTTATGCGGTAAAGTATCACTGTATTTAAAATATTTCGCTGGCGATTCTGGCACCGAAGACTCTCCTGATGTATTATTGGCGTTGTTGCATGTATTTGAAGTAGCCTCATGTAGATATTCCTTTAGCTTTTGTTCCCCACTATCGCCGCCTTCATAGTCAGACTGATCGGAATAGTCTCTTTCATCAAAGGCATATTCAAAACCAGTCATTTCCGATACATATAATGACTTGCCACCAAATTGCCTCTCCAATGCCAAATTATTTAAAAATCTATGTTTACGATTGGCTGAACGAAAGCTAAAGTCAAACCATTTATCACGAGCCTCACAATAAATTCTTAACGAATTCTTAATAGTATGACCAAACATTTTGCCATCTCTAACATTAACCACACGACATCTGTCCAAAAAGATGCGTCCTTTATATATAAAATTCGATCTTTTAATAATGTCACGTTTGCAATACACCAATTGGTTGTCGAATAGAAACAGAGTGCAGCTACTATTCCATAGATTTTGTTTTTGCCGTGTAGCATCGATTTGCACAAAAAAACGTGTGCTATGCAAGTGCAGTGGCGGTCCTTTGAAGTTTTGGAAACTTGCCTGTATACGTGCTATAGTTTCACTATGACGTTTTCCCTCATTTACAGCTTCTGTTATAGATTTCATCGCCTCCAAAGCCATATCAAGAGTCTCTGTAGTATCGGGTATATCTAACTGACTAACATCGATTTGTTCATATTCGTGCAGGCTAAATGCTGGTGGTTCAGCGCCTTTGTTCGAACTTTTAATCATTTCTCCCAAGTGCAAGGGATAGCGGCAAATGCGTTGCACTGGTGCCAACAAATGGGCAGAGAGTGGTAATTCAGCTAAATTTTCCGATTCACGGCAACTTAAAGAAAACAAAAATAAATTTGTAAGCTTATGTAAAATATTCGCCTTTATTCTGTATTTCGATTACGATTTCGCATGCAAATACGTATATGTATATCAAAATAAAAAAAAAAATTTATTTTTCCAACTTTAATATTAAAAAGCACAAGATTTTAGCACGAAAAGATAAAAAGTCAAAATATACTATGTAGAAGTTATTTGTAGCCAATCTATTTCAGAGTCTAGAAGGCCGACGGAGAAATTTTTCACTTAAATCGAAATGATGGATAGGGGGAGTAAGTTAGTTTACAAAGGGTGAAAAAGACTAGAACAGCCTCTCATGCAATTGCATTCGAAAACTTCTTGAGTTCAGTGTACGTCAAGAAAAGGAGAAGCCCTAAGAGTAATACAGAAAAAATATTCCTAAGACAGAGAAAGAAAAGCAACTGAAAAGCCAGTTTAAAGCTTTCCTTTCAATTATCTATCTCCTATCCACCTGATTCTCTTGACAAACCCAATGACACTTTCTATTTTATATTCCTAAACATGGCTTAGTAGTTTTCTGTGAATTTTTTTACTCAACTGCTTGCCTCTATAATTCTGTAATCTCAGGCAGACTAAATACTCCATCGCTTCCCTTTTCTTTAAGTTTAACACATCCCACAATAATTTACGAGTGCCACAATCCCATTTACTTGACCTAGACTTACTTGGACGAAAATATCCACTTACGATCCTAATGTTTCTACGTTTATGAGTAACCTATTGTTTTATACCCAACAGTCACTCCTTAGTTGTCATGTTAAGCAATCATGTCCTAATATTCGTAAACAATGAACCGTTGGTTGTCTTAAACTTCTCTCCTTATGTGGCAGCTCAAGGGCCACTACGAGCGAACTCTTTGACAATTTCATTGTCAATTGTCACAGCCAAACATAGTTTGGCTTTAAAAAGATCCATAATCCTACCAAAGATCTTTTAAAATTTCTTTACAGACCTTACTATCCCTCAAATATATTCAACTATAAGATCTGTTAGCTTGAAAATGGCGTTAGCTCGGTCTAGAATACACTACAATCATTCGACAATTTATAGTATAATATGCTGTCCTTTTCCATCTAAGATTCGTCAGGGAAAACTGCATAACCCCTTATACAGACTTTCGGATACCACCCAACATTCACCATCAGCGCCTTACCTAGGATCCAATTTTCGATAATATCCTAGTGCGGCCAATATAAGAAAATCCTTCTAGTATGACTAAGCTGCTGTCATTCCCATTATTCAGTACCCATCAGGAACCATGTGGATAATAACGTCAGTACCACTTGAGGTGTGCTCTTTTTGGTATCACAAGTGCTTTGACCTATATTTGGATCTTTGTCAGAAGCGGTCTTACAACCATTATGCGAATTCAGTTTACTACCTTTGACTGCAAGATCTTTCATATAAAATTTCTGTATATATCTAGTAGGCGTTAATGCCTCTATTGACTCTTTCCTCTCAAAATACTTAGACTCACCTAACAACTTCAACTTTAAAATGTTAACTTTTTGAGAGATACTTTAAGTGGAATTTAAAGCGCCACATGTTTGAAAATATGAGTATAATTAACTTACTTGTCCAATATTGTACGAGCATCTTTTACTCTCTCATATGAGGCCAATTCAATTAACGCACGAGGATATGAATTGCAATACGTTGAATAACATAAAAATCCTTTATGCTGCAAAAGAAAACAAAATAAAAACAAGAACTTTTAAAAAGGTGTTAAAATGAGAGTGGCAACTTTTGTTTTTTTTTTTAGGGAAAATTTTACATTGATCTATAAATTAAACAAAAAGAGTTGTTCCTTAAGTTTTACTTATTTTTAAGAAAATTCTCAAAATTATCCTTTAGTTGAAAATTTTAAGTTGCCAAATAATTTAAACAAAACATAAAGCCGTTTGTTTAACTTACCATTTTTAAAAACACTTTGGCGACTTGATTCTGTTCGATGCCCTTACGTAGGGCTTCCAAAAATTTGCGTTGAAATTTATAAATTGCTGTTATATTAGAGAATATTAAACGTATACTATTGGGTGAAAAGATGTCAATACGTTTGCTCATAGAAGGCAAAAATCTAAAATAATAGAAAATAGCATTTGTTTTCATTTAGTACAAAAAAAAAAGAAAACTTAACACCTAAAAGATGGCTCTAATTCAAACTCACCCCTCACATATGGCTGACAATAGTTTCACATAATTTACTTCTGTATCTAATAGTTCTTTAACAGCACTTCTACGCAATATATCGGCACTATCCATTATGACATTAAGACTTTGAGATGTCGACAAAATTGCCTGAATATTGGTCGTTAAGGCTGAACATTTGCTAACTGTTGTTAAATCATTAGACATATTTTTTTCTTCACCCTCAAAATGGGGTATTGCTAAAGACGATGATGATGATTCAATTACAATGGTTGTGACATTATGCTGATCAATTACGGTTGTATTAAAATTATCTTCCTGGCTGCCATTAGCAAGTGTACAAGGAGCACTTGATGATGTATTTAATGTATGCTGATGATTTCCTGTTTCAGCCTTCTGCTTCTCATTATATTCATGACCAAGCTGATGGGATGATGATGATGATGATTTTTCATTTTGTTGCTTTTGTATTAGCTGTTGTTGTTGCTGCTGCTGTAGTTGCTGTTGTTCGGCCGTGTGTTGTAAAAAGAAGAAATCCGTTTCAGGTGTGTGTATGACACGTACAAATTCTTTGGGAAACCAACCCAATTCAGGATCTAAGATTTCCTCCACTAAACTGGCATCCTCTTTTTTAATGCGACCAAACCACCAGGGACCAATCTCTTTACGTAGTATTTCAATTAGTGTACCCTTTTCCAAGCCCAACTCTTGTGGCCCAGCTGCAGTGAAATTGTATAATACTTCAGCATAAATGGGATAATAAGTGGACGCTGAAAAACAAAGAAAAAAACCATTAAAATTAATTTTTTTATTTTTTCCGTTTCCACTATAAACTTTAACATTAACTAATTTTGTTTTCAAAAAATAAAATCAAATTGATTTAAGCATTTTTCTGCATTTAGGGTATCTAATGCATTCTTAACTGTAGATTGTTATTTACAATAATGTTTTGTTGTTGTTACTTTTATTTCTAAATATAAACATTAATGTCTGTATATGTTTACCTTCTTCATGTGATGTTACACTATCACTGTCACTATCGTCTATATCGTTTCGTAGCATGCCACACGATTCAAGACCATTCGGTTGGCTTAATGAACGTGTTGGTAAGGATTCCGGTGCTTCTCTTTCATTATGCACATCGATGTGTTTAAGTAGATGTGATTTGTTTACAGCTGAACTACAACTGGCTTCATCGAATATTGATGTGACTTTGGCAGAATTAGTGCGTCGTACTGTTCGTACCCTAAGGGAACTCTGTACGAAAAAAGACAGATTTATTACTTTTGAGATGTAAAAAGTTTTAAAATTTTTTTAGTACTTATTATCTTTAAATATAATAATCGATTTGTATTTAGTTATCCAACAAATTTTTATATTATTTCGGAAAAAAAGTCTTAAATTTTTCTAAACTTAAATAAACAGGGAAACAAATTGGTCGGTAATGTCAGAATCACCCATATTTTTTTCACGGGAAAGCTTAATTTTTTTATCCATTTACAGCCCAAAATTTAGAAGCGTCTTTTTCTAAGTAATGTTTGTTCATGCAAATACATATATGTAAAAAATCAAGTCTTTCCCTACTAAAAAATTATATTTCATTATGGCGTTACGTTACTTTCTGCCAGAAATGCCCATATAAGAAGAGCCTTTTATTAAATTTAAAAAAAAACTAATTTAAAGACTTACCATTCCCTCTTGTTTTCTATTTAAGAAACTGTTATTTTCATTTGTGGCATGCAGGATGGTGTTGCCACCATTACCAGCAGTTGACAAAACTCCAGCAAATTGTTCATCGTTCTCTAATTCAATTTGTATGCCTGAGTCTCCACTGTTACATTTGTCACGACGATTATATTTAGTTTTACGTCGTTCTTTAGATGTTCGCCAGATTAAAGGACCAAATCTGTATTTATTATTACCCACACTACTACAGCCATCCGTAACATCTGTTTGCATTTCAGTATCGGCCATTAGAAACGCAGTAGAGTCGATAGCTGCCGTTGTATTTATTTTAGAGCTTTTCGCTGTTACTGTGCTTGCTTGAGTTGTTGCTGATGATGATGATGATGACGATGATGCTGTTGCTGGTTGATGTTTGTTGAAATTAGTTAATGTGCGTTTGAATTTCTGCAAGACTCCAATACTTTGTGTTGAGATTGAGGTGGAGCAGGTGGCGTTTACAGTATTTTTGTTGTTAATGTTAGTGGTTTGGCTATTCTCATGACTAGTTGTGGTATATGATGAATTACTAGATGGTACTCTTTGGTTGACAAGGGCATTATTTTCGGTTGTTGTTGCTACTGCTGCATTTGTTGTTGCTGCAGTATCTGAGGTTAAGGATGGACTTGAGACGGCACGGATTTGATGAGACTTAAGGGAGAAAAAGAAAGGAAAAATAAATTTATATAAAATTATGAAATAAAAGTTTTAGTTTTATATTTCTTAAGGCAGATTTTAATTTTCATGCTGTTTTGTCGCTTCTGTTTATTTATCTTGTTCGTTTACTTTTTTTAATTTAAGTAATTTATAATTAATATGGGAGTTTAATAACGATCAAGTGATTCAAAAGAAAACAACATAAAAAATTACAAACTTTTGATTTCATATTTAGTTTGGTAATAAAAGATGTACTTTCATGCTTTAAATTGTTTATATTTCTGTTATCGCAAAAAAAACTAATAAAATTTTTAATAAATTTTATATTTTTATTCTTTAATTTTTCTTTGATAAAATCAATTTATTTTAAAGTAATTGCTAAAAGAGAATAAAATGAATTAACAAACAAATATTTGGAAAAAAACACCGCGCAAATAAGTAAAAACATTAAAATAGGATTTCATATGTATAGGAAGGGTTGCAAATTTTAAGGCGTTAATTCGTTCAACGCAATAAAATTTTAAAAATACATAAATTCTAGTGTTTTTATTTTTGAACGAATTAAGGGCATTTATTTCGAAGAAAAAGAAGTTTTTAAACTCAAAATATTCTAAAAAGCTCGCAAATCAAAAACAACAAACAAATTCAATAATAATAAGTGGTGCATAAACGCTGTTTAAAAGACCTAACTATGGCGACCCCCTTAGGGGCTGGAGATAGGGGGTAAGTATGTTCTAGGAAAATGTTTGCAAGAAGAAATGAGTTGGGGTTAGTTCTACATTTGGCCTATTCAAGGGAACCCAAGGACAATTTTACCAAACTTTGTATAGGAGCCCCCTTAAGCGATGCAGATAGGGGATAAATATATTCTACGAATATGTTTGGGAGGGGAAACTAATGGGGGTATGTGATACATTTTATTTCTTTAGGGGCGAGAAGCTGTAAGGGTTTTAACCCATTTTTTTTCAAATTTTGTATGGCAACCATATTTTGGGCTGCAGGTAAGGGATATGTTCCAAAAAAATGTTTGTGAGAAAAAAGTAATCGGGGTCGGTCTTACATTTTACCTCTGTAGGAGCACCATGAAAGCTATGGGAGCGATAAAAAAAAATACTTTATGGATCGTAGATGGATATTAAAGAAATTACAAACGGAATGACGAACTTATTATACCATTATACCCTTATCACTTATGTGAAGGGTATAAAAATAAAAATATATCTGAAATTAAATCATATCAAAAAATTTGTGGTAGGTATGGTCATTGTTTCATACATATTTATAAAATTGTTTATAATTATGCTTCACATTATAATATTTTGTTACCATTTTCTTAAAAGACGATGCAACAGCTTTGCGTTTTTGAAAACATTGTGACGTGGGATAGCACTTATTCAGTATTTTACCAGCACTTTCAGTTGAGGGACTGCCACAATCGAAATCCCAAAACTTGATTAGACCATAAGTATCAATTAGACTGGGTATTATGATTTTTTTCATTTTTTGTTTAAAACTTGTTGATTTTAGGCCAACAACAAACACACTGCACACGGTTTTGCATTACACATTTTGATTATAATTTTTAAAAAATAAATTTTATTTAAAAAACTTCTAACTGGTTTTTGTGTAGACACTATAAAGCTTTTAAAATTTGGTTATTAGAACCAACAATGTAAATATTAAATATTAAAGAGAATTTTTTTTTTATTTTGCATACTTTATAGCAGGTGTCAACTAAGGCAACGATAAATATTAACTGATTGTTATAAAATCTGAAAAATGTTGATAACCATAGAACAAATCAATATGCAAACTAAATACTACAAACATATTTATATAAGTACCTTTGCATATACATATGTATGTACAACAGTATGTGCTTTTGTACAAACTTTATTAATCTGCACCATTCCACTGTATAAATAGCCACAACAATTTGTAAAGAATCCATAGCAGAACCAGTAACTAGTAACGTAATATGAATAAAGTTAAAGGCCAATCTTTTATTGCAACTAAGGATTTTATAAAGAAATCAATATGTATAATAACCAATAACAAATATATAAAGAATCTCCTAACTTTTTTTATATTATGACAAAATTAAAAAAAAAAATTTTATATTTTTTAATAAAGAATTATTTAAGGGTGTTATGAAATGAAATTGGTGCCCGAATTTGATTTAAGGGCGATAAAAAAATGTTAGCTTCATCCATTTCCATCACAAGTTGGCCGTTTCTGTTGAACTTGACTATGGATTCAATGGGGCTTAAGACTGTCGCTTACGCGAACGGTATAGTGTTGGCCAAATCTGGTGTACCCTTCAAGTGGAATATAGCTAGCATTAAAGACAGTCAACTAGTGGAGTGCAGATACGGATACGGTATTTCTTTAAAAATTCCCGGAAAAATCAAAATAAAGGCTTTTTAGATAGAATATTACCTTGAAAGTTAAACATGGAGGCGAGAGACGTGCTATTTGGGGCTTAGTCCTTGGAATGTCAGTTAGCTTTACAACGGGGTGATAGAACTAAATATTTTCTGGGGGGTTATAATTTGGCGATAGGCTATGGAATCTGCTGATTATGGGTGCAATGAAATTGACTCCGGCTAAAGCGCTTTAAACCTTTCTTGACTGCCTTTTTAGTAAATCTTATGATGAGCAAGCTGCATGCTGTGGCCGGCTGGATTTATGGAACATGGGGTTATGCAAATGTTATTGGGACTGAGAAACTTTGCGTGAATGCATACACTTGCATACACTGGCATACTTCCTGGAAGCGGATGGTTAAATTCAGCTAAGTTTGGAACTACAAGGACCATACGGCCATGTTGTTCGTTTCAGTCTTAAAATACAAAGACTGAGAAGCACTGTAAATTTCCTTCTAAGAATAAGTTGCATGCGTGCATGCAAAAGTTATCTAGAAAATAAAATTTGTAAAAAATTGAGGTAAAAACAAAGAGTTAATTAGTCTTAAAAACCTTTAATGTTAAGAGAGAAGCAATCAATGGCCATTATAAATATAAAAGAAAATGCATAACATACAATTGTGGAAAATTAAAACTGCATATCTTAAGGAGGCGGGTTTAAATTAGTTGTTAACGTATTCATTTTAATTTTAATTATTAATGATTACGAGAAAGCCAAAAGTAAAGTCATAAACTTTAAAAAAACTCTCTAAAAACTAACTTCAAATTTTTGTTTATGTTTATGTTTTTATTTTTTTTATTTTATCACATACAACACAATTATGCAACTTCCTAATAAAAAAACACCGGCAAATGTTTATACACAAATTCTTTATTAGTTGCCGCTTTATAATAAATACAATTTGATAAAGCTTTACTTTATAAGCACTAAAGCATTTTTATTTCAAACTTTGTATTTTTTATGATCTTTTTTTTCAAAAGATAGATAAAAAAGATGTACTAGAAACTGAACATCAACCACACAAAAATAATTATTTGTTTTGGAACAATTTATTTTTATTGTGATTTAAAATAAACAAACAATAGAAATAAAGTTAGTTGTAGTTTAAGCTTAAGGCAACATTAGAAGCTAAAAACTCAAAGAAGCGCAGATATTTTTACTGAGGATATGTTCTTTAAAAAAATTTCATATGACTGCTTGCAAAAAAAAAAAAAAAACAGATAGTGCGAAAGAGGAACTGTAGTGGGTTCCGAAAATGCCGGGAAAATAAATTGTTTACCTATTTTTTTTAATGAAAAACTTGTCACAATAGAAATAAACCAATTAGCCTAACAATAACCTTAAAAAAAGGATAGTTGCAGCTTGTTCATTATGACCAAATCATATCTTATAGTCCCATATTGATACTGTAATCAAATCAACCTGAATTCAAATTAAAAGTTTCGAATTCCTCTTATACTTTTAAAGAAAACTGCATTTTTGTTCAATACTATTGCAACAATGCTAATACAGAGCATTGTAAGCTGGCCAAAACATTGTATGTTTAATAAAACTATTGCTGCTAACTCAAAAGGTATTTCACTATTTAGGGTTATTGCAAACATAGTTCGGTAGAATGGTATTAAAGTAGCAACTATGCATTTAAGATTTATTTAAAACCATTAAATAGAAAAACGCTTTTACATACGAAAAAGTGTGATTTATAAAGAGGATGATGTTGTTGTTAACTTTCATTTATTTTGCTCTCTTTGTCATGGTTTTTTTTAGGTTCTCGTGCTGCGTGCATGTAAAACCCGATTAGTGTTCGTCCCCCGGAGACACTTTTAGCTTATAGTCGTTATAAATATTATTACATACATCCTTATGATATAAATTACAACAGAATAATAAATAAAGTATAGTGATTGTTTGGATCAAGTGTTTCTTTTATAATGATAAGCAATTATTAGAAAAGCAGTATGAGCACTTTAAACGACGGTACCGTGAAATAACTCCCAAATGAAATAACTCCCAATTAAAAAAATGAAATAACTCCCAAATAAAATAACTCCCAACGAAAATGAAATAACTCCCAATCGAAAAAAAAATGAAATAACTCCCAACGGTAAAAATGAAATAACTCCCAATGTTTGGGAGTTATTTCATAAAAGTCACAAAAAAGTGAAATAACTCCTAAATGAAATAACTCCCAACAAAAAAGAAATAACCCCCAATTACAAAAAAAATAATTGTTTTATGAAATAAGTCCCAACGGAAATGAAATAACTCCCAACAATAATGAAATAACTCCCAACGAAAATGAAATAACTCCCAATTAAAATATATATAAAGCGAAAACCTTTTGTATCCATAAATAAGATGTTACTAACGTAAAATTATTTTCTAAACAAACAAACCAAATGACTGCCGGCCTCCGTCTGGACCCAGGATAAGTTAACTCTCGTGGATCGAACCGCCGGTTTCGTTACAGCTTTAGGACAGGCGCGTGGACTTGAGGCACCTTTTTGGTTAAATAATTTTTTAATAAAAAGAGTTATTTAGATAGCCGCAAGGAAAGAAACAGCCAGTGGATTCGATCCGCCGGCTTCGCAGTAGCCTTCGGCCGAGCAAAGGACTTTAAGCTCTACTGCTTTCCATATAAAGCTTCGCCAAATAAAATATGAATTTAATGACACTTTAGTTATGAAGCTGCAAATACTTCCGATGCACTACAGTTTAAAGTATATTCCCCGGCCGAAGGCTACTGCGAAGCCGGCGGATCGAATCTACTGGAGTTTTTTTCCTTGCCCCCGGCCGAAGGCCGGCTATATATGCCACTTTTTTTAAACCCAAAATTTTCAATTCATTGTCACCTTTTGTATCCATAAATTAGATATCACTAACGTAAAATTATTTTCTAAACAAACAAACCAAATGACTGGCGGCCTCCGTCTGGACGCAGGATAAGTAAACTCTCGGGGATCAAACCGCCAGCTTCGTTACAGCTTTAGGACAGGCGCGTGGACTTTAAGCACCTTTTTGGTTAAATAATTTTTTTAATAAAAGGGAGTGATTTAGATAGCCGGCCTTCGGCCGGGCGCAAGGAAAAAAAACTCCAGTCCATTCGATCCGCCGGCTTCGCAGTAGCCTTCGGCCGGGCAATGGACTTTAAGCTCTACTGCTTTCCATATAAAGCTTCGCCAAATAAAACATGAGTTTTATGACACTTTACTTATGAAGCCGAAGGCTACTGCGAAGCCGGCGGATCGAATCCACTGGAGTTTTTTTTTCTTGCGCCCGGCCGAAGGCCGGCTATATACCCACGGTTTTAAAACCCCAAAACTTTTAAATAAATGTCACCTTTTATACTAGCGTGATTAAATTTTTTTAAATGCTCTGGTATATACACTTTCTTTTAGTAAAATGAAATAACTCCCAATAAAAATGAAATAACTCCCAACAAAAATGAAATAGCTCCCAATAAAAATGAAATAACTCCCAATGATAGAAAATGAAATAACTCCCAACAAGAATGAAATAACTCCCAACACTTCGAAAAAATGAAATAACGCCCAACAAAATTTCATTGGGAGTTATTTCATTTGGGAGTTATTTCATTATGAAATAACTCCCAATGAAAAATAATGAAATAACTCCCAATGCGTTGGGAGTTATTTCATTATGAAATAACTCCCAATTTGTATGGAAAAAATTGGGAGTTATTTCATTTTTTCATTGGGAGTTATTTCATTTGGGAGTTATTTCACGGTACCTTAAACGACAACATAATAATTATACGAAACATTTAATTAATGATAATTGCAGTTAGTGCATGGTTCTCCTTATATAATATTAAAACCATAATCCATTAACTTATAAAATATTTAGAGAAACAAAATGCACTTTACTTTAAAAATGTTAATATATGCAGTTGTTTTAATAAACCTTAAAAAATTAATTTCTGTTGTTTCTAAAAAAAACGCACACAAAATGGTTTCCTTGTACCCTCATAAAAATTAGACTTAAAAAAGATTAAAACAAATTAACACGAAAGCTTTTTACAAAAAGAAAACAAGAAAATAACTGAAGCATTTAACTAAGAAAAACAAGCAGTTTTAAGATAAACAAAAATCATATTTAGAAATTTAGCTGTTAATTACATGAATTAGCAATTAAGTATGAACAGTAAACTATATTCTGCTTATCTTTACAACAAATTAAATAATCATGTCATTGTTAAACAATTATGCCGGCAAAAGTAGTGTTGCCATATAGGCGCACTTATACCAGATTTTTTTTTGTTTGTAATAATATTTATTATTAAGCTTTAATTATTGTAACCTTAAGCTTCAATTATTGTCAAGGTTTTTGAATGGCTACAAGACTTTGGTTACTTTGTGGTTTCAGGATTTAGGAAATTTCTAAATATTAAAATACCCACAAGTTATTTAAAAAGAACTATATTAGGATGTTCCTTAAAGTCTGTTAAATATATTTTAAAATCTGAATGCAATTGAAAATTTTTAAACTGTAATATCTTTTTTTCCTTTTTAAATTTATTTAGATTTTGAAATAAAAAAAATTTTCCTAGAGGGTTACACTACCTTAAAACAACTTGGCAAGCCTGGGCTGTACATTACGCTAACTTGATTTAAGAACAAAATTCCTAAATACTCAACAAGCGAAAAATTTAACAAACAAGTTGGTAAAGTGTCAACATGATAACGTGTACATTAATTGCCATGTTTTGTGCAAACAGAATTAGCTTAGAATTAACATGAAATAATAAAATGAAATAAATAACACTGTTAATACATGTGATTTAATAGAGTGCGTAAACAACAAAAACGGTTTCATAATTTGAAACTTGTTAAGAAAAATGTTAAGTTTGCTATTTTAAAATATAGTTAACCAATTGCTATTATAATAAGTCTTTAATTCATTTTTTATGTTACTTTAAAAAGAAAACAAAAAAACAGGTGTTAGTTTACATTTAAAAAATGTTCCAAGCAAACCAAACAACTACTTATATTGAATTTTACAGAATTTTTTTTGGAGCAAGGTCTTATTAAAACAACATGAACGTTGATTGTCCAAGATCATTTTATTTTTTCGTTTAATTCAAATAACCTTAAAAGTAATGGAAAGTTTTAAAAATGATTTTGGTTACATATAACATGTGTTTTAAACTGGTTTGTCCGTTTACCTTTTTATTTATTACTTGCCAAAATTTTATATTTTCCAAGAGCCTTATTCTTCCTTATAGGCGATTAAGTTGATAAACTTTAATAATTCTCAAGCTTAACTTGAATGAAACATTAACCTGTTTAAGCAAAAAGAATAATTTCAACGTTTTTTTTATCATTTTACTTTTTTTAAATAAAGCCTGCAAAAATCATTCGTTTTTTCTTAGATGTTTTTCTAAACTGTTTTTATCTATCAAGTTCATTTGCATACTTTAACCCCTGTTTCCCTCCATTTTCAGGATAAACTTTATTTGTATGGGGACTTATAAATAACATTGAAAGACAATGGTAACTGCCTGTAAGCAAACAACTTTTTAAATGATTATTTTGTTAAATTATTTTGTGTTTACTTATTTTACCCAAAAACAAATATTGACCCCCTTATAATAGGTAAAATCTATTTTATATTTCATTTTGCATTTATTTTCCGAAAAAAATGTTTGTTTTATGTATTAAAGGGACCGTAACAAAAATATTAAATCTCAAAAAATAATAATTATAATTTTGATTTTCATTTTTTTTTTTGATTTTGTTGTCAAAAAAGAATTATTTTTTGATTTTAATTTTTTATTTGGCAGAAATATTTAAAAATTTTTAAGAAATTAATATATGAAAATCTTATTTTTATATCAAATGAAATATGTATGTATAACAATTATTTCTGAAAAAAAAGTAAAATAAAAAAAAATAAAATTCTAAAAATAATTATGATTTGTTACAAAAAAATTTTAAATAAAAAATTTTAAAAGCACTTAATTTTCAATAAATCTAGCTAAATACCATCAAAGCATTGTATTTCACATGTTTTTGGAAGCTGTTTTTTTTTTTTGAAATTTCGAAATTAATTATTATTTGCAGTTCTTATAAATGTATATTAAATGCTTATATTTTAAGAAGCAAATAACCCGTCACTTCGTAAGCGGAGTTTAAACATTTTTCAAAAAAAAAATATTTAATGCAAAAGTGATAATAATAAAGCTTAAGCCAATTATTCCTTAATTTATACTTTAAGGTTTTTAGTTTTTTAAATGTACAAAAAAAGGCAAAAAAACACACGTTGATCACTTAGCCGTCTTTCGACTTCAATCAGGGTTAATAGCGATGAATTTTTGTTTTCAGAATTACAATCTTACAATCTTTTTATCGACTTAATTGCCTTCTGACAACTATCTAGGCCAATGGTCTTTAATAGTCTTTACGTACATCATTCTAAATCATAGTAAAAAAAAATGCAACAAAGTACCAAATGCATTAAAAACGTACTTTTTGTCCACTAAGTTGACTTTTGATCACAGTCTCACTCATAAGTCCTTGACTTTGAAATTGAAAAAATAATTTTTGTCCAAAAGCTAGCCAAAAACTTTTAAAAGTACTTTGGATTTTAATTATGTTCTGTAGCTGTTAAACGCAATTTGAATTATTACTTGTTTGGAAGTTACAAAATTTACCTAAGAGGGACTAAAATATAGTTTTCTCCCTTTTTTACTCCTTTGGGTCAACATTAAAAAAGGGCCAGAAGGGGTATTTCTATTTTTTGGAGACCTTCACAATTCTTAATTGCTTTAGAAGTTACAAAATACACGTAAAAAAATAATAAAAGTACCTACAACGTATTTATATATTTGTTCGAGACCAGTAAAACGTAATTCTAATTATTCTTATTTATTTGTACCTAAAAAGAAAACATATATGATGTTTACCTTTTTTTTACCGCTAAGCATATAGATTTCACAACAGAACTAACAAAGTATACCTATTTTTTGAAAACTGTCGACCGCAATTTCAGTTATATGTCTATTTTTTTTTGGTACGGAAGTTAAAAAAAGTATAAAAAATAAACAATTATATGTAAGTTGTACTCTTTTTGTACCCCCAAGGGTTGAAATTTCAAAAAGATCTAAAAAAATTTCCTATTTCTTCAAACCATTCGAACGTTTCTAAAATAATGTTTCCATTTATGCTTTTTTGAAAAAACAATTCCTAAAATAGCTTATTGATTCTTACATGTAACGTCCTATAGGCGGTTAACAAATTTTATACCTTACAAAGAGAAAAACATTGTTTAAAACAAGTGGCAGTAAGCAGTTTCGTCAATGAAATGCAGGCACCACAAAATACATAAAAAAGCTTAAACCTTAACTTCTATTTAAGGTTCGTTCATTCACTGATTCATAATAAAATATTTTTTTAATTTTTTTTGCCATCTCGTTTGGAAAAGAAAACAAACTTGATGGCATGTTAGCTTGCCGGCATTCAAAACTTTGCAAATTTTTTCTTTTAAGTACAAAAATAAATTGTTAAATATTAAGTCATGCGTTGAATAACATTTTACATAAAAAACCGTAAACTATTGGATATTTTGAGATCTCTTTTTATAGTTTGTTCAACTAAATTTTATAATATTGTTAAGATAGAAAAGGAAGTAGAGAAAATTAAAAAAAAATAGGAAAATAATTTTTTTATTAAAAAATAAATTGATACCTAAAGAAGAAAAACAATATTACGCTGCATGTACATATGTATTTCTGTATGTAAGTCCGTGTTGTATAACAGTCAGCCCTCTTTATAGGCTTCTCTTTGAGTATAATGTAATTGTGGTTTTGAAATTAATATCAAGAAAAACAAATAAATCAGAGAAATGGTACTTTCTTATGTCACCAAATGTACTTTAGGTATGTATTCAATATTTAAAGTAATAAAAAGAGAAATAAAAAAATATATTTAAATTAACCACACATGAACATATATTTAGTTTTCCTAGATTTAAGGGTATTTGACTTTCAATAGGTAAAACTTTTCCAGAAGTATACATTTTAAAACTTTAGTTTTTAATTTAAAACAGTTGAAGTTTTTATTAGTTACAAAAATTTAATAAAATTTACATTTGTAGCAAATCAATATGCAACAGCTGTAACGCTTCTTTTCATTCATTCTTTCTGCTTATTGGATTCAGGTTTTAGTTCTTTTGGGTAAAATAATATAAACGCAACAGCCGCTTGAATGTCAGGAGTAGTGTGTTGTTTTTCGTTGACAAAATAAAACGGAAATTTGATATTTTCATGTTTTTAAAAGTGAAATTTCTTAAAATGTATGTGTTCAATACACAGATACAAATTCTATGAAAAAATCACAATTAAGCACTACATGCAAAAGTACTTAAATTTAAAAACTAAAATAGAAAGTTATGTTTTCAAATATCCTCTAAGTATCATGTCGTGAACAAATGTTTAAATGTTAAGTTAAAAATAATTTATTAATAAACTTTTGTTATAGAGCTACATGGCAGATCATTTTATTTGGTGCTGTTTCAAGGGTGGTTTTTAAAATTTAAATTTAAAGTAGACTTTTTTAAAGTTTTTTTAAAAAGATTTTTATGATTTTTTATATATATTTTAACCTTAAGAAACATTTATATCTTTTTTGCTTAATGTAAGTATAATCTGTTTTACGAAATACTGGAATTAACCCACTATTTTGTAAGTGCAGTTTTAACTATTTATTTAAACACAGCAAAGGAGTACTATGAGCACTAAAAAAAATAAATTATCTTGATTTTGCATATAATTTAAATCCCGAATCTTTTATTTTATATTTTTTAATGGATATGTTTTGAATGTTCTATTTGTTCCACTGTGTAACTTTTTACCTCAATTTAGCTAAAAGATATGGTCAATAGACCATAACTTTATATATCTAGGCCCATAATTTTAAAATATAAAAGAAGTTTCAAAATATGAAAAAAGTACTTTTAACCACTTACTTGATTTCCGGTCTCAAAATGGATTAATTTTTCTTTACTTTATAGTACAAAACTCATTACCTCAAAAACTTTAAGGTACCAAAAAATTTTACAAAGTATATTTTGTCAACTTTGCTGACTTTCCACTTTAATCTGGGACAAAAATTGTTTATTTCGTTTTTGTAGTCAATATCCCAAAAAATGGGAAAAAGTATCAAAAATATAAGAAAATAACTTTTTGTTCACGCTCGGTCTTAATGGTAACCCATAGCTCTTGCTTTCACAATTTAATACTTAACAAATGTCAAATATTACCTAATAAGTACCACAATATGTTATTTAAACTTTTTTAATAAAATTGCACCAATTTTCAAAAAAAAAAACCAAAAATGTGTTCATATTTTTAGCACAGTTTAAACTATGTGTCTATCTTTATTGCTTTAGAAGTTACAATATATACCTAAAAGGACCAAAATATGATTTTTACCCCTTAGGGTAAACAATTTTAAAAAAGTACCCAAAACATATTTAAGTTTTTTTCCGACCCGACTTGATGCCGGATGTGGAGAACTGCGACTTCAGAAAGGACATTTAATCGGTGGAGTATTTCTTATGTCACTGCTCAGCTTTTGCAGTAGCAAAAGCACAAGACTACCTCTATAAAATGGTATTTGTTAAGAAAACCGTCCGCATAAATGAATTTGCTAGGATCGCACAGCAACGCTATTGTGTAAATCCTTCTATCTCTTCTATTTTCGACCAACTGAAATACCTAAAGAATTGTTTTTAATAAATTTTGCCTTAAGGCAAGCCAAAATGCTTATGCCATAAAAAAAATAAACCAAACTTTGAATAAAAATACTTCAACTAGTTAAGTTGTATTATTTTGTAGTTAAGCTTTTTTATTTTAAGCACATCTTTCTGTTAGTTAACAACTTAAGGGTATGAAATGGTTCAGGAATGGGGGGGTTAGAATTGACATTGTTTTTAAAAACTTTAGTGTTACTCTAGTCCTATGATATTTTTACAACACATAGAAATATGTTTTCTTTGTCCCCACCAGAAACAATGTGTTATTGTTTTGTAATTCAATCCTTTTTTGCTATAGAATGAACAACGTATAAGAATATTTATGTACATTTGTACGTTTTAAATCTGTTTTAAGTGTTGTTGTTTCATTTAAAATTTTTTGATTGCTTGTTGTCGTGTAGAACATGTCGAAAAGCAGCAACCATATGTTGCAGGCTAATGATATAAATGGGAGGGATGAATATGATATGAAAGTACATATGAATGTGTTTGTGAATGTAATTGAGAATGGCTTCAAGAAATGCATTTTGTAGTTTTAAAATAGATGAGTGAAAAAGTATGATGACAGCCATGACACAGATGAAATGAAGAGCTTCAAAAGTTTTGAATATAATTTAATTAAAAGAAAATTCTAAACAAATGTTTACAAAAAATAAAGATTCCTAAATTCGAAACATCATGAGAAGATAATATATACCAACACATGTTGCTCATTTAACGAGTTGTAAAATTACAGAACAAAAATATATAAATATTAAAAAGGACGAAAATCTCTGTGGCAACTTTCATAATGGTCACAGACATTTTCGTCCTTCATATGTTTCTTTCTGTAGTAATTTAGTAAAAAAGATTTTTTAATAAAAAAAATCGGTTTTAAACTATAGCTTCGAATAATATAATTTGAAATTTTTGGCTTAAGATCTGTCTACTAGAAGTTATAAACATTCTTACATACACACTTGCCCATAAAGACATAAACATATGTACGTGTGTAAGTTTTTATATACATACGTACACAGAAAGAAAACCCGCTTTCTAAATCAAGAATTTAATTTTTGAATTTATTTAAAATCTTTCCTAAAATTTTTAAGTACGATCCGTACTTACATTTCTTAAATCAAACCTATTCGGATTGCTTCAACAAATCAAGCGGGAAAAAGCTTGTTGTTTTAATATATTATTTTACAAATGTAAACAATGAAAACAAAAAAGGTGGTCTAGAGGTAACGCGCTTGTGCTGCAGTGCAGAAAGTCCCTGGTTCGAATCTCAGCTTTGGTAAGTACAAAAAATGAAATTTTTAAATTTTAAGTGTCTATAAAATAAAAATAATATATAAAATTCTTCTTCTTTAATTAATAAAGCTCCATAAGTCAAATAAATGACATTTCATTTTCGAATTAGTCCCGTTTACGGCTTAAATCAATCTTTTTTTTGGCTTACATCAAGTCCGGTTTTGAGCTTAAATCAATCCTTTGTTGGCTTAATTGTGGCTAAAAGTAAGAAATTCGTACTTGAAAAATTTTACTTGGAGTAAGAAATTTCGTACTTGATTTAAATAAAACCGCACTCACCGTACTTTTGACGCCGCTATGGCTTGATTTAAGTAAAGTTTTCTTAGATAATTTTTTGTGTGTATGTCTTTCACATACGTTTGTGTTTTGCTCAAACCCTTCTGCTTTTAAATAAGTTAAATATATGTATATTTTTCTTGAGTTGGTGGGCCCTAAAGTGCAGAGTTTTTCAAAATCTAAGCCAAAAAAGGTTTTTAAAAGAAAACCCATTTGAGGCAATAATCAGTAAAGGATTTACAAACATATGTATGTAAATATTAGTCAAGCAATAACAGTTTAAATAAATGTTTTGGTTAGAAGAAAAAAAATTAAAGTGTTTTTTTTAAATATTTTTTTTTTTTCTAATGAAAGATTGTATATGGGTTGGAGAGGTCTGTTGAAAGTAAGTCGAAGTAGAGATATAAAAATTCTTTATGCATCCTACCACAGATAAACGATGGATATAAAAATAAACGTCGCATGTTTTGTTTTGTTATTGTTTTATTTAATTTAATTTTTTATTTTTTGCTTTGTTTAATTTTCTTTTAATTTGTCTTCATTTAAGAAAGGAAACTAGAAAATGAGCCGAAGTAACAGCCCTTAACTTTTTAGAGTTCAGAAAACTCATTAATTATACAAAGTAGTAAAAGTAGAAATATTCTTCTTTTTTATAAATAGTTTTAAGAAACGGATATGTTGCATGTTTACTTGAATATTTTTTTTTGTAATTATGTATTTTATATCACCCATACATAAACTACAAACAATATTTCTGACTGAAGCAATTGCACCTGTTGCGGTGCAAGTAGAGGCGCTTTGAAAAATTGATACATATAAAGTTTTTTGTTAGAGAATTCAGTATCTGGAATATACATATTTGGATATTGTGAACGTTTTAAAGATAGTAACTAAATTTTGATGTTAGTTACAAAATTAATTTAATTAAAGGCAATGAAACGTACTGTTTTATTTTTAAAAACTGTTTGTAAAAATATAGGCCAATATTTAAAATACTTATAGAAGGTTTATTAAAGGCTAATTTGACATGTATCTTATTAATCTTTAACATGTTTGTTAAATAACCCCTAAAAAACCTACTATAAGTATTATGAATATGGGCAATAATTTTTAAAACAATTTTATTTTTAAATACCAATTGGCCAAAAAGTCCCAATGCATTCATTGCATTCATTTTAACCCGCGCAATTATTTTTTGGTTTTCACTGAATTTTTTTTTGTGTTTTTAATTACACTGTGTGTAATTTTTTAAGTCATGGAAAAATAACCATATACAAACATCACTACGTGAAAAAAGACCAAAAAAGAAAAGACCCGTGTCTCCCAGTTTTGCCCAAAGTCATGCACTTTTTTTGTTATGGGCCCCCAAAGATTTGGGGCCTTGGTACCATTTTTGCAAAAAGTGATAATTTTCTCAGGCTCATATCTTGCAAACCGTTCGGAATTTTGATTTATTCTTTGAGCCAAAGTTGTAGCCCTTTTTATAAAAAACAAAAATTATGAACATAAAAAATTTAAAAAACAAAAATTTTGAATCAAAATCGCAAAAAACTGTAAAAAATTCAAATTTTTTTTACCTTTTTCCCCCTGTTCAGGTCCATAGGTAGCAAACCGTTCAAAATTCAAGGAAACAGTCAACTACAAAAATTTACTTAACATCCCAATAAACAACTTTTTAGAACATATAAACTTCCTAGGAATGATTCTTAACACCGTTTAGGTAGCGTCTAGGTAGCCGCAAAAGTTAAAAATTTCCCCAAAATGTATGTACATACATGTAGTTATGAAGCTATCTCTTCCTTACGTTTAATTAAATTGCCTTAATTACATATATTGTATCTGTCTTTCGTGTAATAGAGAACTCTAGGGCATATAAATATGTGTATATGCATGTGAGATAGCCGCGAAAAGTCTTGGAACCTAAACAGGTAGGCAAACATTAAAATTGCTGGAAACCCTAAACAACAAAATACATCATACACAAATCGCAATAATGATCGTTAACGGCCTATAATTAAATTATGTACATACTTTTTTTATTGCTTTGTTATTACTTTTTAATAATTATTATTTTTACCAACAATAAATTACCTACATATGTACCTACTACCAATTTTTTTAATAAGTGAGGACAATTCAAAATAAAATAGCAATTGGATAAATTTAAAAAGAAGAAATTATTGCACCCAAACTTATCAAGAAATCAACTACAAAAATTTACCTAAGATTTCAGTAAACAGCTCATTCGACCACGCACCGATCGCACACGCATCAAGGAACGCAGATCACAATATAAAAGCGACGCGACTCTCACATCGAGGCATTACACAGCGCGACGTCAACGAGATCTCAGCGGTGAAAATTATAGAGAAAGTTCTACAGCATAATTCGCATACAACATTGACAACTGACAATTTCAATATGCAGTGTAAAAAGATGATGCAACCAGTTCTTATGCATGCGTTAATTACCCAAATAGACGTGATGGGAAGAACAAAATTTATAAAGCAACTGTAACAGCCACATTACCAGTGCTTGCACCTTAAAAATTTTGTATTCCCAAGGCCGCAAACTCCAGATCGTAGGACAAAATTTACAGAAATGACTGCAGTAAGTGGTGTTACTAATCGAGATCGATTTGATACCGACTATGAGCCCCAACAGGGAAGAGATGGACCAAACTAATAACTAATAAAAAATCAAATGGAAAAACGGTACAAAGGCAAAAAATTCGACGCATTGCTTGCAGAGGTAATATCAATTTTATTATTGCATGGTTTACATTATTTTTGATTTCTTTTCTAATTCATTTCAGGTATGTTGGTGGAGTCACAAGATAACCTTTTATGGTGTTAATAAGGTATGTTAAAAATAAAAAGCTAATGATGGAAGACATTCTGGAAGCAACGTGCCTGTGGACACCGTAAGTTCTGAATCAGAGTCAGATTCGGACGACGATTTAGATCCTCAACTTAAGAGAGCGCGATTTGCAAGTCCAGGGCCATCAACTTGTTAAAAATAATACGAATATTTTTTTATTATTTTTTTGTAATAGACAGCACAGTATCTCAATGTTGAAGAAAATAAAAAACAAATGAAATTCAAAAATGTTCGTAAAATTTTTAACTTTTGCGGCTACCTAAACGGTGTTAAGAATCATTCCTAGGAAGTTTATATGTTCTAAAAAGTTGTTTATTGGGATGTTAGATAAATTTTTGTAGTTGATTGTTTCCTTGAATTTTGAACGGTTTGCTACCTATGGACCTGAATAGGGGGAAAAAGGGAAAAAAATTGAATTTTCAACGTTTTTTGCGATTTTGATCTAAAATTATTTTTTTTTTTAATTTTTTATGTTCATAATTTTTGTTCTTTATAAAAAGGGCTACAACTTTGCCTCAAAAAGTTAATTAAAATTCCGAACAGTTTGCAAGATATGAGCCTGAGAAAATTATCACTTTTGGCAAAAATGACACCAAGGCCCCAAATCTTTGGGGGCCCATTAAAAAAAAAGTGCATGACTTTGGGCAAAACGGGGAGACACGGGTCTTTTTTTTTTTTGGTCTTCTTTCACGTAGTGATGTCCGTATATGGTTATTTTTTTTCGTGTTGCACTGTGTTATTATTCTATTATCTTGGAATTCGAAATCTACTGTACTAGTTCCTTAGATATATCGGAGCTAAAATTGACTTAATTTTTGTCACTTGAAACAACTATCAGTTGCTCTAATCTAAAAGTTGACTTTCATTTGAAAACAAACTCGTTTTTTTGGCAGCTCGCCTTAGCCGGATAAAAGCTGTTACCCGCAGGTCTTTGTCGCTAACTTCGCATAGCCGGCTGTAGAGATGAGCAATATTGCTGTACCTGTGACATAAAATGTGAAATAACTGTAACCCTGATGCAGTTGTCCTGAATTTAATATGCAAACAATTTTTTTGGGTGTTTCTGGTGAAGTAACTATTAGCTGCTGTTGTTACCAGACTTGGTGTTAATTTTTGCCAACAACCTCGTCTGTTCAATCTTTAAAACCTATATTAATAAATTACATTGTGGTTGTGGAAAAAATTAAAAATGTTGTTGTTACTGCAAATTTGGTATGTTATGCACCCCCCTATTATGGTTTACAACTCAAATCAGTTGTAGTGTTTCCTATGCGATCTCTTATGCCTAAGGTTATCGTAATGGATTACGGCCATTTTTTAATAATAAGTTTTCATAATCAGGAAATCAATTGTTTGGATAAAAATACGGAGCCTGATATCTTCCACACAAAGAAAGCAAAGTTTAAATACTTTTTGGAGCATATCGCTGAAATAATAAAAGCTTTTGATCTACACTTGGAACAAGGATGGTTTTCATAATCTTAATCAAAAAAATTAGGGTGGGGGACTAGTGTTTCCTCTACAAAGGAACATATTTAATGCAATATATTTAAGTCATATATCTAAAATTATACATACTATCGAACTTATCCTGCCACGAGACCATACTTTAAACAAATTAAATAAAAAGTTTCTAATTGAAATCCTTGCATTGTCAAGAGTGTGTAAGAGTTGCCCTCTGATTTATATTTTTCTTGAATTTTTCTGTTGTGATTTAGATTTTTATTTTCTCTTTACAAAAATATATCAAACCAATTTGGTTAAATTTAGTAAAATTAAAAACAAGCTTTATTTTATTAAACTTTTCTTAACAAATATTTCAATTAAGTTTATTATCCATTGTCCTCAACCACTTTTATTTACTTAATGTGACACATTAAACCTTAAGAAAGTCAAATACATTTTTAATTTGGTTCGTGTTACAGAATTTCAATTAAAATTAAATTGAATTCATCGCATATCCAATTAATGTTAATGTTTGAGTGATAAAATTTATGTCCATTTCGAAAATTAAGTTTACAGCAACAGTAGCAAAACAAAATTCATTAGAAAAGTAGAAATTCACTTACCAAATTTGCTGGAAAACCGTTTTGTATGCCAATGACACTAATACCGTCATTTGTTGTCGTTGAACGTGTGTATCTAAAAGTAAGGAAAGAGAGAAAACAGGTATAAGGATTAGAAAGGAGGTTGATTATTATGTAATTGTTACATACAAGATTTTAGAAGAAAATAGGACAAAAAGTTTTTAAAAGAAATAACTTTGCCAAACTAAGGAAATATATAAAACAAAATATTATTTTTTACATTATTTTGAGGGGAACTTAAAATACTAAACAAACGTTTTAAAATAAATTAACATAAACAGTAACACAAGTAGTTGTGATACTAATTTTGAAAAGTAAAAAGATGCTCATTTTGGTCATAAAATTTTATGAGGGGTCATAAATTTGCCGCTAGTTAAGAAAACGTTTATAACTTATTTGTTTAAGCAATAAACCATGATAATAACCAAAGTAAAAATAATTAAATAAACCAGAAATAAAACCTTTTGAAAGTGTTTTCTCAAGGAAGGACTTTAATTAATTTGAAAATATTTAAAACTGTGGCTGTTACCAAACATACACAAATAGAAGAAAAGAAACACAAAAAAAAAAAAACAAACGCTCAACTGATGGTATAACAGTTCCTGGAAAATGCATGTGCTGAGAAAAGTGTTGAAACGTGGTTTTCAATGTAAATCAATTCAATATTTCCATTGAAAAACATTTCAAATAATGATGAAAATGGGAAACAAAGTCAGCCAAAAGACCTCCCTGCTCTTAACATAAAAGATTTGAGCTAAAACAAAACAAAATACAATTAAATTTTCGTCTCTCCGCTTTTGTTTTGTATTCATTTCCGAGCTCGAGAGTTAAGAAAAATTTTTTGTTCTAGGAAATTCACAAACAAAAATTTTTAATCTGTTGCTTTGCAGGATTTATCAATCATTTTGTCTTGAAGTGGTAAACTACAGTAAGTTGGAGGTTCTTTTTCAAAATATTTAAGCAATTTAAGTTGCAGTATGCTGACTGACTGCCAGTAAGTACATTTATATAAATGTATGTGGACTCCAGCTACATTTTAAGCCTGCTTTTATTTGCAGTAGAGATGAGTGATATTTCCGTACCTGTGATTTTATACCTGTTACTTGCAAATCACTGGTAACGACAGTGACATAAACTGTGAAGTAACTGCTACTGCTACTTTAAGTTATTGTAATATTTAAATAACATTTTGACATGTAACGACAGTGACATAAACCGTGAAGTAACTGTTTCTACTAAAGTGTTACTTTTAATTTATTATGTTACTAAAAGTAACATTTTGAAATATTGTGCAGTAATTTTACCTGCGATGTTACTCTTATTATGTTAAACTTTGCAAAATGTAAAATAACATTTTTGTGCCTTATGTTTACATTTGGTCATAGCTAACAAATCATGTTGCTGCTTTTGTTCTTTAAAAGAAGTAAAGGGCTTATGTGTTTGTATGTGTGTTTGTCAAAGTGCTGTTAAAAACTTTACAACAGAGGTGCCGTCAGAGACCAGCGCCGAGCATTGTTTGTCCGCGACGGCGGATTAAATTCAGATATGAGCCGGCTAAAAAATTAATATTCAAAAACAGATTTAAACACATATTTATTTTAAACACATATCGTAACCTAAAATGAAAAAAAGCACAGCTAACAAAAATAGAACTTTACATGATAAGCGAAAATCTTTGTAAAGGTACAACAAAAATATTTCGAAAAAAATGCGTATAAAGTTTTTAGTTTGCTCGCATTATGTATATAGAAACGAATAATAACATTTTTTTACACGTTATAAGTAGAAACATTTTTAATATGAAACTTATATACGACATTAAACATAGCATAACAAACAATTCTGAATCGTTAACGCCAAAAATGCATTTCTAGAATTACGACATTTGAGTAAATAAGCGATATATGTATGTATATAAATCGTTATCTGAAATGAAATTTTAGTTAATATGTTCAGGGTTTTTGGACTTAACTTTCAATTATCAAGAAATAAAAATATTTTTGATTGGTGAAGTAAAAAAGAATAAAAATATCAAAATCTTTCTTAAATAGCTCAAGAAAATTTTTGTGCATTAGGATCGCCAGTCCATGCGAAAGAATATTTTCAAAAGCTGGACAAGTCCTAAATGACCGACGAACACGTTTAAACGAGAAAAAGCACAAATGTTATATTATACTTAGTTGTGTTATGTACATACATATACAGCTTAATTTGTGTTATTTGTTTTTTTAGGTTTTTGTTTTTGTTACAATGGATTTCAACTACATATTTTTATATATCGAGCCTTTGGTGCAATACCGTAGTAACTCAAAATTTGAATTTTTTGAGCTGGGTATGCAGAAATTATCTTTGGGGAAATATCTATCTAAAGAAAAATAGATTATGATTCCACCTCTAACTGTTCAGATTCTACAGCTAAAAATGTCTTTATTGCCTCTAGGTATTTCCAGCAATATTTATTTGCAATAATGAAATATTTTCTTTATGTCAAGAAATTTACTAACAGAAAGCAATTTACGAAAAAAGGATAAAGCAATATTATTTTTTGCTACGTTTTAGGCACAAAAAGGCAACTGCATAATTTGATTTCTTTTTTACTTGTTCGTATTATTTCATATTACAACTTTGTTAGAAAAAACAAGTAAGAGCGCTATATTCGGCTGTGCCGAATCTTATATACCCTTCACATTGGTCTTTAAATATACCCAGCCGAGTAATTTTGTACTGCAAATAATATAATAAAAAACCTTGTGCAAGTTTTAGAGTCCATAGAAAAATATACAAAATTTTAACGTTCGTATGAATAATATAAATAGATGAGGAAAGTTTGAGGTCAAGAGTTTTAAAAGTTTTCGACATTATTCATATTTAAAAGTTAATAAAACTTATTAAATGTTCTAGCCCCCCTGGTCTTCTCCAACTTTTTCTCCAAAATGTATGAATTATTTGATTATAACTTTTTGTAGAATATTCGAAGTCGATAGCTGTAATAGTTTTCCAGAAGTAGCGTATCGAAAATTTTATAAAAATTGTTAATTTGTATGGGAGCTACCCCTTCTTCACCCCCCATCCAAAAATGTTTTTCTTCAAAACGTAGCCCTTGATGTCCAATCACTTTTTGTAGAACATTTGATTTCGATATCTTTTATAGTTTCCGAGATATAGCGTATCGAATATTTCATAAAAATCGTTAATTTGTATGGGAGCTACCCCTTTTTTTGCCCCCACTCAAAAATTTTTTTCTTTAAAGCGTAGGCCTTATTGCCCAATTACTTTTTGTAGAACATTTGATTTCGATATCTGTTATAGTTTCCAAGATATAGCATATCGAATATTTCATAAAAATTGTTAATATGTATGGGAGCTACCCCTTTTTTTGCCGCCACTCAAAAAATTTTTTTTTAAAGTGTAGCCCTTAGGGTACAATTACTTTTTGTAGAACATTTTAAGTCGATAGCTGTTATAGTTTACGAGATATAGCGCATAAAATATTTCACCAAATTTGTGCAATTGTAGGAAAAATACCCCTTCCCCTGGTCCTATCGGAAAAAACTTTTTCCATTATTTAGGTCCCTTCTTTAGGAGTATCCGTGCCAAGTTTTGTGGCAAGAGTGATTATACTTACTGAGATATATAGGGATATATGCACGGATTTTGTCCTAAAAAAAATGGGTTACTCTTGGTTTTCGCTTATATCTCGGTCAATAGTGAACCGATTTTGCTGATTTTAAATAGCGATTGTTAGCGGGATATTTGTAATCGTTTGACACCATTTACTGATCTGTATCTTTTTATCTGACTCCGGAAACTTGATTTCAACAGACGGACAGACGGACAGACAGACAGACGGACAGACGGACATGGCTATTTCAACTTCCCTATCTGTAAGGATCCAGAATATATATACTTTATGGGGTCGCAAATGAATAATAAAGAAATTACAAACGGAATGACAAAGTGATATATACCCTATCACTATGTGAAGGGTATAAAAATAGTTATCATTTCTTCTTATGCTTATGGTTAAATTTAAAAAATCTTAAAAGTTTATTTGCTATAACGATATATTTCGAATTAATTTTCAAGTTAGTCATAGGTTTTGTGACATTAACGATACATCATTGATAGGTTGATACATAGTACTTAAATACAAATAAATATTTCATATTTTTAATAAATTTTGGGCTTTTTTTTTAATTAAAAAGATTCCTTTTTATTTAAAAACTTGTAAAAAAATAACTTTAGTAAACGAAAATACTATCAAAAAGATGGTTCAAAACTTCAAATGCATTTTTCTCAGTTCACGATTTTTTGAATTACTACGGTATTGCACCAAAGGCTCGTTATTTTTATGTTTGGAATCTATTTAACAAGAATTTAAAGCTGCTTTTCTAAATTAAAGCTTTATCTCAATGCTCTATTGGAGCTTAAAAACTTATCTCAAAAGGTATAAATTTAAATTTTTTATAAAAATTTTGTTTAAAGTAAATTAAAAATATTAATATAAATATGGGATATTGTTTGTAACTATGTACATACATACCTATTGAAAATTGATATTTCTTATTCATAAATATTTTTAATTCTTATTTATCATTTATATGTATTATTTTTTCAACGCGTTGTTCAGGAGTTCGTTAAAAAGAACTAAAATCGCATAATCACTGCTTAAAATAACATTATGTATAATAATTTAACAGAGATTAAAATAACTCTTTTACAAGAAGTGAAAAATGCTAAACAGTGATCACTGTCACTGTTTAAATAACCGGTGATTTTAAAATCGCATTCACTATTAACGATATTCCCTAAAAATCACGGGATCGCTCACCTCTAATTTGCAGCTAAAAGGTTGTTAGAAAAATATCGATTTCGCATTTCAATAAGAAGCAAAATCAAACTAAATATAAACGTTTGTGTATTTATTATGCGTTTTTCCTTTTTGCTTAGATTGACAGGTAAAAGACTTGTTAGAAAAATGTTTTTTTATTGGTTTGGAAATAAACAATAATGAAATAACATTGAGCAAAAATTTTTTTATTTACACATTTTTCGATATAATAGACGTATTTAAGACAGAGATTTTGTAACAAAATGAAAAACAAAATATACCTTTTCTCGTTACAATTTTTTTTTTAAATCAAACGGGAAATCCTTAATGGTTATTGGTTACACAGAAAGAGATTTTTTATTTTCTGTTTTTAATGGATTTTTAGGTAAAATGATGCGGCAAGTTAAGAAAAAGACAAACATTATTGATGGGAGAATTAATTTAAAGATTGCTGGTATTTTTAGTTAATTTACAGCATACTGTGATTCAAAGAAAAATAGAGTAAACAATGACTCAGTATGAAAATTATAGGAAAAATGTTCGATTTATCTAAACTCAAAAAAATAAAAAATCAAAGTAAAAAGCCGCGCCCTTAGAGTATTAGAAAATTTAATTGGAATTTAATTGTTGTTTTTTTAATCGTAACTGGGTCTGCATTTTTTTCTGTATTAGAACTTTATACTATATATCTAATACAATAACACTAATCATCTTATTAACGTGCGGTTTTCCTTATACGTATTAATAATGACCACTTCTTGTCTTTGTGTTTAAATGTTCAATTATATGTTACTTACCATAACGCCATTACCATAATCGTTGCCATAAAAACCAAAACTCAATTGGTATAATCATATACAGTGTTGCCCATAAGTTTGGTTCGAACACTGTTCTCTGTGGCTATGGCTAAGTCACGTATAAATGAACCTTAAATATGAACTAAGTTAACTTCCATTGATATTTAAAAAAGACTTAAGTACAGTTTTCTTTTTTTATGTCATACGATAATTAAAGTGCTTATTCCATATAATAATTTGATAACGTTACAAAACAGTAAAGCCTAATTAAAAACTTTTTAAATCTATTATATGTTAATTATAAAGTGTGCGTAGCTAAAGTTAATTCTAGTTAAAGTAAACAATAAAGTGAACTTTAAAATTTTCGGTTATTACAACCTCCATTTAAGCGTAACAAAAATTTTGTTTAAATACCAGTGCAAAAACCGACTACTTCTGATATATATGAGTACGCAGTGGCAACAACGGCTTTAATTTGTTTGCTTACACCAACAGCAAGGAAAATCACAATAAATACCGCAACTTTAAATAAATGAACTTTATTAAATTTAAAGGTAAGATCAGCTTCCCTGTAACTAATTGGACCCTTTGGCTTAAAGCATACTTTTAATAACGAAAATGTATTTATCTGTACTACAACATCTTTTCATCTTTTATTACATCTGAAGTTATAGTTTCCATGCCTTAACATTTACCGAAAAAAATGGTCGCTCAGACCAATATAGTAAGACCTGCGAATATTGTATTTTTTAACGCATAGCGATAACGCTTCAATTATACCTATCCCCTTTATAAACTTTTGAAAATAGTGGTGGCTTTAAGTTTAGTTTTTACATTTGTTAAAGAGCCGGTTGTAAATGGCATGTCGGTCCAAGGTGGATTTAACAAGAATGCTGCATAAGAGATAAAACTACATCAATACAGTGTAAAAACGTTCCCTGCAAAAAATATTAGACCACTTGGTCTATTTGTTGAAAAGGACTAGTTTCAACATGATCCTATATTATGCAGTGATGGACTATATCATTGTCAAATAAGAAGTTGTAGGTAAGCGACAGGTGTTCGTGTCTTAACGATCGCATATTGAGCATACAGAGCGATTTAAATACAATTCAAATATGCATTCGTTCTGTTTTGGATTTTAATAGCGTGCAAAAAAATGTGCGAGAGTTGATGTAAGCATGTAAGACAGTGGCAATATAAGAAAAGAGATTGCTAACTCAAACCGTAAAAATAGATTTCGATATTTTTAGCACCGAAAGTTCATCATCTCAATAACTCTAGAAACAATTTATCAGACATTTTATGGCAAGGCAGATTAAAAATGGCTTTTTTACATAATAATGGAAAAGGCGGCAAAGATGACTTGATTTAAAATCTTAAAAAAATTTGTTTTAGTTCTAATACAGGAAACCCATTCCATTAGGATTTAATTCAATATCTTACCAATGGCCTTAGTTTCAGGCAGCTTTGAGAATTTGCTTCACTTGATACAAATACTACATGACCATTTTAATCATAGTGGCAGCATAACAAAACAGCCCAAAACTAAGTGGACGCATTATAATGTCTTATTAATGGAAAAAGTATTTTTTGTTAACATTTCCTAAGATAAATTTCGGTATTAAGAGCTTGTTGTAACAAATATTTGTCTTCTTTTGCCGCATTTGCATATTGCTTGGCATACGAATAGTTTTTTTGCGAGCGTTTGCAACGTAAAAATTCAGACCCGGCTACTGCAAAAAATCATACGAAATGTATGTTTTGTCGTCCATTATGCACCAGAAGTATTTTTTTATTAAATTTGCCTAATACTGAGCTCACCGGGTTGCCTTTCTTTCGGATGTGCTGAGAGCTCCTTTTAAAATGCTTTTTACTTTTATGTGGACCTTTCTTTCTTCATGAACCAGATTTTCTATCACTGGTCAAGTTCTTCAAGAAAAAATGCTCTTATAGTTTTATCCAAAGGGCCAAAGCTTATGCTGGCCTGCAGACATACAAAGTTTAGAAAGTTATAGATCGCGATTCGGTAAAGAGGTTAGAAAAAAAACCAGCTAAAAAATTTAAGGTATATTTTATAAAAAAATACACCTGTTTTGTGATGGATGACGAAACCTACGTACTGACAACCTTTTCTCAACTTCCCGGCCAAGATTTTTATGTTGCAAATGAAAGAGGTAATGTTTCAGAAGAGTTTTGGACAAAAAAACAAACGAAATTCCCTACGAAATTTCTCGTGTGGCAAGCTATTTGCAGTTGTGGCCAACGAAGCCAAGCATTTGTGGCATGAGGCACGTGAACACAAAAATGTATATCACGGAGTGCCTACAAAAACGAATTTTACCTTTTTTTGAGATAGCACTGAATGCCTACATATTTTTGGCCTGATTTGGCATCATGTCACTATGGAAAAAAGGTACTTGATTGGTATTCAAAGGATAATGTAATTTTTGTACCACGAGAGGCAAATCCACCTAACTGTCCAGAACTTAGGCCTTTGAAAAGGTACTGGGCTCTTGTAAAAAGAGAATTGAAGAAAACAGGAAGGGTGTCCCAGAACATGCCCGCTTTTAAGTGTAGATTGACCACCTCCTCCAGAAAGGTAACATAAGCAACTGTAACATCTTAAATGCAAGGACTTCCGAAAAAAAGACGATAATTTTATAAATACGAAATAATAAATTGGGATTTCAATGTTAAATAAATTTGTACAATATGCCAATAAAAAGTTTCTGTATTGCACGATTTGAGTTTTATTTAACTTAATGCAACTACAATATTTTTTTCGATACACTCCTTATGGGGTTGAGTTATTTAATTTTAAAATATTCAGCCTTTGCTTTTATTTCGGTAGTAAAAAAACTTTTTAAATTATTTTCCTAATTTATGTTGAATTCTCTTAATTAACAATATTTTTGCAACATTTTCTACAATTAACACTTGCAATGATTATTTGATTTTAATTCATTAATACAATTTTTGCATTGTAGATAAATTAAAAGAAAAAATAAACATATAAAAATGTTTATTTATTTTAAATAATATTTATGTACGTATGAATATAAAGCTTTTAAAATAAACGCCAGGGTTGCCATAAGGTGAAATTATAAAAGTGCTTAATGCCTCAATAGTACGTTTCCATTATAAGCAAATCAAGTTATTTTGAGGAACTCATTTCGAAGTGTTTCCATTACGTTGTAAGTGTTTTTGGTGTTCGAATTCAATTCGACATTTGTGTTGTTCACATATTTTTTTCAATAAAACAAACAATAATTTTGTTCAATAACAATTTACAATACATATATGTAAATATGGGAAATTAAATTATGTTTTACACTATAATAACCTAATGTAATTTTTTGGATTTGTTAGTCACTAATCAAATCAAGTTCTTTGGCGCACATCACGTATATGGAAACGCGCTATAAAACAAAGTGCCAAAGTATTCCATAGGTAACAAACAACAACCAGCATCAGCTAAATATACTTTTAAGCTATATTTTTTGCCGTTTTTTAGGCTTTAGAGTTAAAACTAATATGGATTTTATGTTAATTTTACATAATGCTGAATTAACTCAATGTTTAACAGCAGCATATATTGAATCCTATGACTTTTATAACACAATTACTTAAGCATTTATAGCACTTCTTTGGAGGCTTTTAGTGATAAACAAGTAAAAAAGCTAGATCTAGCACTAAAAGTGCTAAAATGGCAAGCCTCCTAACCGCTGTATGCAAAAACAAACATACAACCTTAAATAACGTACTGTAGAAATAGCACTTTAATATCTTATATTAAACCGATACTTGTGTACACTTTAAATATAAAAATAAATAAATGAAATAAGCCGGCAGGGCAGGTTTTAACTGAAGAGCACAATAATGAGAAGAGTTATGGAAGAATTCTACCTTTGACGACGTTGCTGTAAAGAAGAAGCTGCCGATGCAGATTTTGCTAACAATAAACAACGTCTTTTGCTCTTGGTGGTTAATGTTGAGGCAGCTGATGATGAAGTTGATGACAAGGTTGATGAAGACGATTCTGTAGTTGCAGATGATGTTGGTGATTTGGCTGAGCATAAAATTGCTGATGAAACAGTTTTTGATGGTGATGCTGGCGATGCCATGGTGGCGGTTGACATTTTTGTTGGTGTTACTGCATAAGAACCTTTTCGATTTAACATTTTATATAACAACAACACGTTTGAGAAGCAGAACAAACAGTAAGAAAATGAATTTCTGACTGGTTTTTTTAGGTTCCTTTTCTTCTTAGCCTTTTGGCTATTATTTTAATTTCGTATAATTTTTACTTTTATAACTGGTATTTTAAATTTTATCGTTAAGATTGCTTTTACTGGTTTAATTTCTATTTTAACATAAATTTTGTTATACGCTCACGATATGATACCATAATAAAATTGCCCATAAAACCGTAACGTAAAATTCCAACGTTTAGTTAAAAATCAAATATCGTAGGTAAGTACATACAAAATATGTTAGATTTAAATTTTAATACTTATAGAAAATATAAAAAAAAGTTAACAACACATTTTTTTTAAAGATATTTGGTTTGATTTGCACAACGAACATTTCTGCCACTTTAATTGCTAATTTTTATTTAAATCTTTAACTTTAAAATTGAATATATTTTTCTTTTGAACGACATTTTCGTTATTTTTAAATTTTTTTTTTACTTGTTTACGCTAAAATATAAATAAACAATCCATTCACACACGACACGTTCGGGTAGACGTTAAAAATCAGACTAACAAAAATTTTTTTCTCATAAAAACAACCATAGGAGTTTTGTTTTCGTTTGGCTTTGTTTTTAAATCTCACACCACTTAGCAATGTATGAGCGTATTTGTATACTCACACGTCAGAAAGAAAATATATTCAAAGACCCTTTAAAAAATGTATATCTATAGTTGCATTTAACCGATATGTATGTTTACGTTTATATGCATTAAAAATATGCCTGCAATGCATACGAAAAAAACATTTACACAAATACATATCCCAACAATCGTGTTGAAAAAATAAACTCACTTTGAGCGTAAATTTTGAATTTGTTTAATTTTTCTTTATAAAAATAATACTCTTGTTGTTAAAAAAAATTAACATAACGTAAGGGTAGGTAGAGTAACAAAAAGTAAAGTAATGTAAGCAACAAAATGTTCCTTAAGGTAAAAAGTAGTATTGCTAGTGTATGCTCCAACACAGGAAGGGAGGGGAATTCCCTGGAAGTGGTCAACCGGCGCATCATCCAAATATGTATCACATTTTGCTCGTCTTTCGTTCCATAGCAGCACATTTGCCTGTTTTGGTCCACTGTCTCCGGTTTTTAATAAAAGTGTTAGAATGCACGGCCGTACAGTTTGAGGATGCCCAGTATTCGCGGAAAAATTGTGATGTAGAGAATACTGCAGAAGTGCTGCTTGCAGCTGATAAATGCACTTTCACCTCCAACAACAGTTCTCTACTTATACCCAACAGCATAAACATCGAAATCTATAAGTTCTGAGGAGGTGACTTTATCTATTTCTCCCTTAAAAATTCGGTTATAGACCGAATTAGGGATACAATCCACAGTCTCAATAATTTCTATATGACCCCACACTCTTTGTCTGTTTACGCTCAGTTTTTTCAGTATTTAGGACGTCAACTGAGAGTCAGTTCAGTAAGCTGAAAAGCGTCTTAGTTGTTGCCGTCATTACATCGACATCTTCTTAATACAAAAGCGATTTACAGAAGAGTCCATAGCCTTCCACTTAACTACAACTTCGTAAAAATGAATCGGTTCTTTTACTGTTTTTTGCAATAAACTTGAGTTTCGGGACCAACGATTCTAGTTTCGGTCTCTCGCCTGTTTGTTTGGATTCCAGGTAAGTTCACTATCCAGGATGACATCTGGTAAGTTTACACTTTTTGTTTAGAGTCATGCCACTTCTTTTAGCAACTAAGAGGTTAAAAAAAGGAATCTTTAATCTGCTCGTAAACAGCAACAGTTCTGTTTAAGAAGGGTTCATAGATAAATCGTTTCCTGCGCTTAAGATCTTCAGATCCAGTTGCATTCCGTCAGAGATAGTTTTTAGGTGTAAATTAATATTGCTACTGCTAAGCCATCTAAGTACGCAACTATGGTTTCAATATCTTACAGTATTTTCAATCTTAGAACGTGGTTTTCTGTTAACTGATCCCATGAAACTAGTAAAAGGACATTGCGTCTTGTTCTGACATAATTTTTGTAGGTGCTAATTAAAATTAAGTATCAATTTATATCTGTTATAGTATATTTAAAAAGTGAAAAGTGTATGTATGTTACCTTAATATATTCACCCGGGGTTACCGGTTGTGACTTAGAAGCCTTTTTGCGTAAAATATCGCATTTTTCTTTTTTAAATGTAATAAGGTAATCGAGTCCCAAGACAGGCTTGGACCATGCCGCATGGTAAATAAATTAACGTGTGAACTGTTATCGACCGTTTTTTAAAATCTTAATCCTAAACAACAAGAAAGTTGGGTGACTGCTTTTACATACTTGTTGAAATAAATAGAAAACTTGCTATCTGTTTGTCTTAAAACAATGAAAAGCGGAGCGAACAATAAAAAAACATCTCAGAAAAGTCAAGTGTTAGTCCTTTTAGAATAAAAACGGAATAACAAAAAGGATTTTGCAATAAATAAAACAAGGAAACCAAAATCGACAGACAGATTTTATGCAGAATTGCTCGGTTCATAAAATGCCGCATAAATTTGTTGGCTGGGTGGTGTGAGACTGTAAATGTATTTTCTATATTTTCATTACTTCCCTGTCATTTTAATACAATTGTCATTCCGAATTTATTATAAACGATGAAGATTCCAAAAAACAAAGCAAAAAAAAAAGGAATCATGTAATCTATCAGAAACAATCTTAGATATAATAAGAACAAAAAAAGTTAAGATGGATGATTGTTTTACAAACAAATAAAAATTCTGTGAATTTTTTTTTTAATTTAAAAACCTTTTTAAAATAATTTTTTCAAGTTTTCAAGCCAACAAAGAAAGCAAAATGCGTACAAAATTTATTAGAGGAATTTCTGTGGATTAAAGCAGGAGGCAGCTTTAATTGTAGTAATATGAGTTATAAATCATATTAGATTCAAATATTGTTTTTTTTTACTGTAGTTGGGTGGTGATAATGGTGCTGTTGTGTAAAATCATGTTCACTTAATTACTTATTACGTTATTTAGAAGAGTAGCATTAAGAAAGATAACTCAAACATTTTTAAGAAAGTATTTGCTTTAGTTTTCCTTATTAAAAGTATATATAAACCCATTTTTGTTTTAAATTTAAAAGTTAAACACTACCATTTACGATTCCAACACTTAAAAAATGTTTTTTTTCTAATAAAAAAAGTAATTTATTTGATTTAAAAAATTAGAAGAAACCTTCCATAACCTGGCATTCAAAACTTTAAAATAGCAAACATGTGTTGATTATTTGATTTGTAAATTCATGAAACAGGTAATAATAATAACCTAAAAACAAAACTAAATGCCAGGTAAAAATTATTAGGATCAAACTAGTTTTCACTCATCTACAAATGAATGAAAATCAAAAATTCCCGAAACAAATTAACAAAATAACTCAAGCTGTATGTATTTATAGGGGGAAAAAACAGGGATGGAATATAACGTCTGCCAATACGTATATAGTTTCCATTAAAAAAACATAAAATAAAAATGTTGTTTAATCAAAATTTTTATCTTAACAAAACATTTCTAAATAACTTCAAAACATGCAGTTTCCATGCAGGTTTTAATTACATATTTTTGTAAAATTTGAGATAAAAATGTTTGTGTTATTTTAAGTTATCAAATGATATTTAATTATAATATCTATTATTTTAAGGTAGACATAAGTTTAGTTATCTTAAAACTGTGTTTTTTATATTTTCTTTTTTGGAGGAAATTTGTTCTATTCACTTCTGTTATAAAAAAGTATTTTTTATTTAGAGCCTTTTAAGTTATACTGATTAGATATTTTGGTTACTTAAAAAAAATAATTATCTTAGTTCGACGATTTCTTTAAAATCGTAAGTGTTAAGGTCATGAATAGCCTTTTTTAAAATTTCAGAACACATAAAAAAATTCCTATTATTTTACTTCAAAATATTTGAGAATTTTATTTTTTTATTTCAAAATTTTTTATTTTAGAATTTTCTGTTCAAATTAATATATTTCTAGTTCAACTTCAGTGATTTCTACTTCAATTTAAGAAATTTTTAATTTAATTGGGAATTTCGAAAATTTCCGATTGTATTTAAGAATTTTTTATATGTCCTTTTGAATATTTTTTTTATATTTTAAACTATTACGTTTGTATTACTACATCATTTTAAGTTGTATTTAAGAACTTTTTGATTGCGTCTCAGTAATTTCTAATTCCATTCCAAAAATTTCTTTCTAAAACTTAATAGTGCAGTTTCAAAACTTTTCTAATTCAATTTCGAAAATATCGAATTTGGTTTTTGAAATTTTTAATTCTATAAATGTTTAAATAATTTTGAGTTTTTAATTGTATTTCCAAATGTTCTTCTTATATTTTAAAATGTTTGCATTTCAAAACTTTCTATTTGCATTTTAGAGTTATTCATTTATATTTCAGAATTTTCTTATTGCATTTTTAAAATTTCTAGCGCAGTTTCTGAACTTTCCTATTGAATTGTAGACCTTTTTAATTTAGTTTCAGAATTTCTTAATACAACTCTAAAAATTTCTAGTTTAATTTCAGAAATTTCCAATTTAGTTTCAGAGTTTTTTAACTAAATTCCATAATTTTTTAATTAATTGTATTAAAACAAATTCTAACTTAATTTCAGAACTTTTATTTCACTTTTTTATATTACATTTGGTACAAAAATTTGACGTTCGTCTCGGTTGTGTTTCTGGAACCACTCGATCGAACGAATTGTAATGTAGGAAGTCTAAAAGGAATTTTTAAATTTCGATTCGAATCGAATGCCACAATTTGCTCCAGTTAAAATTACCCCAAGAGTAAAAAAAAAGACTATAACCTTTCTAATATTAAATAATATCAAGGAATATACAATCGTGGCAACTTTTCCGTCCCTGGAATGATACCTCATTTAAGAAGAATTATGAAAAGAGAGTAAAAATAAAGGAAACATAATTTCAACAATGTTTAAATAGTATTAAAAACATCTGCCCTTAGGCATAAACATACATATTGTCTGTATGTACCAGAATTCAAGAGTTTTTTTGTGCAAGAAAAAGGAAAAAGTAGAATTGACAATGCACGATACTAATATGCACAGAAATTCGTCTTAGATATAAATACATTGCTGCTACCGCCTGTGTTTGTGCCTTGTCGTTTAGGGAAGTGAAATTTTAGTTTAAATAAAAATGAAATTTGCTTTAAAATATTGGTACCCTTAAAACAATTATGTTAAAGGAAGTTATAGAGATACATGCTACTTATACATACAAAGATTATTCATTTAGAGAGAAGAAGAAGAAAAAACAGCTGTTAAAAAGAAGGCCACCGTTTCTTACGGTTGTGTGGCGTGCGCTCTAGAAAAGGCAATAAAGTATAATTTTCATATATTTTTGTTTTGTTTTTTTTTTGAGATATTATGGCAATATTTTTTATCTTCTAAGTATTTATATAAACAACAAGTGTTTGCAGTTGCTTTGTTATAAGAAGCCTCCAAAAATATATGTATATATTTTAAAACAGCTGCCACCCTTTTAAAGTATTGGTGGTTTTGGTTTGTTTTGATATGTTTGTTCCATATTAACAGTGCTTGGAGCTGTTGCCGGTTAATTTATTGAGCTATTAAAGTATGTTGTTGGGCAAAATTTAGATTATATGGAAACATGGCAAAATTAGATTTTCTATATTTTTTAAACACAGTTTTTACATATATAGGTACCTACATAGATAATTCAAATGTCATATCAAACTTACTCTGTTTAGCAGCCAAAAAAAAAAAAAAATTTGTCACACAACTACATATCTAAAAGAAGGGTTTGATCGCCATCCAAAAAAAAACTTACGTGTGCCAAATTTAATCAGCGTATATTCAAAAACGCAACCTGGTACTTTAATCACACATTCCGACGGACAGACGGACCAGCATCTTATAATCGATTCGGAAAAAGATTCTAAGTTGACCGGTATAGCTAAAGATGGACCTCTGGATTTAAATACTCCTACTACGTATAGGAAAGCTTACTGGTTCTCCAGCGCATTTCTTTTTAAGCTGTTTTTACTAATTGTCATTAGGATGACTATTACGGCTTTCGAAATTGCTAGTTTAGAAATTTTGTTTTTAGAATAATGCATTTGTATTTTAGACTTTTCTATTTAAATCTAAGAATTTTATTTTGTATTCGTATTTTAAAATTTTCTAGATGGTCTAAATAGTCTAGAACTTTTTAAGCAATTGTATTTGAGAAGAAAAATTCATTAATTCAATTCAAATCCTGAAATACAACTAGAAAATTCTGAAATTCACTTGAAACTTTTTAAATTCCAACAGAATATTTTAGAAAAGTGATAGGAAATTTTGAAACTTTATTAGAATATTTTGAAATACTGTGATGCAGTTAAATTTTCTGGCGGAGCTATGACTTAGCCTGTCCAAGGTTATTCAACGGCCTTCTTCCATTGAGAAGGGGAATGAGTTGAAGTAAGGAAGAAGCCAAAATGATATAAATGAGTACGAGGGAAATTCTAAAGACTTGGTATTCGGTTCAAATCAAATAAAATCTAGCATAGCCAACGATTACTAAGAAAATGTGATGGGTCTTGTATGCGGAAACGACGAAAATACGACCTCGTATTGTTAACGATTACTGGGATAACTTAAGGGGCCTTGTAATCGGTACATCTAAAAAACTATCTTGTATTGTTAACTATTAAAGTTGTTTGCTGTTTATGCAATAAAGCTGATTGTGTGACCATATAAAAAATATACTTACAAAATTACATAATAATAAAAACACCACTAATTTAATCTAATTTCATTATTATGATACAAAAATAAATCAATTGGTAACGTAAAAAAAACTTTGATTACTAAAATACTTGAAAACTAAAATCGAATATGGCAACACTGCACTGATTTATTCTTCGTTTGCAAGCGTTTGAAATATAAATTAATCCATTGCTGAGCTCGCCGCATACGACAAAATTCAAATTTCGACTAACGTTGTTGTTTTCTGCAAATATGTTTTAATTATGGCGGCGAATATTCGCTGCGAAAAATTTGTCGTACGCTCGTGTTGTGTTGTCAAAATTACTACTGTCGAAAACTGTTTTTCCTATATGGAAGACTTGAAAAATTTGCTACAACAAGAACATTTTAAAAAAATGGATTAAGGTAATCTTAACAATACCACAGTGCCCTATAACTATGCAAATAAAAAATGTTTTCGAATACAAAATTTACATAATTTTTTATCTAAAAAAACTCAACAAAACAATTTTATTAAAAACAATATGTTAGAGTTTCTTTCTGCTGCTTTCTATTTAATTGATGTATATAAAAAAATATTTTTTTCGTTTGAAAACAAAACCTTATTATTTTTAATCATATTACAAACATTGACAAAATCATTCTAGATGTAAATTGTTATCAGTTTTTACAATGAAATTCCCATAATAGGATATTTGCATATCCTTTTTAGAACAAAACGAACAACAGTAACATGTGTTTTTTCTTACTAGGTTTAAAATTACAAAAGAAAAAAATCTCTTTAAATATAATTAATTTTTTAAAATTCTCATCATCTTTAGTTTAATTTGCAAAGTGAAGTCTGTTAAAGATTCTTTACATGTGTAAAGCTGTTAACACAATTTAAAACGAAGAGAGAAAATAAAATAAATGGAATGAATACTAAACAAATACTCATATGTTCCAAATATACATAAATAAAATCTGCTAAGAATCACAGTAATTCGATATACGTAGGATAAATGTTTGTAAGGACGAGAATAAATTGATTGTTGACTGGTTGCACAGGGTTAGGGGAGGATATCTTTGTGTTTTTCATATGCTTTTTTAAGGAAATTGCAGGTGCGTTTGGTCTATTTTAAATTTCAAGTTATAGTTTTGTTTGAGTGCCGGAAGTACATCTATAGACCTGGAGATGTAGTAGTTAGTTTTTTTTTTAAAGGAACTTATCATTAAGTGGAGTTTAAATTTCCTATTACGAAGTAGATACTTATACTAAAATTTAAAACAACAACAAGAAACAAAGGGTATAGGAAGTCCTGTTTTTTTTTAGTAAATACTAACAGGATAAAAACAAATTTTGTTATAAAGAGAGTGTCAAAAGCTATTATGTTAAGGAAATAAAGGACTTTGTTTGATTTTTAATGCTGTGAAAAAGGAATTAATTAAAGAAAATTGATATTCAACATTTTTAAATATTAATGTACATATATTGCAAATGTGAAAATTCGTACGATTTAATAATTTGTTTGTTTATACTAAAATTAGGCACAAACAAGGGGAAAATAATGGCATTCAACAGCAGGTGAATTTGAAAAAAGAAAACTGCTACGATCAAAAAAAGTTGCGGCCGCTATTAAATACCGCAATGTGCAGCCGGGTTAAAATGTTTCAAGAAAATTTGATTATATACCTTAACAATGGGGTTCTTGAACCTTAGTTTTTACCTTCTTTTTACAAAAAAAGTGTAATAGTCAAAATCGCCGTTTGGCCCCTAAATAATCGTTAAATCGACTTTTATGAAGGAAAAAAATAAAATGGCCAAGTTGAAAAATCAAGTGGAATTAAATTAATAAGAGTTAAACATAGTCGAGTTTAATCACACTAAGTGAATATTCGATTTGTAAATTAATCAAATTTAGTCAAAGGCGAAAAACTCTTGTTAAATCTGACAAAATTTAAAAATTTAGAATTCAGTACGGAAACGGGCAGCCTAACTGGGACTTTTTAAGAGCTATTATTTATGATATTTGAAACAAGGATCTGAAGTTCCATCATTTTAAAATTCAAATCGTTCAAGAACTGAAAGAAAGAAACTTTGATTTACAAAATAAATTTTTATGAAACAATGTTGTAGCGTTTTCGCACCGTAAATCCCATTTCTCGTTGTAGCATCGAGGCTCTTTTTCACTTAACTGGCCACGGTTACAAGCAAAACTGCCGTTACTGGTCTTCAAGATCCTGCAACCGTTCTTTGAAACATCAAAAACCATTGCATTGCCCCAGGGTAACTGTTTGGTGTGCCCAAGTCCACGCATGAGATAATTGGACCATTTTTTTCGAAAATTCTTGAGGTCAGGAGATGAATGTCAACGGTGACAATTATCGAAGCACAATTAAGGAATTCTTTTTGCCAAACCTGCGAACTCATGCATCATACACGTGGTTTCAAAAGGATGGAGCGACTGCACACACAGCCAGAGCTTCGATGAATTTGCTGCGTATGAGGCAAAACACAAGGCTCCGTTTTAAACAGTGTGCTCAACTCGACGGAAGACATCTGGACGACTTTAAAAAATAAAATCCGCATTTCCATTCTATTGTTCAATGCTCTTAATTAAACTTTGTGCCAATTATGACGTTTTCATTTAAGTTTGAAAATATAAATCTGCCACCAGACACCCTGTACCTTTAATTTTTCCACATAATGATTTTTTCTCTAAATTCAGCCCGGAACCCAAAAGATGGCACTGCTTTTTATGTTAATTTGCTTGTTTCCCACATTTTTTTTAAAATTCTCTTATTCTGAACGCACATAAAATAGAGTGTTAAATAATGATCACAATTTGACAGCGACGGGAATACCTTTAATAATTTATAACTACAAAATTGTAACTATATTTAAGTCTTATTTATATTGCAATGAAAATTAACTTTATTCGTGTTCATATACGAAGTCAAAAGACTTGGAGCTCTCAAGCCGCAAAAATTCATTGTATAGTGCATTGTCAAATAACAAATTTTAGCAAATTTCTAAAACTACCTATAAAATGTGTTTATTATCATTTTAAAAAGGTTGATTGATATTCTTATTTAAGTTTTAAATTTTTATTTGACAATCGTTCTTTTTTTAATCGTTTGTAAATTTTTTTATATGAAATAATTATGCAGTTAAGTTGAAAAAAAAGTCACCTGTGTCTAACCAAAAGTTACTAACAAAATAAAAAATACTAAAATTAAAATGAAAAAAACTTGCATTAGAAAAATAAAGCAGAATATGAAAAGAAACATTAAGAAGAATTTCTCTTAAGTTAACACAATGACAATACCTTAACCTCCTACGTGTTAACATATTTACACACAACCTCTGCAAAAAAATTATAAACAAATGAACGTGACTTTTTAAAAATTCCAACCAACTGTTAACAAGGTATGCTGGAACAAAAATAAGTTTGCGAAGGAAATGCAGAAGGGAGTCGTGCCAGGGAAATACAACTAAACTGCTGTCATACCTTGGAAATAGTTAAACGTACGCACAGCGCAAAATAACTTCATGCTGATGTCAGTATTTTAAATGAAAAAAGTAAATTTTGTTACTTTGTTGGTGCACGTTGAATAAAAACGTTTAAAGATTTTAATCCTTAGATTAAGCAATTTAAGCCGCCGTATGTGGTTTCAAAACTATGGTGCTATCTAGACAGAAAGCCAATACATTAAGTAAAACAGTCATTCTTTGTCAATTTTGTTGCTCTTACAACAATACACCATTAAAAAATTAACAAATCGAGGTTTCTTAGTGTATCGAAGGCTGTCTCTGCTGGTGGTTTGGTGGGAGATAGCTTTTTTTTAAATTATTTTAATTTATTAATTATTTAGTTAAATGCTCCTTTAAGGTTGCATTAAAAAATCTTAAATCTAAAAGCACGTTCAGTATTTTACTATCAGCTATTGAAACACAGAAAAAAACATTTGACTAAACGAAGCAGTGATGTCAAAAAGGGTAAAAAAGGTGAAAACTAAAAAAATTGCAGGTAAAAAAGCACTAACCTAAATATTCCTTCGCTGCAAAAATATTGGACAACATGGTTCAATTTAGCTGAACTGAACTAGTTTAAACATGGTCCTAAATATGTAATGCAGCCATGGGCCATTCCACTGGGAAACAAAAACTTGTAGCTAAGAAACAGGTGTTTGTTTTTTAATGATCGCATATTGATAATCCTTTATGGCATAGCACAGAGTAGATTTAAAACTACTCCTATGTAATGCGAAATGGGTTTTATGGTCTGGCCCTAGGACATCAGGACATGTTAAATAAACCATGGTTAAAACGCCTAATTGTATTATGCAACTTCATTCAAAAAAATTTTTACTTTTTCTGGGGGAAAAAATATTGTTCTTGATTTTTTTTAAAATACATATCTATAGTCAAAAAATTATTTTTTATTGAATAACTTGCAGGGAGGCCATCATTAAGCTAAACAGCTTGTATTTGCACGTGTCTAGGCACTCCAAAAAAACATGAATTCCTAAAAAAGGTTCTTTTTAACTCAACTATATAATGCATATCAAGTAAAGACTTTTAGCAAATTTTATTTTTTTAAAAGTATAGGTTCGATTTTACTATCAAATCGTAATTAAACCCTTTACTCAGTTTAGCGAGATTGGTTACCATTTTCTTTTAAAAGAGCGTTTTTTTTCTGCCAGGCATATGTATGTCAAATCAGCCTTTACTTTTGTAGCTGCTTGTACTTTTTTTGGAGAAAATTTTGTTAAACTTGCATTAGCGAAGAAGAATAAACTTTATGCAAGTTTGTCAACAAAATCATTTTCGAAACCAGGCACAGATTTTTACTATCACCACTCTTTGATCGCTATATTAGGTGTTGGATGTTATTATAGGCATTTCAACTCACAAAGTTTTAGGAGTTCATTAGTTAAATTTTAATGTTACGAATCTGCGTGGCCTGACGACTTCACCGACCTCTCAGGAGGTCCCAACCTTGCGCCAGATTCAAAACGCAACATAAAAAAAACTTCACTGGAACTTCAATACACACATCTACTGTCTTTATACTTAACCCACCCTCTTACCGCACTCGGAGACAGATGTTGCTCTCCTCAATCGCACTCCCAACCGTGTCGTACTCTCCAGCCAGTCAAACGTTTTAGTACGACCCTATTCCCGTACGGCTGAACTCTCGCACTTACCTGCCCATCATTGCCATAAAATTACTTTAATCCATCATTTTACCCTATTCTTTTCAGCTATAAACATTTTTAGGTAAAATCACTAGTTTGGCTCATCTCATTCCTTACATTATCAATATAAAATGTGTTTAAAATTTACAAACTTGTTTTAAAAAATGTTTTTATTTTTAAAATTTTTTCTTCTCCCTTTTTTAAAAATATTTCCGATATGTTTGCACGTAAATATGTGACACAGTCATTTTTATAACCTATTGTTAATTGTCCTTTCGTCTCCTATGTCTTTTTTACCTGTTGAAATATACAGAATTTTGTTACGAAAAAAGTATAAACAAACGCCGCTAACTATTTTCTGATTGCACAAACAATTTATCTTATCAATGATTTTGTTCAAAAAGGAGAAGAACGTGAATAACAAAGAATCCTTGTGGTTCTTTTGTGCAAGTAGTTTTACAGACATTTTTAAATTATCCCAAGTGTATTGTCTTGTAATCTTTAAGTTAAATACTTGTCGAGTTAACAAAAAGGAATTTTAAATCTAAAAAAAGAAACAGGGATTAAAATAAATTTTTTCGGCTAACAGGCGTTATTTATTATTGATACAGGAAAAAAATTAAAAAAAAAGTTTTGTGAAAAACTTCGTGTCAAGAGCAAAAAATATTTCTCAAATGCAAATTAAGAAATTTGAGTAAAAAGTAAAAGTTTATAGTTTTTTTCCAAAGAATGTTTTAAGTTTTACATCTTCTAAATGAGTGTCAGGCTTAATTTTTAACATTTTAGCAAGAAGTAAAATGAAAAAATTAAATAAAGTTACACACATAAACGATACTGTGGTAAAACAACTTACCGCAAATTAAAATTCAACCAACAAAAGGATCTTACAAACTTTTGTCTGGCAAAATGTTATATTTATGAAAAAAAAAAGAAAAATAAGCGCAATACTTAAAGAATAAAAGACAGTTTTTCACCTTCCCTGCGAATGATTCGAATCGATTACGTAGCGAAGGTTCAGGAGAAACCGGCGAATATTTGTAGTTCTAATGATGTCAGCTGCACAACGACCTGGCAGTACGATGAATAGAAGAAAATTTACAACACAGGTTATTATTTATCTTATTTATATTCCTACAATATATTTTTATATTTTTTTCTTTTTTTAATAATAACCAGCACTCAGGGGATGGCCTCACACATGCATTGTATTGTGTTGGTATCAGGAAAATAGGTTATGGGAAGGAGGATAAAGGGAGTAGTGTTTGTGGACATTTCATTTAAATTTCTCGATATTTACTGTGGCAGAAAAGACATCACTAGAAAGTTTATTCCACATGCGAACTGTGCGACCGAAGAAGGAATTCTCCCTGTAATGAGTGGTGCGATTCACTGGCCAGTCGACAACGTATAGGTGTGTATTCTAGAAAAACGTGTATCACGCAAAAAGTTCCGGGTTTCGGGAACAAGTTTCCTGATTTTCTCAGAGCACATTCCATTATAGTATCGATAGAACAGCGAAACACACCGCACATCACGACGGTGTTCGAGTGAATCAAGACGGTTAAATGCCGCAACGTCGCCGATGAGTATCTTCGCTCGTTCCTGTACGCGGTCAAGTAGCCCTAAAATAGACTTTGGGGCACCAGCCCATACATGAGAGTTGTATTCCATTTTTGGTCGGATATAGGTGGTATAAATATTGAGAAGATCAGATGATGTAAAGTAATTCTTACACCGTTTAAGAAAACCAAGACATTTCGATGCTTTTTTCGACACAAGAAAAATGTGTTCCGTCCAGCGAACATCGCATTGGATTCTCATGCCCAGAACATCAAGAGTCTCTGTCTGTTCAATAATTACATTATCCATTAATACAGACGAGGCAGCATCGTCCATTGTGCGTTTATGTGTCAAAAGATAACATTGGGTTTTACGGGCAACAAAATCGACCCTATTCGCACGGCCTCATTTGGAGATTACCATCAGATCGCGGTTAATCGAAACATTCATACTCTGTCTCCTAGCTCCAATCTCCAAAGAGCTAGGCCTATGGTCAAACGAGTATGAATGGCATATGCTGCTGTCGTCTGCAAAGGAATAAATAGGATTCAAGGTTTGACATAGAAGGTCATTCAGAAAGATAAGAAATAAAGTTGGAGAGAGGGCGGAGCCTTGCGGTACCCTGAATTGATTTTGAACTCGTTGGAAGAGATCCCATCTATAACAACACGAATAGTGCGATCTCTGAGAAAACTCGTTATAACTTGTCCACTAGGAAAGCCATACTGGCGGTCGCTTAATAAACCGTTTATCTCCAGATAGTTAACCAGGCGGCAGTTAACCATACTCTCCATAACCTTGGAGATCGCTGAACAAATTGCTATTGGTCGGTAATTTTCAGGATTTTCAGCCTTTACCTTTTCGGGGATTGGCGTAACATTAGCTACTTTCCAGCACATCGGAAATGATAAATACGGCTGAAAAGGTTAGCTAATGGGCGCGACAGCGTCGAAGAACATTCCTTCAAAACCTGTGCTGGTATACCATCCGGCCCAGCGGCCTTACTAGTGCTGAGATCTAAAAGAACCCTTTTAACTGCACGAGCTTGAAAGAATATGTCTGGCATAGTCCCAGACAATCTCTCAAGCTCGGGCAGTGGTTGGTTGCTTTCCCGCAAATATGAATTTGCTGCAAATGTTTCAGCCAAAAGGTAAGCCTTTTCAACCGGGTCGGTGACAAATATGTCATTTTTTAACAGAGCAGGGATTGAAGAACCAGCGTTGTTGCTTACTCTATTAACAAATGACCAAAAGTTCCTGCTGCCTTTGGGGGCATCAAGAACCTTTGCACGCAGACGCTGTTCGAACAAAGTCCTTTCGCGCCTGAGTACTTGGGCACACGAAGATCTCGCCTGTTTGCGTAGCGAATCAGTATCGGCGTTCTTCTTTGCACGCCTTATGCTAAATGCTTCCTCTCTGGACCTTACTGCAGCTTTGCAAGGCTGGTTAAACCACGATTTCTGCCGAGGTTTACTGGAGATCGTTTTTACCGGAATAAAGGATTTCATTCCCAGTAAAATAATACTTCCAACCATTTTCGCCATGGCATTGATATTATTGTCCAAGAAACATAGTTTTCAGTTAAACTGCCGAAATAAATCGTTGAGCTATGCCCAACGAGCCTTTTCGTATATAAAAATCGAACGCTTTGGGGCTACCGTCGAAGCGCCGTGAAGCCCGGAGAACGAAAAGAAGGCGGAAACAGTGCAATGGTCTGAGTTTCCGGGAGGTGCAAGAACATCTACTTCGTACTTTTCAGGGTGCGAAGTAAGAAAAAGGTAGAGGGTATTATTCTGGTGCCCTTCAACACACGAAATGTGCGTTGGTTCGTTCACTAGTGGCGCAAGGTGATTGTGCGCGGCGAATAACTCAACATAGCGGACCTCTGGAGTCGTAAGGCCGGAATGGCGAATCCAAGAAGAATTGTGAACATTAAAATCACCAGCAACAACAATTTCACTGTTCGGACAATCCCCAAGGATTTTGGTTACGGAGTCAAAAAGGGAGTCCAAGCCACCCATAGTGATATCCCTTTCAGCGTTTGGACTTCTATAAAGAAATCCGAAGTGCAGAGTGTGCCATCTGATCTTGAATTTAACCCAAAGACAGCTAAATTCTGCATCAAAAATGTCAAATGGTTGCTGACATTGGTACACAACGTCTGTTCTAATATATATCGCAATGCCCCGATGGAGGGAAAAGAGTGTTTAAAGGTGGTACCCAGGTACCTGGAAATTCTGAGGGTCAGCATTTTCAGATACCTGAGTCTCACAAAGTGCAAGAACATCCGGCCGATGGAGACTCACGTGAAAAGAAATTCGTTCTCAGCCCACGTTTTTTATATCTAGACTTTGGAATCAATATACTGTTAGTTCCAGCTATGTGCCTCTAAGGGCACGGTCAGATATGTTAAATATTTTTACAAAAAAACGTAACCACTATTTTAAGCAAATAATGGTTTGATGCTTTTGGCTTTGAGTAAGTTTGTTTATAATCAAATGCGGTAAAATAATCGACAAAAGGCTAAATCGATACTTTTACAATGTCAAAGACATTTTTCTAATAAATAAAGGAGTTTTAAGCTATAATTTTTAGTGGTCATGCTTTTTGGAGGAAGTATTTAACAAATCTGTGTGTACCCTAAGTCAGAGACAGAAAACTACAAAAACATAACAGAAAACAAAAAAACAATAAAAGAAAAGCGTAAGAATGTTTAAACCGAACCAGCATGCGCATAAAGTTTTAAAATTTTGTTCTTCTTAGTAAAAATGTTGATTTTGTTATTCCTGGCCGAAGCCATAGTTGACGTACAGACAGCCGAAGCCACAGTAAAAAAGTAGCCAGCCAGAGCTGCAGTGGAATAACAGAAAATCTAAGCCACATAGAACGGATAATGGTGTAATATACGTCAGTACGTGTCATGTTGGACTAATCTAACAGTGGCCATACCACGTCTGTCAAGAGCACACAGGTTAAAACTTCTTTACTTATTACAATAGTAATTAATAGGAGCCTTTCTCGGGCTGTCTAGATCCCTGCTAACAAAGAGGACTACCCATGTATATACTTTAATATATTCACGACAGTTTCCATGAGAACGGCAACCTGAAATCCAGTCAATAGAGCGGAAATATGGTTCTCCGCCTTTATTGTCATCGGTATATGTTGTTTTGGCAACATCACCTAAAAATACTTAATCAGCCACTCAAAGCTACGTTTTTAAGCCCAGAAACAAGCCAAATAACTTGTATAATGCAACTCTTTAAGCAGGAGTCCAAGCTTAAGGGACATTACCAAAAATGAGAACCGGCTGGCTACCAGTCACAGACACCAGTGGGTTCCAATGAAACCCTAGACTGCCACCCCTTTTTCCTCGGCAGCACAAGCCCAACGGTTGCTGTACTACGAGAAGAACAGTGAAAGAACAGTAAGCCGAAGTTGTAGTAAAAAAAAATCGAAAAAGAACCAGCTGCTTGTGCTCTACAAAAGTTAAATTATAGCGATAAACATTTCACGTATTTTATGAAGCTCTACGTATGTAGCAAGTTATTTTCTACTTACACCCTTTTTAAAACAAACTAAATGAGAATTATTAGACCTAGTAACATAACACTCAACACTGTTTAAACACATATTTCAATGATAATAAAAATATATCTTTTTTAATACTTTAATACTTCAATAAAAAACAATTAAAAGCCCGTGCATCACAATACAATTAAAATTTTGTTCACATATTATGGCACCCTTTAGAATGTTTATGTGTATCATAGTTTTGACCTTCTAGGCTTTCACGCTTTAAAGTCTTTTTTTGCCAATTCAGCATGAGGCATCATTTTTTGCTTGAATGTTCTTGGTTTGTCACAAAATTCATGTCAATGGCTTGATGTTTATGTATATGACAGACCTCACGGATGATGAAGATGTGTAAGCTGCAAAATACTGTGCTAGTATGATGAATTTTTTTTAACGTATCGGAAGAAGGGAGTCAGGGTTGGCAAAAGTTCTAAATATGTTTGAAAGCCAAGCAGCCTTATTTCCGCCTGCATGTGTTTTTGTTGTACACAGCCACACATTTAAAAAATTTTTGAAAACGTCAGGAATGAAAAAAGAAATGTTAAAAAATCTGAGACGTGCAAAAATTATTTAACTTGGCACATGAATTCTTATTTAGTGATGGTGGTTTTTGGTTTTTATTGCAGAGCAAATTTTGCTTGAATATAATGGTTTGTTCGCTTAAGGGTTTTATGAATGAAAAAACAACACAAAAATTAAAACACACTTTGCAAGATGTGCTTTTAATATATTATAAAAAATAATATGACACTTTTATACATGAAAAGCCATAAAGAAGACGACATAATAAAATATAATATAATATAATATATATATAATAAAATAAAATAAATTATTGTTTGGTACTATTCTAAAATTATTTTATGTGAGCGTTACGAGTATAAAAAATTTCACTTTGCAACATTTCTTTTTATGTTGTTCTTTGGCTTGCAGCTCACTCTTTTGGTAACCACTAGTAAATGCAATAGTTTAAAGAATAGAAGATATAAGAAATTAATATAATTATTATTATTGTTATTTGATTGCATGAACACATGCACTCGGTACCGTGAAATAACTCCCAAATGAAATAACTCCCAATGGAAAAAATGAAATAACTCCCAAATGAAATAACTCCCAACGAAAATGATATAACTCCCAATCGAAAAAAATGAAATAACTCCCAACGGTAAAAATAAAATAACTCCCAATGTTTGGGAGTTATTTCATAAAAGTCACAAAAAAGTGAAATTACTCCCAAATGAAATAACTCCCAACAAAAATGAAATAACCCCCAATTACAAAAAAATAATTGTTTTATGAAATAAGTCCCAACGGAAATGAAATAACTCCCAACAATAATGCAATAACTCCCAACGAAAATGAAATAACTCCCAACGAAAACGAAATAACTCCCAATTAAAATATATATAATGCGAAAACCTTTTGTATCCATAAATAAGATGTTACTAACGTAAAATTATTTTCTAAACAAACAAACCAAATGACTGCCGGCCTCCGTCTGGACGCAGGATAAGTTAACTCTCGTGGATCGAACCACCGGTTTCGTTACAGCTTTAGGACAGGCGCGTGGACTTGAGGCACCTTTTTGGTTAAATAATTTTTTTTAATAAAAGGGAGTGATTTAGATAGCCGGCCTTCGGCCGGGCGCAAGGAAAAAAAACTCCAGTGCATCCGATCCGCCGGCTTCGCAGTAGCCTTCGGTCGGGCAATGGACTTTAAGCTCTACTGCTTTCCATATAAAGCTTCGCCAAATAAAACATGAATTTTATGACACTTTAGCTATGAAGCTGCAAATACTTCCGATGCACTACAGTTTAAAGTATATTCCCCGGCCGAAGTCTTCTGCAAAGCCGGCGGATCTAATGGACTGGAGTTTTTTTCCTTGCGCCCGGCCGAAGGCCGGCTATATATGCCAACTTCGTTACAGCTTTAGGACAGGCGCGTGAACTTTAGGCACCTTTTTGGTTAAATAATTTTTTTAATAAAAAGAAGTGATTTAGATAGCCGGCCTTTGGCCGGGCGCAATGAAAAAAAGTCCAGTCCATTCGATCCGCCGGCTTCGTAGTAGCCTTCGGCCGGGCAATGGACTTTAAGCTCTACTGCTTTCCATATAAAGCTTCGCCAAATAAAACATGAATTTTATGACACTTTAGTTATGAAGCTGCAAATACTTCCGATGCACTACAGTTTAAAGTATATTCCCCGACCGAAGGCTACTGCGAAGCCGGCGGATCGAATGGACTGGAGTTTTTTCCTTGTGCCCGGCCGAAGGCCGGCTAATATGCCAGCTTCGTTACAGCTTTAGGACAGGCGCGTGGACTTTAAGTACCTTTTTGGTTAAATAATTTTTTTAATAAAAAGAAGTTATTTAGATAGCCGGCCTTCGGCCGGGCGCAAGGAAAAAAAACTCCAGTGCATTCGATCCGCCGGCTTCGCAGTAGCCTTCGGCCGAGCAATGGACTTTAAGCTCTACTGCTTTCCATATAAAGCTTCGCCAAATAAAACATGAATATTATGACACTTTAGTTATGAAGCTGCAAATACTTCCGATGCACTACAGTGTAAAGTATATTACCCGGCCGAAGGCTTCTGCGAAGCCGGCGGATCGAATCCACTAGAGTTTTTTTCCTTGCGCCCGGCCGAAGGCCGGCTATATACCCACGGTTTTAAAACCCCAAAACTTTTAAATAAATGTCACCTTGTATACTAGCGTGATTAAATTTTTTTAAATGCTCTGATATATACACTTGCTTTTAGTAAAATGAAATAACTCCCAATAAAAATGAAATAACTCCCAACAAAAATGAAATAGCTCCCAATAAAAATGAAATAACTCCCAATAAAAATGAAATAACTCCCAATGATAGAAAATGAAATAACTCCCAACAAAAATGAAATAACTCCCAACACTTTGAAAAAATGAAATAACTCCCAACAAAATTTCATTGGGGGTTATATCATTTGGGAGTCATTTCATTATGAAATAACTCCCAATAAAAAATAATGAAATAACTCCCAACGAATTGGGAGTTATTTCATTATGAAATAACTCCCAATTTGTATGGAAAAAAATTGGGAGTTATTTCATTTTTTCATTGGGAGTTATTTCATTTGGGAGTTATTTCACGGTACCCATGCACTCTACTTTGATTGCAAAAGGTAGAACTGATTGTTGGAATAGTGAATCTAACCTTTTTATATTTTTAATAAAAAAATGATTTTTGATATACTAATTTTATAGGTGATTTACTAACATTGATTCCATATGCATGTGAAATTAACAAAATATTGTAGCAACAAGAACAACATACCAATTATTTTTGTTCTAAATTTAAACATTTTATACCAACATGCCATACGTTCATTTATTCAACTTACAATTGCAGAATACTCCATTTTCTTGTTCCAAAAAATTAAAATGCATACAACAGACTTTTAGATTATGTAGAAGGAGGACACATCGTTATTGTCATCATGCATATGGATACATACATACATATATAATTTGTTTGTACAAGTGTGTATAAACAGCAATTACATTTAATCATAATATGTATTACAACGCAACACCCCATTAGAACAAAAAAAAAAATAGTTTTTTTGTCTGGTTGCACCAAAGAGGGGCTTTAAAACCATTAATAATATTTGCAAAACGTCATATTTTTATATTTAAATCTTTTACAACTTTTTATTAATTACAACAATTTGTAAATCTTTCAGGGACAGTAACCTTTACTATAAATATAAGTAAAAAATAATCAGACAATATATTTTCAATTTTATTTTTTCAAGGGAAATCAAGTATTATTTGGAAAAAAAATTAATAAATAAATTTAAAAATAAAATCACGTTTTAATAAAAAAATACATACATATAACCTGTTTCTTAAAAAAAGGAAAAAAATTATAAAAAAATTAAAATAAAAACCAATACATTTTTTGGTTGAAACAATTTTTTTCACAAAATAAAAACAAATCTCTAGAAAAAATTTAATAAAACTAAAGTAACAATTTCCAATGCAAAAAAAAAAAAAAAAACAAAAACAAATATAATAAATATATTACAAATGTATATTATTTAGATAAAATCTCGTTTTGTAGAAAAATTTGTATTTTTAAAAAAGAAATTTAAAAACCAAAACCTTGTTATTTAAAAAAGCATTAATTTTTGAAATTCCTACAACGCTGCAATCTACATTATTAGTGAACAAAGCTAACAGTCCAAAAATCAAAGAATGCTAATTCGGTTTCCCCCACAAAAAAAAAAAATATGAGTAAAAATTTAAATAATTTTTATATTAAAAAATGTTTAATAATAATTAAAAATTTAGTTTATCTTTCACCATTAAAAAATGTTGCAAGCTTAGTTAACATTTTATTTGTTTCAAATAAAAATTTAATGCTTATGATTAAAAATTTTATTAAATTTATTTAGTACTTTTAACCTAAATTTTTTTAAAAAATATTTAGTTACTTATTTATAGGGTTTGTTATAGGTTAAGTTTGTCTATATGCATTTCACTTGTTCTTACGTCAAATCATCAATAGACTTCAACCCAAATTCTTACAAAACCTCATGAATATTTTCTGCCTTTTTATAATAACCTCAATAAACAAATTGAGAATTACTATAAGCAAACCAAAACGTTCAAGCTTTTTTAAGAATCCAACAAACCAATATTCGCTGTTTTGATTTTTTTCCCCTTTACCATTGTTGTGGTTTTTTTTCTTTTTTAACTAATCATTTTTAGCATTTCGTTGAATTTAAGTTGCAAGTACAACTATTTTTAATATGCGCTACAAGCCTCAGTTACGGGTTCGAAACAAGTGCTATAACGATTGCAAAACCTCCACTCTGTCTACTAATCTAATAGGCAGTAAAGTTCTTCAAAGTTTAAATTATTACTTGTGTTCTTGAAATGATTAAAGTAAATAATATTTTTTAAACGAATTTGAATCGTTGGAATTTAATTTAAAAAAAGTTAAATATTTAATTGGCACAATGAAATTTTTAATAAAAAGCGCTAACCTTTCTTAATTAATGCGTTAATTGAGAAAAAAGACCTGGCAGTATACTAGAAGTTAAAAATATACCGAACTTATAAATTGAAAATATAAATGTTAAAAAAATTTATTTCTAAAAAAATTTTAAAATTTGTTCTTCCCCCTTACTGGATGGGCATGACTCAACCTATGCCATTGTTGTGATGAGTTGTGAAAATTAAACAGTGATTTTTTTGATAAACATACATACATTTTTTGTTGATGACTATTCTATATTGTATCACGAGCACAGTGTGAGAACTTGTTTTAGAATACAACTCTTATACCCCTAACAATGACGTTGCATTTGCTAAAGTGCTTTGGGGACATTAAGGAAGAACATTCATAATTATTACGAATAACACATGACTGTATGTATCTGTGCAGAAATGGAAATGCATTAATGCATCATATTTTTTCTCCAACGTTTTTGAATCATGCTGCACTTACTCACTCCATATACATTTAAGTTCATAATTTTTGAGTTTTGTTCTAGGGAGTGTGAACAATCTTTAGCATACGTTTTAAAAATTAATTTTCTGAATGTTTTATAAAGTGGGAGGAGAGAACTACACTTCTAAAAATTGTGCAAATTTTGCTAAGTACCAAAAGACAGGAGAAAATCCAAGTCATAAAAATTAACAGACATGTAATCCATCACAGTATGTGATGTCAGTCGTCATCATCATAAGAAAGGCAACATTTGCTTAGCAAACAAGAAAGGGGGAAAAAGTAAAAGAAACAAAAAAATAAAAAAAATCCAATTTGTAAATTTATATTTCTAAAGAAAAAATTTTAATACTATTGCAGGGATGATTTTCTTCAATTTTATTTATTACAAGTATTTTAAGCAAAAAATAATGTTCTTCGCTTTTTTCAAGTAACATAATAATTAAAAAGTTACCGTTTTCAATTAAAAATTTGATTGTTTCAATCAAATCTTTAGTTGTTTAAAGCTTAAAAATTCTACAAAAAACATTACTTGTAATCGCAAGTACACATAAGTCATAGTTAAAATTTTAAAACATTGAATGCCTCGTTGATCTGGTTAGTAGAGCCTAAGCCTGGCAGGTTGCAGGTCTTAGGATCGAATCCTGGCTTCGACCTTTATTTTATTTAATTATGCTGATGTTTTTAATATGAACATAAGCAATATTAATACTTTAAAAAACAGAATGCTTTTTGGAGTCGTTGATAGAGCGCGAATCTTTCAATCAGTGGCTGAGACCTTTAATTATTAAAGTATATATACGGGGTTGTCATAGAAACCGATAGCTCTCATAATGGGATTTAAAAGCGATAATACTTCTGTGAAACAAATTTTCGAATTATGAATTTAGAATTCGAATTAGTCAGTCAGTATTCAGTGTTTCAACTAATAAACAAAACTATAACATCAACATTTTTGACAATGAAATATCCATTAGTCATTTTCAAAACCAAGAGCTATTGGTTTCTATGATAGTGTCGATATCTATGGCAGCATTTTATATTTATAGATTTTTTCATATATTTTTTTTTAAATCTGTACGGAGGACACCAAGCTTGTAAGGGTTTACAACACGAATGAAGGACCTTACTGAAAGTATTACTATTCAAATTGCATATTTAAAAAAAAACAGATTCTACTGCACTTAGATACTTAGCACTATTAGTTATGAATATGAACATTTTAAATGTTTTCAATTTCTATAATGATAAAGATTTTCATCATCGTCAGCAGCAGCAGTAGCAGAGTGAGAGTTTTCCTTTGGATTCTACCTCCCAAGAAACTGACATCAAGTGCAGCCACATTGCTTACAACACATAAACACCGACACAGTCTCAAGGCACTACTATTCTAATGTGATTCTGAGTATCCCAAACTAATCATTATTAACCCTTCAGTTTCTGTTCCCAAAAAATTTAATTTATACATATTTAGTGGAAAAAGTTTGCTATATTGAATAATATGTTTTACATTACTTTTATAAAAGTTTAAAAATATATTTAAATTGTAAGACTTCATACCCTAAAAAGTACGAACTAGATTTTCTTGTACCTCTCGGAAACTCGGATAACTGCACCATTTTAGCCTCCTTTAAGTTCTTCAAATTTCACAACACGCCAAAGACAGCCAGGAAGCATTTAATTTATATATTAAAAAAATCTCGTTAAGCAGTTAACAACGACTTTTTCGGTATATTAACTGGAAACTATGTTTCCGGGACCTTAATGTAAATGTCAATGCCATGGCGAAAATGTTAAAAAGTATAATTTTACTACACTCAAAAAATTATTACAGTAACTGACTGTAAGTTATTTAAAAATTAATCCGTAAAGTTGTTTTTAAATTAAAAAACAGTAAAATTTCAATATAATATTTGTTTTTAACTGGTTTGAAGAGTTATTCAAAGCCTCAAATAAACAAAAATACATATTTTCCGTTGCAGTTAATTTTGTCAGTAATTTTTTGGTAATATTTAATTTTGTTAATTTTTTTCCGAAACTTTGTGTTTAGCTGTAAATAACAGAAAATCTAGTTAAGTTTAGACGAATATATAAGTTATTTTTTTGATGGCTGAATTTGAATGAAATATTTTGTTGATTTTGATGAATATCTAGTTGGAGGGTTTTTAAATGAATATCCAGTTATTTTAAATACCATTTCCAGGAGATTTTACATTAATACTTTTTTGAGTGTAAGAGCACGAAAACCTTTAAACCAGTAAAAAAAAGATTTTCACTAGACCTGGCCATTAATCTGGAACTAGTAAAACTAGAAAGCTGCAGCCAGGTCCAGAGAGGAGGTTTTTAGTATTAAGCTTTTTTTGACCGACGTCTTCCTGCAAAGGTTCTTTCTTTCTTTTTAAGCAGCAAAAGCTCTATTAAGGAACGATAAATTACTCACTGCCTTAGGTAAGAAAGAAGCCTTTTGCCTTCGCTAAAATACTAATTAGCAGGCAATGCACACTTGTTGGAAACAACTAACTACTGGCTTTATTTAGAAGAGTGTCTGAAACTATGCCACACATATTTCTTCTAGCTTGAGCAGTTAAAAGGGTTCATTGGCCAGAAGAAATATCAGCTCTTCAAAACTAGCGCGTTCGCTAGCTAGCGTTTTCAGCACTGTATAGTTTATATGTTGGGTGATTCCCCATAGGCTAGAAAGTCGCTAATGTTGCGCTGATCTAAAAAACTGAAAAGCAAAACTACAAGGCAATTGCTAATTTTCAGAAGTTTTCAAGTTTATTAAGAGTAAACTATCTCGAGTAAAACGAATTATTAAGCGACTGCCACGCGACGTTCTACGGGGGGCCTACTGGCCTTTCCAACAAAAAATTGGTATAAATTTATCATCATTTTGACAAGCAAAGCAGGTGACTCTAGAGATATCTAAGATGTTTAAAAGTTTAAGTTTAGGTTAGGTAAAGCAGGCAGCCGTTAAAGAAAAAAATGCAGCTCACTAGAATCCGCTAATTCGGCCCTTTGTGTTACATGCAGAGGAAGATAGAAGGAGTGGAAGGGAAAAAGAATCTGAAGTTTGGAAAAAATTAGGCGGACGAACCTACGATCTCAAGACTTGCGCACTACCGGGACACCCCCTGATAGTCTTACATTGTTGGATTCTATTAAAAGTTGTTGGTTTTGGCGCCGGTGAAAAATTTTCCCGATTCATATTAAGTTTTTTCAATGATCGTGTTTGCCATTCGTATTCACTTGACTACAGACCTAACACTTTGAAGATTTGGGCTATGAGGGAAAATATGAACGACACACTTTAACAGTAATGGTGATGTCCGAGTGAGGCCAACCAAATTGAGTCGGTTTTAATTTCCGTAAGATCCAATGTGGTCTGTTGATATATAAATACTAGGGAGACAGATACTCTTGATGTTCTGGGTATGAAAATCCATTCCGATGTCTGCTGTACGGAACACATAATTATTGTGTCTTAAAAAGCAGCAAAGTGGAATGGTTTTTGAAACGGTATAGGAACTACTTCACACTATCAGATCTTAATACTTTTACCACCAATGTCCGACAGAAAGCAAAATGAAACTCTTATGTATGGCCTGGTGCTACAGTCTTTTACGAGCTACTTTGCATACCGGAACGGGCTAAGGTCTCCGGGTAAAGTTGAGGTATCCAACCGTCTCGATTCTTTCGATCATCGTCATAATGTGGAAGTGTTTTATCGATTCAATAATGAAATTTGCTCTAAAGAAATTAAGGCACTCTTCCCGTTTGTGATCGACCGCTCAGAGAATCGCCAAATGCATTACAGGAAAATATCGTTCTTGAGCCGCATAAAAAAACTTTTTTTAACAAAAGAACCATATACAATCTTCTTTTAATAGAAAATTAATAAAAAAGAGTTTTAAAATTTGCAATGTTTCTTAATTATACCAAGGCTTGTCTATTTGAGAAATCCCCTCTTTTGTCAAAGTTTGCCCTCTTGGAAGCATGGGGCCGCAATTTAAATAAGTGTTTAAATAAGTTGTGGTAGGTGGCGCTACAATTGAATAATATAAATTTTCTTTTTTTCTTTAATAAATCAGTGTCAAATAAAATGCTAAAATAAATGCATTATTTTGTACTCGTTTATACAGTTGCCAGCGTCTGGTGTTGAACAAAAATTAGGTCATTCTACATGATTAGCTTTTAAATTTTTATCCCCTTTTTTACTTTTTTCGTTAAGGGTTTGACTAAAACAGTAGGCTTATTAAATGATTTTGCTTAAGCTCAAGTTTCATTTTAAAACTAAGTAAGTGATGTATGTATACATGTGTGCAAGTGCATAAATCTGAAAAGGATAAATATTCATTTCTTACCAGTTAATACTCGTATAAGATGGCGACAATCTACAGGTAATATATGAGTGAACATTGAATGCAGTTTCACAATTACAAAAGGGAAAAGTGTAAAAACATATTTATAAAATTTTTTCCTGTAATTATTCTTTAAATATTTTTCTTATTGTTTTGTTTACAAAAAGCGGGTTTTTTTGAGATCTTTCAGACACATATGTATACGCATACAGGTGTCTGGTAGCAAATTTATATTTTTGAATACGATTACTCCAAAAAGTAATAAACGGCGTGGAGGAAGGACGGAACCATTGAAATTAACGATTGTACGGATTTGTCAGTGATCGAGTGAGCATTGCGCATTCGCTGTGTAGACATTGTTTTAAATACTAATGAGTCTTACGTAATTGCTCGTCGACAATTTTGTTCAAAGTTCGGTATTCGGTGAATGCGTGATGGAGCGAGTGTAAATAAAATTCATTTGTGGGTGCAGCTGCTTCGGCTATAAATATCCCACGGACAGGGCCCAGTTGATCTTCAAGGACTCTTGGAAACACCGAACTGGTTGCAAGCAGTTAACGTGAAAACTGCGACTTCCAATACAGAAAAAATAGTCTGACTAGGATTTCCAAGAGCGATTATTAATGAAATTTCAAAAAGCATCTGAAGTTTCATCCTCTTAAAATTCATATCGTTCAAGAATTGAAAGAAAGTGACTTTGATTTGACGAAAAAATTTTTGTGAAACGATGGAAGCGTTTTACAACTGTAAATCCCATTTTCTGGAGCTACGAGGCTCATTTTCACTTAAACGACCACGTCAATAAGCAAAACTGCCATTACCGGTCTCTAAGAGCCAGCCACCCTCGATTGAAAAACCGTTGTACTGTCCTAGGGCAACAGTTTGGCGTGCTTTATCTACGCATGGGTTAATTTGGCCATTTTTTTTTTCGAAAATTTAAGAGGCCAGGCGATGAATGTCAACGGTGAAAATTATTGACGCATGATTACGGGTTTCTTTTTACTTAACCTGCGAGCTCATCAATTGTACTCTTCGCACAACTGGTTTCAACAGGATTGGGCGACTGCACACACAGCCAGAGCTTCGATGAATTTGCTCCGGCAAAATTACCCCCAAAAATTGATCAGTCGCTCTGTGGACATCCCACGGCCACCGAGGTCGCCCAAAGTAACTCCCATTGATTTTTTATGGGACTAATTTAAGGAGAGGGCTTAAAATTACAATTTCCAACCGTGGCTGAAAAGAAAAATATTGGTCGATAAACCAGCTCAACTGAACCAAGTTTACTGCAGCGTGTGGCGCAGAATACAAGTCTTCGTTTTGAGCAGTGTGTTCAACTCGACGGAAGACATCTGGCCGCAACTCTCTAAAAAATAAAATCCGCATTTCCATTTTATCGTTCAATGCCCTTCATATAACTTTGTGTCAATTATTTCGTTTTTTATTTAAGTCTGAAAATATAAACCTGCCACCAGACACCCTGCATATAAACTTGTTCTCAATATGATGTCAAAACTGTTTAAGGTTATATACCCTTCACATTGGTATTTTTGTTTGCCCAGTCAAACGAAATGATAAGCTGATATATACCCTTGTCTTTACGTGAAGGGTATAAGAAATAAATTATTTGCAAGAAGCTCGCTCTATTAGAGAAATTGTGAAAATTAAATAGATAACATTGAAACCTATTTGTTCAATGCAAACTACACCCATTTTACTAGAAAATCCTTAAGGCAAACTAATTTTAAACCTAAATGCCAAGTTGCAATGATAACAGTGGCGAGACAGACACTGTTTATTCCTAAACAAATACACATTTGTGTAGGCGCTTAGGTAGGTGCCTGCAACGGTTTCTCAGAAATATCTTAAAGTAAATTGGTTACACTTTACTTAAAAGCCATCTTGTAAATTTATCAAATAAATATTTACCTAAAAAGTAAATTAATGTATAGAAAGATATACACATGACACCAACAACACCAACACCAGTGATTGCAGCCGCCAATCCTATTTGTTACGGATGCAGCCGGAGAAGCAGTATATGACAGCAGAATGATAGAAAACAAATTTACATATGAATTTTCAAAGTGTGTTGACACTAAACAATGTAAACGAAAACAACAATAACACTAAACAAATAGAAGAGCTGTTAACTAAAATTGGTGGCGTCAAAATAATGCATACATCCTTTAAGCTGTTGCCGCAGACCGCATTGAAAGTAACTAACCAAAAAGCACACACTCACACACACAAAGCCACAAACATAAATTTGTATTTGTATGTGAATTATAATGTGTTGTTGACTTTCTGAGGCGGACTGTAGTAAAGTATTGCATGTTGCAGTGATCCAATTTTGTTAAAAAGTTTCAACTGATTGTTTTAACATTTCTATTTAAAGGAAAAGTTACGTGGCTTTGGATCTGGCTCTTTTATTTACAACATTTTAACTTAATGTTATTCACCACCATCCGCTGATTCATCCAGCCGTGTACACAAAATATAATTTGGTTTTTTACATACAAAGAAGCAAGAACGAGTAAAACATTGATGTAAGAGCGACTGACAACATAACTAACAAAACAGCTTCTAGATAAAGGTAAAAGTAATGTTATCAATTTAGTTGCAGGTTTGATGATTAAATCCATACAAAGTAACAAATAACAAGAAAATGTAATTTAAGAGAATAAGCAGAAGTTAATACAAATAATTTTTTAAGGATGTTATTTTTTAAAACTTTTAAGTTTAACTTACAAACATTTTAATAAGCACAAGACAACAATAAGAACGCTACCGCTTTGGGTCGCGGAGGGGCTTTCAGATACCAAATAACTGCCTTCTCGGCTTTATTATGGCGAAGCCCTTGCCAATCATGATCATACTTCTAAAGTGGACACACGAGGAGCCCCCTGCATAGCTGTCTCCAATACTCGTTGGACGTGTGAACTAACATGTGCCGCAAATGCTGCCATGAACTTCCTAGAACGAAAAAACTGTCCCCTGAGTTCACTAACTCCGGGATGCTTTTTAGAGCAGGTGCATTGATATAACTGTGGGCAATGAACGTGGCGACCGTCTCGCCAACGGCGGGGTAAACCACTCTTGTTGGCCCGCAGCCGTTTTGCGGTTTTTCTCGTTGCTGCTCTTGTGGGAAGATAACTTTTATAAGGGACCTAGGGGGCTTCTGCATCTTGAAAGGAAAAAAAGGATCTAAGGGTCACCACCGGTTTTCCGTTCATTTACACTGTAATCTCAGAAACCACCTGCAAAGTATTAGCAGCACCGACACATCGTTTTTTCTGTATGGAGGATGGGATCACGGAGCAAGTGCTTTGCGAATGCCCAGCACTCTGCGGCAGGAAAGTGCGATTCTTGGGTGGCAGTTGTATAGTTTAGCAAATAGCGGGCATTTGGAATTCATTGTGCGGATTTGTCAAACACGATGTCGCAGTGGTCGAGTGAGCATCGAGCGTTCGCTGTGGAATCATTTTTTAACAACAATGATTCTTACGTAATTGCTCGTCGAAAATTTTGTTCAAAGTTTGGTGTTCGGCGAATACGTGATAGACCGAATAAAAATTTTATTCGTTTGTGCAGAGATTCTGCGCAACTGTTTTGGCTACAAATTTCCGACAGCCAGGGCCCAGTCGATCTTCAAGGACTCCCGAAAACAAAAAAACGTAAAAATTTGCGATACGGAAAAAAACAGCTTTACTGGGACTTCCAAGAGCGATTATTCATGAAATTTAAAAAAGGATCTGAAGTTTCATCCTTTTAAAATAGAAATCGTTTAAAAACTGATAGAAAGTGATTTTGATTTACGCAAAAAGTCGTTTCGGGGACATCCCATGGCCACCGAGGTCGCCCGATCTTACTTCCATAGGTTTTTTATGGGGCTACCTCAAAAAGAGGGTTTATAATGACAGTCCCCAGACTCTTTAAAGAAAAATATTTGTCGAGAAATCATCTCAATTGAACCAAGTTTACTGCAGCTTGTGGCTCGCAACACAAGGCTCCGTTTTGAACACTATGTTTAGCTCGACGACAGGCATGTTGATGCCATACTCTTTACAATTTAAAATCCGCATTTCCATTCTATCGTTCAATGCTCTTAATAAAACCTTGTGTCAATTATTTCGTTTTTTTTAAGTTTGAAAATATGAATCTGCCACCAGACACCCTGTAAAAGCATATGTTATGTATTTTTACATACTTCTTATAAAACCGTTTTAACTTTTTTACAACTCCCAAAAGCAAGCACTTCTGTGTCTCATATTCTTTTTCATTTATATGTATGTGTAGTTGTTAACAACAACATAAACCTTTAAATTTAAAAAATTTAAAATTGACTTTTATGATGCAACTAGAAAATAGTTACGATGACAAAAAAAAACAACTTTATCACTGCTTACTGCATGTAGTAAAAGGCAAAAATAAATATAAAAATTATTTCATGTAGAACGAACGTCATTTTAAAATTGCCACTCGAGGCAGTTTCAATCGAAAAAATGTATTTTTATTTTGTCAAACAGTGACATAAAAATTAATTTTTTTCTCGTTTCAGTTTTTTTTTTCAATAACAATTTTGTGAAATTGTTTGAAAACATATTTAAAAGATAAATTGATAAATAATAAATTCATAAATAAAAAGTTTTTATTTTTAACATGTTTTGCAATTATAGTTATATATTATATTTGAAATTAAGTTTGCAAACATTAGATCACATTTTCTACCTTCGTATTGTTAAAATAAATTAAAAAATATTTAAAATTTTTTTAAGATTTTTATTGCAAAATAAATAAGATAGAGAACAAATAAATATGTTGCAGGTTTTCAACAGGGGCCAAATCGTCGCATTCGATTCGAATCGAAATTTACTTGATCAATCGAGTTTTCAATGGATTAGTATAGGAATTCTAAGATTTTTTAATTTCGATTCGAATCGAATGCAGCGGTTTGGCCCCAGATTATACAAAAATTTAAGCGTCTTAGGTAAAACACATTTTTATGAAACCCATAGAAACACGATTATTAATGAATTCAAGTGCTTATAGATCAATTCAACATCCTTATTTTAAAATATTTCCTTATGGAAACATACATACATACATGCATACATTCATATATCTAAAACCATTTGCCGATAAACTGTAAACAAATGTATAAATCATTGTGATTATCAAACAGATGCTGTGTAAGGACATTTTAGAGTATATGATGGGTTGAAAAGTTATAAAAAACATTTCGTTCTTTTTGTTCTGGGAACTAATCATTTTTCATAATTTTTTTAAATTTATATTATTTTAATTACTAAATATTACATCGCCAGAAGCATAACAGTGTGCATTTTATTTTCTCTAAAATTCAAATGTTTATACAAGGGAGGGGTAGAGGAAGTGTTAAGGAATTTAAGTGGATTTAAAGATTGCCTTCTTAAATTTATGGAAAGAAAATTCAAATAGCTTTAATGGTTCTGCGAAGTCGTTTGGTGTTTTTGGTGATTTTGTTTTTTATTTTAACATTTTTAAGTACTAGCTCAACCCGGCCCACTTTGGTGACCCGAAAATACTACTGATAAAAGTAAAGCGAAACTTGATTGTGACAGGTGTAAATATCTTCTTCAGATTTCTTTTATAATTCAAAAACTTAAAATTCTCAATTAATTAAAGCCTGCAACTCCTTAAAATAATAGGATTTTAAGCGTTCACTCTACATAGAAATAGGCAGACATCGAGATAATTTCTGTGCAAAATAATCAGTAACAGGCTGTGAAAAGAGTGAGTTTGTAAATTTGAGCTTAAGAAAATTTTATTATTTGGAGCATATCCTGAAAAATGTTCTAAACAAAGCAAGTTATTATTTTTTTGAATTAATTTAATTTTGTTGCTACAAAAAATATTTTCTAAAAATAATTTTTAATGTAACGGGTGTGGCATGTCTAGTAGACATCTGCATGACTATATTCATTTAATTGCCTATACACAACAAAAACAATATTCATTCAAACATTTTTCATTCTATGGGAGATAAATAAAGTTAAGCCAGTAACAACACAAGAAAGAATGTACTGTGTGTTACACTCAATGATACAAGAAGAACACATTCATTTTACAGTTTTCGTTTTGAATGTGTATAAAACACACTTGAAAATACAAAAACATAGCAAAGTCTCATTACAGTTAGAGTTTTTATAAAAGCATTCAGGTGTTTTTTCGAGTTAATGAATGTTTAACAACAACAATAACGACAAATTTGCAAACACAAATAAATAATAATTTTTTACACCAATCATACAGCAATATTCACACATTCTATTCAGTATTTATTTATATGAATGTAATGGTAATATTTTGTTTTCGGTTGAAGTTGTTTTTTATTTGCTTTCGCTTGTGGGTTCATTCATTTGGTTTGTTTAACATTGAATGAAAAACACTATGTTGTTGAAAAACAAACGAATGTATTTAAACGGCATTTGGGTGTAGTCAAGCAGACCTCTAATGTCTAGTAAGCTTCCAAAAAAAGGGGGCAGAGTAGAAATGGAAATTTTTGTTTTTTTTGTCTATATTATTTATGTGAAGTAGCCCTAAATCGAGATACAAAGAAACTACTCCCCATTAACAACTATATGGTATGTTATGTGTGTAAAGTATTCCCTTAACAAAGAAGTTTAGTTCCCCCTTACGTGGTCAAAGTTGCTTCAAAGGCAAACAAACAAACAACAAAACATTTGGTTTTAAAACATATTATTCTAAGAACAAAAGAATTTTGTTACCAGTTTGGTGAGAGCTTAGCGAAAGCTTTAGGAAACTTTGTGTCTACCCCAAGACCAATTCTTACCAAACTTTGAATTTGAACACAAGCATAAATGTTCTTTCGGACATACTTTACTGTGTTACTCAATTTACAAATACAAAGATGTAAATATAACTTCAGAATATCAAATAAAAAAAACCTCCCGCATTTTACCAAACAAAATTTATTTTTTTTCGTTACTCTCACACTCAGTCTATTTAAGAAATACAAGGAAAATCTTGATGGTAGCAAAATTCCAGGATTTGAAAATTGATAAAAACCTTAAGGACTGTATACGTTACTATCGCACTGCAGTACTTATTTAACCTTAATAAATTATTAGATACTTATGGCCCTTTTTTCTATAATTTTAATCCTTTTACTACATTCAAGTATTTGTTAGTAGATTGAATAACGCAAGTATTAAATGTCAAGTGGAAATAGAACTAAATTACCATTCATGTTTGCTTACAAAATAATAATTACCGTAGGTGTCCGGTAACGAATTTTTTTCAATCCCTTAAAAAAGGAAACGGTTTTTTATTTCGAAAACTAATTTGAGTGGCCTTAAGAATATTAATTTTCAAAACAAAGATTAAATAATACAAGGAAGTTTTAATAATGTTTAATCAAAGTAAATTTTGCCGCTTTCGAGAGAAATTGTCTAATTTTAAAATTTCAAGAATTTTTTTTTGATTTTCAAGACAACACAGCTTCTATCATTTGTTTTGTGACCTCTTGGGCTTGTGAAGTAATGTGTTTTAAATGACATAAGATTTTACTCATTCTTTTACCCTTAAAAATGACATCCCTCGCTCTTGTTACACTTTAGAATGGAAGATAAATTTTAAACTCATGCTGTTTTTTTTTTTAAATGAGATAATTCTTTTTCATTAATTTTGTTTACATTTTTCGATTTTCTTTTATGAAGAATTTTTAAAAATAAAAGAAAAACTGCATGCAACAGATAATTACTTTAAATTAGCTTCTCTATTCTTCGATTTATCGATTATTTAGGTTAAATTAAATTCTAGTTAGTTTTAGAACGGAGAAGTCGGATTAAGTACAATAAAACATGTTATCTGGCGCCAGTGATTTATAATTACCTTGAAAAAACATAAATGGCAAGACTGTAGATAACTTTATAAGGGGGCGTCTTTTCCTGGTGGAGTAGTGAGTAGGGAGCAAGTCCGCCAGTCTTCTGGTAGCAGGTTTAATTCACGCATGAGATGGGACCAGCAAAAGGTTTCGGTTTGAAACTTATTATTTCAACCAGCAGAAAATCTTTAAGTACTTTTAAGTCAGGGTACACTTATACAGGTAGTGTTAAGAACCCAGCTGATTGTATATTCGCCTTGAAATTTTGTGAAAGTGATTGTCAGGTTTATTTATTTTGTTTGAAATTGAACATTTTTTTGACATTTACTTTATCAAACATAAAAAGGAAATGCAGAGGGCGAATTTTTTGAATTTGCCTTGATACTACCTGTATTAGTGTACCCTGCTCTTAAGGTACTGCTGTATTTGTAAGTTTAAGAATTAATTTATTTTGTTCTTTTCCCACTTCCATATATAAAATCATAGTTGCCAAATGATTATTTCTTACACTGACTAAAACATTCTTAGAAAAAAGTGACAATTTTTACATTTCTTCTTCAAATAATTGCAAATTCTTAAACTTGTTTGAATTTTGCCCCAAATACGTAACACTTTTTTTCTATGGCTTCTTTAATTTAAAATAAATATAACGTATGAAACACATAAAACTTTTAGATAATAAGTATATCACATTGTTCTACATTCCCTTTTATAAAATAAAACAACAAGCAATTCCCTTTGACACACATGTTGCTTTTGTACAGTTTGATACGTATCCCCCATTTTAATTTAATTAACTTTTTCTTTTTCAACTTTTGATTTTTTTTGTTTTGTTAAGAAGTTATTTTCCTGCTCCAACTCAACTAAATTTAAAGTGTTTTTCTATTGAAATATAATATGACTCACTTTGCAGTTCATTCTTTGTGAAGTATGTTGTTGATGCCCTCCTTTAATATTGGACACTCTTTTCAAATATGCAACCCAGCAAACAATTAGAGATAAGGTGTATATTTCTAAACTTTTTTGCAGAAATTAAAAAAAATTTTTTTAAATTAACTTTTATCTCTTGCTGCCGGCAAATAATTCTTTTTATATTAAATTTTGCTCTTTGTTTGAAATAACCGCTCTTTTAAAATTTAAAATTTTTATTTTTTTTTTGATTTTCTTTTAGTTTTGAATCAAGTGACATTTTTAATACATCAACCTTTGTGTTTAACATTTAAAGATATTATTAATTTTTACTTTACCAAAATTAATGATTTTTTTATCAAACAAAATTACATCATTATCAAGTTCATCAATTGCTTACCTGTAATGAGGAAAAAAATTAAAAAAAACTTATTAAATTTTGGTAAAGAAAAATTATATGTAAGAAAATAAGAACAATAGAAAAAGGAAGGACTTTTTTAATTTTTAGATTTATATTAAAAATATTTGTGCAACATAAATTTATACAACGTATTAGTTATTGTAAGCTTGAACTTTTTTCTGTCTTTTTGGAAACATAACGAAACCACGCTTAGAGGCTATGTTGGTGCGTTTCAAATTGACTCTAAATTATCTCATGTATTGATGTTGCTTATATCTTTAAATTTTCCATCTGTTGTCCTTTTACCAAATATGATTGCGAATATTGCAGGTTCTGCGTTGCGCCAATGGATAAGAAAGCTGTTGAGCATATTCTAGCATTGAAAAGATTGTCAACAGAATGTAGAGAACCCTTATTTTGATTACATCGAATTATTCGGACAGAAGTTAGTTACAGGGTAATTGTTTCTTCTTCTCTAGAAATACTAAAGACCCAAACGACCTACGTAAGGTCCACGCACCATCAAGCTCAACCTAACCTAACTTAAAGTCACTTCAACTGGTTGTATGCAAGCAACCTCCGTCCCGGCAGAGCCCAAGACAATACAAATATAACACAAAAGCACTTTAACTATAGTTTACATACAATTCAAATAACAATTTGTAAAAATTTATGTATAATTATGCAGTTTGTTTAATTTTAATCAATTAATTTTAAATATAGCAGACGAATCTTTTATTTTTTTGTGTTTTGTTTATCAATTGATTAAATTTAGTTTGCAGCCGGCAACAGTAGAATCTGCTAATTTAATCCAACAGTTGCGTTTAATGTTTAATTAAATTAAATTGAAATTTTCACGTTCATTGACATTCGTTTGTCTATGGGATAAACTTGTTGCGTCATTAAATATGTAGATGACTAGTGGAAAAATGATTTACATACAAAAGTATATACATATCGCCTTGTGGCTGCAATAGTCGCACAATTCAGAAAAATAAATATTTTAAAAACGAATTTCACTGAAAAAAAATAAATATGGGGCGCTATTTACAAATGTATAAAAGAGATTTTGTGGGAACGTTTTGGCTTAATAAGCCTTTTATAAATTTAAAAACTTATTGTTAGCAAATATGGTATATTGTAAGCAAGTTCGTAAACTAACGACAAGACTTATGCTCATTTAACTGGCGTATTTGTTACACGATACAAAAATAAAACCGACAATTTTAGGTTTCGCCATTTGTACAGCCGTTAGGCGATAAGTATTTTATTTAACTATATCGTTTATTTTAAATTTTTTATTTTCTCTTTTTATTTACATTTGTTTGTTGTCTATATTGCAATCAAGAGGTATAATTTGTTACTCTTACCTGAATTGAATGTTTGTCTACCTCTGTTTTATGCAGCCATTTTTCGCTTGTACTTATTTTAATAATTATTGATTGATTGATTGACTATATTGACTAGCATCAGTTAACCATACGGGTAAATTCAGTCAACGCTAGTTTACCGAATATAATTTTTTTAATAATTATTAAATCAATTTTATAAATGCTTCATTCGCGAAACGGAATTGAATTTTGCGACGGCATGTTGAAACTTTCTTCTATTCTGGATACAAGATACTAGTTAGTACAGGGTACTTTGAGGATAGTTTAAGAATCGTTGATGAAATTTTCACACAAAAGGCAGCAAATCATACGAAATTAGAAAAGCGACAATCGGGTATCGTCAAGCTTAGTAAGGAGTCATTAAAGCCAAACTCCGCCAGTTACAAAATTTGTTCCAAAATGCTTTGGAAAAAGTTTTTAAAGATGATGACGTGGCCAACTGAGATACTTTTTTAAAATCTTTTTTTTTAACACTATATATTTTTTTTATTAAGCCCGGTCATATATTTTTCTACTTTACAAGCATCTGCTTCGTCTTAAAGTTAGATTTATAAGCAAGTTGCCACAATTAAACAAAAAATGTCTTTTATTTTAATTTAAAAAAAAAAATTAAATAAAAAAGTTATAAGAAATTATGCAACAAAGAATATATCTGGAGTGTACTTGTTTGACATGTTTTGCATAACTGGTGACATTAATAATTGTGACGTTCACAAAGAGGATGCTGCCGTTGAATTTATAAAGCAAACAGTTGAAATAAAAAAAAAAAATAAAATAAAACCCCAATAGTCTGACTCCGTTTTTAAACTAAGTTGTGAATAAAAAGAAAACGAATTTAGGATTTTCTTTACCATTTCATATTACAACTTTATGCTTTTCTGGTAAAAATAAAAGAAGACTATCTAGAAGAGAGTGACGGGAAAAAACAACCTTTGACAGTATAAAAAATCATGTTCATGTACATATTTCTGCTAAATAATTTTGCTGTTTGCTTTGCTATTCATATTTTCCATCTTTTATTTTTTGTTTTCACATTTTTTTGTTTATGGCATGACATTTGTAGCAAGACAAAAGAAATGCTCAATACATGAAGTGAAATGAAATGCACTTGAAATTATGCACTTTAACCGTGACGTTTTATCGTCATTCTATCAATTAATAAATGAATGATTCCTTCCCCTCTCTTGGTGCCCTTTTTAATTACAAATATGTATGTACAATTTTGAGAACGTATTTTTTGCTGGCGCATTTTTTGTTTTGCTTAATGAATTAAAGAAAATAAACAAAAAAATGTGTGTACATATAAGTACATATGTTTGTGTTTATATTAAATTTTTATTCTCTGATATTCTTCTCTAAATAAATATTATTTTTTTTTGTTAAATATTTTATCGTTGACCTGTTATTTCTTTTTATTTTGTAGACTTTTTTGTTTTGGCTTTAGGTCATGAATATTTCTCGTCAAATAAAACTCAGTGCTTAAGTTTTGTGTTTTGAAAGAAAATATATTTTTAAATACCGATATTTCGATCTACTTCGCAGATCATCTTCAGGGTAATAATCTGATAAAAGGTAAAACATGATTATGTTAAGTTTATTCAAAATAAAAGAATGTATAACCTTTAAAGAGTCTAGAAGAATTTTGTATCTAATTATTATTCTATTTTGTTTTATTTGTCTACTGATATTTACCCACAAAGAAAAGGGTTTTAAATAAAAAAACATTTTTTGTAGAATGTGGCATGCGTCAGTTTTTCAGATTTTTTTTTCAGATTTAAAAAACAAACCCACTTATGAGTTTGCATTTTAGCATTATACGCTGCAATTGTTTTGAAATGTTTTTCTAAAAAACAAAGAATTTGTAAGAGGTACAAATAATAAAAAAACATACATACACATGTGTGTTTATGTATATTTATAAGGCAAAGAAAATTCAAGCCAAAACAAACTTTGTAAGCCGCCTTGAAACAATAATTTAATGTGGCTGTTAGACAGACTCTTCTAATGGATTTTTTGTTCAGTTGTGTTGACTTTGGTTGTTTTTAATTTAAATTTGTATCTATAGGTAAATGTACCAATAGTCGGCAGTTTAACTTTTTTTTCTTTTTCAATCTTGTTTCCTCACAAATGTAAATATGCTGTTGGGATATTATTTATTTATTACAATTTTATAATTGGTTTTGTTTTAGATTTAATTAACGGCTTTTAAAAACTATATTATTTAATATAAGTAATTTACGCTTTTCTTAAAACTCATCAGTTTTCCCAGTGGTCGGCACATATTGTCCTAAGTTCGGCATAAGATGACCCTATTGTCGGCACCACCATTTAAAAACAAAAAGAGTAACATTAAATAAGAATTTAACGCATTTTTTTTTTAATTAAAGTTTTTTACATCGATTCAAATATTTGGATATTTTTTGCAAGCGTGACCGGGATTGGACTGGAGCTATGGATAGGTGCAAACGCATTATCTTTGGCATTTTATGCAGGCAAACAGGGAACAGGTTCGGTTGGACTTTCTACATTATATGACTGCATTTCCAAAATTCCTTCTGCATTTATTACATACGTTCCAGACTGTATAGTAGGTTAGGTTAGGTTACGAAAGGTAGTGGCGAGTCCGCCACCTCCACTCGGAGGCCCTTAGGCCCATTGTGAATCCCTTCAGAAGAGTCGAGAAGAAAAGAAAAACAGTAAGTCAAGCGATTCATAGGTAAGAAAAAAAAAAAAAAATAAAGATGTCTAAGAAAGTCAGTAGTCCGAGGCTCTGAATCACCTATCTGCCCAGCCACCCAACCTCCTTAATGAAGCCTATGATGCTCCCCAGCCCGCTGCCAGAAGCGTCCTCCAAACCACCTCTGTCGGCGAATCTGCAGCCTAGGGCAGTGGCACAGAAGATGTTCCACCGTCTCTAACTCCTCCTCGTCCCCGCATGCCCTGCGAAAATCTGTAGAGTTCCTGTCCCATTTGTTCGTCCTGTATATCACATCGCAGCGCCCTGTGAGAGTCCCAATAATGCGCCTCAAAAACCCCCTGCTCTCCTTTAGCAGCAGGTCAGTGCCCATCCTGTCCAGCCTGGGCCATAAAAGCCTGGAGTTCCTGCAGTCGGCCCTGTCCCTCCAGGACTGTATAGTAACATCAGCTAAAATTTCTAGCGTTTGGTCATTTTCTGTGTTTTTTAGACAGTAGATTTCTTCTAAAATAACACCGGTATTAACACCACGTTCTTGCAGCTCTGGAGCTATTTTATTAATTATTTCGACAGCTATATCAACATCTGTTTCCTTTAATGTTTTCTAGGTTTCTCGTTGATCAACGGCCAATAGCTCTGAGTGATTTGGTGTAGTCGACGCTTTGAGGATTAAAAGGGTATAACCCACACTTTCAAAACCATTTTTAATTGTGTCTTCCAGGTTTATGTTAGAAAGGACCATATTAAGTAGAGGACAAAATGTCGACTTAGAAACCACCTTGTTACTGTTTTCCTGTTTGATCTGCCATTTTCTCACAGTTTTCTTCCACTCTAATTTTGCATCATGTGTGTGGTATTTGGAAGAAGTGCATACAAAATTATACCGTTGCTTTCGCAAAACTTGCTCAACTCCAACGTCATATGTGATTTATAACCATCCACAAAAAGCAAAATTGGTCGCTTAATATTTTGCTCATCAAGCCAACCATTAACCCCATTAGCGATGTATTCAAAAAACGTCTCGCTTACCATCCATCCGGTTTCTGACTTACCTAGAACCCAATTTTCTGGTATGCTAGCTACCACATCTTTAGGTGGCCGCACATATGGAAACACAACCATCGGGACCACTGTCTTGCCATTTGCCGAGAAAACCAACAACACGGTGATGGTTTCTTTCTCGTTCCCCTTTTAAATATTATAGACGTTTATATAACCCTTTGGTGCCAACACTTTTCCATTTTCAGGGCACAAAGCTGGTCTCATCTCCATTAAATATACGAGATGGATCATCTAAAATGTCCATAGCGTTCTCATCAGTAAGAAATTGTTTAAAATCTTCGAACCATTTTGCTAAATATTCTTTGGTAATTACTGCCCGCCCTTTGGTAATACTTTCAGCTTCTCGGACACTAAAACTAGGATGCCGTTTTAAAAAGCCCAAGTACCACTTTCTTCCGGGTCTTCCATTAGCAAATGGTGTGGATCGTCGATCTTCTTTAATTATTGCTTAAACTGTATTTAACAAGTCGTAGGGTTTTACTGGAAACCCACATTTCGCAAGATCTTCGCACCACATTACCAGACGTTGCTCTTCAGCAACAGTTAAAACTGTTTGTGGACCCATTTTTCTGGCATCATCAGCGATACGGCCATGGATTCTGTCTTGAATTGTGGTACGCGGCACACCATATTTTTTACTTGCACCAGAGATAGAAGATGTGACGTTTCTTATTTCGTTTAAAGCACTTTTCATCGACTCTTTAGAATATTGGTGCATCGGCCTTTTTCCTTTGGTGGACCTACCTATTTAAAACTTGCTAAATGTCAAAGTTCCTATTATTTCTAACAGATCACAAAACGTCATCCCGTTTCATGATTCTCAGTCATATGATTGCAGGGAAATATGTTGCTGCCGACTTTAGAACACTAATGTCCTATACTCGGCAGGTCTTTCAATACTCAATGTAAACTATGCCGACTACTGGGCAAACTCATTTTTTACTCATTTTCTTTATAAGGAATGAGAAGAGAGATGGTTGATAAACCATTATCTAAAATTTTAGCTTAATCAGAGAAATGAGGGAATTTACCAATAGTCGGCACCCCCCTGCCGACTATTGGAAATCATATAAAATTTTGTTCCTTTAGTCGGCAGCAATCCAAATAGGCAAAAATAATATATTTTGTTGAATTTTTCACTTTAAATGCACTTTTTAAATTGTTTTCTTTTTTTGAAAACAGTAATTGGTTAAAAATTGCTTGATTTAAAGCGAATACTCACTTGTTTAACGTGGCTGCAAAACTAAAAAATTTATTAAAAAACTAGCACTTTCACACTTGTTGAAATACTCTCACTGAAAGACGACAGAAATACATGAAATCAAACATCCTACCCACTTGCATTCATTTCATAAAGGGAAAAAAGTATATTTCCAATGAACACTAAATGTTATTTATTTTAATAACTGCCTTTATTCTTATTTATTTACATTTTAGTAAAAAAAATGCCGACTACTGGTACATGCCGACTTTAGGAACGTTTACCCTATATCGTTAATTTAATATTGAAAAGCCTTCGTATTTGAGCAGAAAATATATTGAAATTAGCGAAAATCTTGGTTTTTATAAAATACGAGTTAGAACCTTTCTTTATTTAGATAACGATATGTATATATGTGTATAAAATAATTACATACATATGTACATATATGTGTGAATCTAAGTAAATACATATGTATCCAAATATAATGAAAAGTTCTTGTTGCTATTATATGTCAAGAGTTTAAGAAGTGGGGCTTTGTTACGTTTTTTGAATATCTAATGAGAAAAGTGCGTTGCAGCATGAAAGACGTACTACATTTACATTAACATACATACTTATGTCTTTCCCAGTTGGCCAAAGTGTCACATCTTAGATTAGATTGTTCTCAAAAAACCTCTTATTGCGAATGTCAATTGACATCAAATTGCAAATTTAATTATTGTTAAATTAAACAATATTGGCATTTACATATATTCTGAAGAATATCGATAACATACCTACACCAACACATACCTCCAAATAAATACCGATTTACGTTTAAATTAACGTCGGCAAACTAAATTATATTAAGTTAACAAATGGACGTGGAAGTTTACAACGAAAAGGGGGAACATTTTTTAAGCGTTTTTAAATATGACACTAATTAGGCGTTTGCACATGATAGTTCAATGCAAAAACCCAATATTGTTAATACGTGTGCAAAAAATGTATACAAGTGCTGTCATGTGTAAGGGTGGATTAACGGCCCACGTCGCTTATACAAGGTGGGTCAAAAGAAGTCATCCAAAGTTCTTTGGCTCTAATTTTTTTTTCTAAATGAAAAACTTCGATTCTGTTTTTTGATTACGTTTACTTTAACCTTTAGAATTTTATTAGTCCAGTCGAGGTGATATCGGCCAAATGGGCGCAGTCACAATTCGTTGCTATACGGGCTCGTTTTATGGCATTTTTCATCACTTCGGCGACAGCTTCGGTCGAAAGATTCTCGCACTCGTGTCGAATGTGTTCCTTGAGGGCTCTCAGACTTGTTCACGTAAACACGGGACTTCAAAACACCCCACAAAAAAGTCTGGAACGGTTAAATCGGGCGGTCTTGCGGGCGAATAAAAACGCCAAACCAAAAGATGACGCGAGCGGGGAACGCCACCTTCAGATTTGACATTGGTCGCCATTTGCAAAACTAAAAGCAATAGAGTGATATCTTTTGGCTCACATTGTGTTGTCAAGAAGTGGCCAACTGGGTGTATACCTAAATGTATTTGTGTGTGTGCATATAGATAAGTCTGATTTTGTCGCTTTGGTATAAATAAGTCAAACTTTTTATTTATAATAAGTATTCGTTGTTATTTTGTTTCAATTAAAAAAAATATTTTTAAAAAAAGTAGCAGCTCTTTTAATACCGTAAGTACTCAAAAAACACTTTAAAAAATCACTGACTGGTTTTCAATGCATTATCATTAAGATAAAACAACAAATTTTACAGAAGGCAGTAGAGAAAGGGAAAAAGAATAGCAGCAGCAATTAAATTATTAAGTTAACATTCTTATTTTTTAATTGAATATGCCTACAAATTAATTTACAACGCACTAGAATTAAAGCAGCTGTCCCAAATCTTATATACCCTTTACATTGACCTTTTTGTATCCCCAGTGAATAACCCAAATGTTAATATCAAAACAAAATTATTTTGCATTAAAATTTTTATAAAATTGTCCGTTTGTATGGGGACACTATTCCCCCAAATCTTACCTAAATAATTTGTACTGCTTTGACGTCTAAAGCTGCAAAATTTTTTAACACACAGCATATTAAAAATTTCTTAAAATAGTAAGGGGGCTACTATTTCCCTTTGATTTTTCTCAACTTTTTTAACTTCAAAAATGTATTCATCATACTACAATAACTTTACAGCAGGTTTAAAGTCGATACCTGTAAAATTTTTTAAGATATAGCGCATTTAAAATTTTATAAAATTTTAAATTTTAATGAGGAATATTATTTCCGTTGCTCTTTTCCAAATAATTTTTCTCCACCAAAACGTTTGAAGTCAAAAAATTTAATAGATTTCAAGGTATTAATAATTTAAATTTTTATAAAATCAAAGTCGATAGAAGCCATAGGGCTTTCAAGTTTTTATTAAATGTATGCAGTTGTAGGGTGGACACTACTGCCTTTGCTTCTGTAAAAAAAATTTCCTCAGTTAAGAACTAAAAATATCCAAGAGCCAAGTTTGTAGGATTTAAAAAAAAACCGGTGTTTTCAAGTTTTTTGTTTTTATCAGTCTGTTGTGAACCCATTATACTGATTTTATACACCAATCTGCTAAAAAGTGTTTTTAATAGTAAAATCATGTTCCGTGAAATTTTCCTTTGCCATGGAGACTTGATTTCAACAGGTAAACATTCGGAAATGGTTAATCGATTCGAGTAAGGGTCCATTATATATTAATATTGTAGGAACTGAAAACGGAATAACAAACTGGTACATATCATTATTACTATAGAAGGGTATAAAAAGCACTAATTTTTTTTTAATTGCAATACAGGGCTGGGACTTTCTAACCTGTTTTTTAATTTTCTTGGTAAAATAACATATTTTTTGGAAATAAAATATAGAGACTGTGGAAAATATAAAATAAAATTTAATTTGTGCATTAAAACTGACGTTAAAATCGAATTTTTTAAAATCTTAAATACCGTTATAAAATCTCCAAACATAAAAGAAATATAAATGAACAACAGCTTAAACCATTAGAAATTAATTTGTAGCAATTTTTTAAGACTTATATTGTTGTAATTAAAATTAATTTCTTTTTAGGGTTTCGCTTTTAAGTTCATTTTTAGTACGTCAAATCAAAAGTATTTAATTTTAAAACCATTGAAGCTTGTGTTCGGCAATAAGTTTAAAAAAGAGCTGCAATTTATTCCATAATTAATCATAAAAGAGGCAAAAATATCTTTTCCTTTATTTGAAATAAAGTCTTGCAAAAATATAAAAACATTTCAAGAATCAAAATTTTATTAATGAAACAGTAAAAAAAAAATAAATTATGACCAAAATTTCAGTAAATTTATTACAAATATCAAACTGTTTTAATAAACTTAAACCTTACAATTTCTAGAGAACATAAAAATTAAAATCTTTTTAGTGCTTTTAAATCGATGTACAAACTGGCAAAACTGACTTATCTGAAACACCAACTTTTTATTTAGATGTAGACAAATAGATATAAAGCAAAATGTATTGAGTACTTTTGAGTAATTAAAGTAGCAATTATAAACTTTTATTTCCTTTTTACATCCAGATTTTTTATTATTAAAAAAATGAAATGTAAGTTCGAATGAGAAGGAAGGGTTTTCAAACCAAAAGGAACTAAAAAACACTGGAAACGTATGAAAATACAATATAGGAATATTAAATAAAATTAAAAAGTTGCGTTCAAGAGTCTTGCTATTCCCTGTGCTCCAATTCAACAAATTTTTCTCTTAAAAAAGAAAAACATTATAATAGAACTACCTTATAGCCAAGATATAGAGGGTTAATTATTAGGTAATTCAATTTGGAAACTTAATTATAACATGGCCCATACACTTTATGGGGTCGAAAATGAATATAGCAATTAACAGGGAAACCAAAAATAAGAAAAATACTATTTTCTTGCGACACATTAATCTATAATGTTGTTAATCATTTGTTTTATAACTTTTTTTAAATATTTTGTCATCGCTTTGTAAGGGCATATTTTTGCATATTTCAGCATATCTTGAAATGATTTTCCCTACGGGACATACTTTTTTGTAAAACCCATTTTTAAAGATTAATTAAAATTTTTAAATTAATTAATTTGTTTAAAGCATACATTTTTAGTTTGTGAGAGCATATTTTCAACTTATTACCGCATATTTTATTTGCATAAACTGCTTTTTAGAGCATGTTTTTGGTTGCCCTGAAAAATTTGAGCGAAATGACAAACTGATAGTTCTTATCACTATTTAAAGGGTGTCAATTGGAAAATTTTTTGTTCCTCAAATTCACTGCTTTAAATTTTTAAATTTATAGTCAGTTTAATATTATTTCCTTAATCCTTTTGCCTTTTAATTTCTTACCCAAAAACATAATAATTTAAGCAATACGTTTACGTTACACCTACTTACGAACATTTACGTTTAACTTGTGAACGCTTCAGAAGTTTAATGCTTTTAATTTTTCATTTACCAGTTTGTATAATTATTTTTCGTTGGGAAAAGGAATATTAAAATGAATTAAAGTGTTAAATTTGTTAAAACTGCGGGGCGCGGATTAAAAATGTATTTAAATTTAATTTTTAAGTAAAATATGGTTTAATTTTTAAATAAAGTAAATTAAAAGACTAAAGGGAATAAATAAATATAATTTAATTATAGACCGGAGGAAAATTTTGAATTATAAAGAAGAAAAAGAAAAGTAGGTTTATAAATAGCAGAAAGATGGAAAATAAAAATAAAAGTATAATAGGGTTTAGTTATTTGGAGAGGGCATATTAAAATTTTTTTTAAATATTTTTTCAACTCGCAATAAAATTCTTCTTCAATTCTATGTTTATAATAAAATTATTAGGACTTTTTGAAATAGTATTAGCCTAAAGCTGAGTATACATTATACCATTTTGTGATATTATAAGCATTATTGCTTTACTCTGGAAACCAATTTTAATAAAAAGATTCACTTAGTTTTTATATTAACATTCCAAAAAAGTTTTATATAATTATGACCACAAAATAAACAATAAAAAACTTAAAAAAAAAACCTAAAAATAAACTCCAAAAGATAAGAAAAATAAATATTTAAAATATGGCTAAAATATTATTAAAGTTTTTTCTTTAATTCTACAATGCCAGCAATTGAAACCACTACTTTTGTTAAAAAAGTTTGTAATGAAAGAGATAAGATTATTATTTGGCTTTATAAGATTTTTATGGCAGCTAAAAATGAAGAGAGTGGATGAAGTCAAAGGCAAAAATAGCTTAAAGTAAGTTTGTATGTCATTCTGTCTCGTTGGTAATATTTGTTTTATATGAGTTTTATTAGTATTTAATAGAAAGAGAATTTAATTAGATTACAAAAGAAAAGTTAGAAATAATTTTTTCACACATACTAACATGCAAAGTGTTATAAATACTTTGTTAATTAAAGCTACTAACTTTTCTAATGGCGCTGTCCTATTAGCCACAATGTCCAAATAGATTATAGTGGTAAGAGAGTGATACAAAAACAAATTTAGTTAACAAAAGCTATAAGAACTGGCTTTAAGGTTTTTCCTTTTTTACAGAGCAGAAACTCATTATTTAAAATACCTGCTTATTATTGTCCCAGAAATTACCTTTGTTAAGTAGAGTTATTATAAAAGTAGAATATTAAGGCACCATTTAAAAGATGTTAATGCTGTAGGAATAGAAAACTTTCCTTTAGAATTTTACTACGCCACAGAACAAGAATGATCTTATTTGTTGTAATTTCTATTTTTCTGTTTGTTTTCTTCTTACATTAAATTAATGGACCACGAAATGAAAAATATATGTAAGTCTGTAGAACAAAAAATAATTTTCAGTAAAAGAAAAGTTATAGACACAAGAAACAACAACAATAATCAAAGTAAAGACTAATGATGCAGTTGATGATGTATACTTTTAACAACACGGGAATGACTTAGAGGCTTAGAGAAGGAAAGCAATTTTGAGTTTGACCTATGTCTTTAACGGGTGAGCGGTGAAAGGAACATATTGTGGTAAGCCAGAGGGTGTGGAGACAAAATCAGAGGAAGGTTTTTATTGTTGTTAGCTTAATATAATGGTTTTAAAAAAACTTATAAGCAGACTACAAGAGATATTTAATATAATATGGAGGGAACGTAAAGTATTTTTATTACATAACGTCGTGTGGTTTCTTATTTACTGCACGGCACAACGAAGTGATTTTTTGACATATATTCAAGCAAGATTTCTGTCTAAATAAAAATATCTAAACAGACATTTTTTTTGAATATAAACTACAAGATCTTTTAGGTTTTAAACAATATAATAAACGTAGTTGCGATTAAACCAAAGATAGATAAAAAGTGCTTTTGCCGCAATTGATCATTTTGAACACTTATTAATTTTATTTTTTGTTTGAAATACAAAAAACAGCGTGTTTGTTGTGTGCAAACAAAATATTTTGTTTTTCATTATTATTCGATGCATGTTTGTTTTTTTTTTATTTTTGTTATCATTCTAGTTGAATAATTAAGCAAACTAATTTTAAGTAAACTGTGAAGTTATGGATGTGAAAAAAGTTTAGAGTTCAATATCTTCCAATATAAGCAATGTACCAAAAAAAAAATTGATTACAGATTCAGAAAAAGGACACTTCAATCATAAATATTAAATTCCTTCCTCTTTTTTTTTTGGAAAATGTGCCGTGCAGCAAATAAAAAACCACACAAAGATAAATAATTTTAAGCTAACAACAACACACTACTCAAATATTTATGAAAATAGAAGTTAAAGCTAGAAAGTAAGAGGTTAGACCTCGGGTACCTCTTTCGAAGTATACAGCCACTAAGAAGGAAACTCAGGAAATTCGGACACAAAAGGAATAAAATGGGTCAAAAAGTCAGTAATTTAATATTTTCTCAACTATACAGGATAGAAAGTATTGTATTCTACTTAAAAAATAACAGACAGGTGTCTGAAAAGGGGTAAAATGGCCAAGTAGGGAAAAATCTGTTTGTATAGTTAAGTTTATAGCAACCACGATAAAATAAAATTAAAAAGGATATTTTTTTACTTAAAAATAGGCGAACCTATGTATAGAACTTTTCCAAATATTGTGGACAGGGTAAAAACCATATTTTGATATCTTTGGTACGCTTTGTTAATTTTATACAAATAAAGATAGACACATAATCCAAATTGCGTTAAAAAAGTCTCGAAAAAATCTGAACAACGTCTTTTGAAACTTTTTTGAAATTTTTAACCCGAGGAATAAGAACTGATAGAAATAATGTGGTTGAGGTTTTTTTTGCAACTTCTTAGGCCTCATTATATTGTGGTATTAAAAGCGAAATATGTGGACAAAAAGTACCCATTTAAAATTTTTTGTACTTCTTTTCCTTTATTTAGGATTATGAGTATATATAAAGGATGTTAACGTTTTTGACCGAGATTGAGGTCTAATATCAATTAGGCTGTTAAAGAATATTTTATTGAACGTAAAATTAAGGACTTTTTGGTGTCTTTTATAACCTTATGATTACAAGTCGAGAGTCAACTAATGGGCCAAAAATACTTTTTTTGTTTTTTTAAGAATTTTTAAAGGTAAGCGTGTAGAAATAATACTTCAGAAAGCGATATGAACCCCGATTAAAGCCGCAGGATAACTAAGTGGACAAAAAGTATCTCTCTCACATTTTTAGTATATATTTTTACAGATTTTAAAACTACATGTAACTACGTGTCTTAAAATATAAAATCGATAACTATTGACACAGATTGAGTTTTGAAAGTCAATAAGGTGGTGTAAAAGTACTTTTTTATTTGTGGTATTTTTTGCATTATTGAAATTATAAGTGAAGAAATTTAAAATTGGTTTGATTGACCCAGATTGTGGTCAAAAGTCAAATTAGTTGATAAAAGATACTTTAATCAAATTTTTGCATTAATAAAAATAGACAATTAGAGGTTCTGCATTAAAATTGTATCGAAAATCATGTAAACTATTATTGAAATAAAAAATTTTATGCTTCTAGTACTCTTGCGCATTTATTACTTTGTTTTCTTAAGTAAATATTTAAAACTTAATTGCGCTTACCAAGTAGCGGGCTATAAGCCTAATTTTTTCGGTAAAGTAAAATTTCATAATCTTTTTGCGTTCACATGTATTCTAATTTAATTAATTTCACATTTTGTCATTTACATAAAACCAGGGACTGTAAATAATATTTTTTTTCGAATTTTCAATTAAAAAAAATATGTAGAAGAAAAGCCAAGTGAAGTACAGCATATTAATGGTATTAAATTCAAATTTCTGAAATTAAAGTGCTTTTTAAATTTTTGATTAAAATTTATTTTTCTGAAAATATAAGAAATATTTTTGGAGTTTTAATAATTTTTTTTACGAAGAATAAAAAAATTTTTTTAATATTATTTTTTGGCAAAAATAATTTATTATAACAAATTATTGTTATCATAGTTGATTTTTATAAAAATTTGAAAATAATTATTTCTGCTGAAAAAAATGAAATCGGAAAAAATAATATTCTGACTAAAATTATAAAAATTTAAAAAAAATTATTTTTTAGTTTTTTTTTTGCGTAATTATTACGTATTACAACATATTTGGCCGCTGGAAGTATTTCCCAGGATTACAGTTTTTGTAACTCTTCTAAAGCTGTTAAACGTCTATGTTCCCAATTTTATTATGAACAACCTTTAAAATATGTTTAATTTAAAGATACCACCCTATCTTAATGTTTACAATTTTTTCATATTTACAATTTATTTGCATAAGTAGGTACACTTCTCAGACAATTTTAAAAACATAAAAAAATAAACTTTTTATTAAAAGTTCTTTAAGTACAATTTTTCTATGGCTTTTGTTTTAAATTTAAACTTTCCCACGTTAAGTATATTTTTTTAAGTAAAACGACTCTTTTGGACAGGTGACATCATATTTAACTTGACTTAAATGTTATGACAAGTATTTCTTTTTTTGTCTTTTAATAATCTGAAAAGAAAAAAGGAACACAAAAACTTTTTAAGATGAAACAGAAAAAAGCAAAAAATAACTTAACAAAAAAGTTGATAAAAGCAAGCCAAACTGGACCATATTGTACCCTGCATTTATGTTTATTTTTTAGAGCGTTTTTTTTTCAGGATAAAATGAATTTTTGATTTTTGCAAGAGATTTTTTACTGAAGCCAGTGTCATTTATAAAAATTATTTTGAAAGCTTAAAATGAATTTTTCTTAAACCTTTTACTGTAAGGCACCAAAGTAAATATAATTTTTTTTTTTCTATGGACCTTGTTTTTTTTTTTTTGTTAAAACAATAGAAATTTACCGCGCCGTATATAGGGTGCACAAAATATTGTGGGATTTTTAAAAGTGTTTACTTGACTTAAATTGTAAGATTTTTTTTAACGATTTTGCTTTGTAGCAGTTTCCTAATGATTGTGTGTCTTAAAGATTAAAAGATTTATTATTAATTGGGATATTTTTAATAAAGTCTCCTTTAAACAAGTACTTATACTTAGTTCAAAGAAAGATTGAGGGTATAAAGAGGAAGCACTAAGAGTTAATTTGGGTAAAGTAGGAAATATTTGATTTAGTCAAGATATATTTCATAGCTGCTTGCACCACACAAACATACAAACGTATAGTATATTATCCAGCGTATTGGGCATACGGACGAACGGCGAACATAGATTAGTATAACCAACGCACTCGTTTGCCTCCGAAGAATGTACGTAACAATACAAGGATAAAGCTACACGTTGAAAAGTTGCATTCACAACTGGCAGCCCAAACTAAGTAACTCCACAAAGTTATCTAAATTTCTACGAAACCCCCCTCCTCCTGAGGGTATCATTGGTAAAAAAGATACCAATAGTATGACCACTAAGTGAGACACTTGCGCCAGTAGCAACTCGAGCTATGTCGGAGCAATGCCGAGAGTTGAGGAAGGAGGAAAACCGCCTAAACCAAAGAAAGAAAACAAAACTGGAAAGATGGCAATGGGAAACATCAAAAAAAGACTCGCTTACTGACATAACTTCGGGTAGAGAATAAAATCGGAGTCTGGTGGCCGACACCCCAAATGTGCTTAAGGTTTGAAGGAAGCGCTTCTTCGCGTGAAGAATACAACCAGCAACCAATTATAATTGAATATCCGCCCCCTATCACAAACAAGTTTAAATCAGCAATTGGCCAGTTAAAGAACGAGGTCGGAGGTGCAGACGAAATACCTTTAGAGCTGTAAAAGACTGGGGGAGAAGAGCTGGTAAGGTGTATGCATCTGGGAGTAGAAACCATGCCCATAGATTAGAGCAACAGTTTACTTTGTCTGATCCATATGAAGGGAAAAAAAACTTTTTACGCCAACTATTGCGAAATAGGTCTCCTAACCATCGCATATAAGATCCTGTATTGTGCGGAAAATTAAAGTCCGAACTCGACGAACTGCTGCAGCCCGCTTAGTGTGGCTTCTGGATGAAAAATCAACTATTGATTAAACTAACTATCGAAAATGCCCCTTTCGATACACCGTAAAGAGGAAAGTTAATTAAAATTTATTTTTTTTAAAAGACATTTGTTTTTGCTTTTATGTTTATTTTTTTTATGAACTAATTGTTTTCAAGACAAATTTTTGCTTTTTATATTTTGGCCGAGTAAGATTCGGCTGGTGTCGGTAGAAAAATGCGCTTTTTCAAATCAACGAAAAACAATAATTTCTTCTAATAAAAAAGAAATCAATAATGAACTTAAGCCAGAAAGCAAATATTTGTTTTTAATAGAAAATATTTTATTTAAACATAATTTTACTTAATATTGATCTTGCACGAAGTTTTATTGTTTCAGTTTTATATGACTTATGGATTCATGATTAAATATCACTTGTATATTCAAGATTTTAAAAATTTTAACAGTTAACTACGTGTTTACAAATCTGCCACTTTCCAGATTTTTCAGAAAAAAATTAAATTTATTTGCAAATACTTGTCAAGACACAAATGTTTTTATTTGTTTTCGTTAACATTTACAAATTCCATTATTGCGACATACTTTATCGAGCATAACGAATGTGGGAGACAAAAGAATTTCATTTTCTATTAGAGTACTAGTATATACAATGAAGTTGTATGTATCATATAAACTAAAAAGTATATTTCAAAAATCCGGGTTTAAGAGAACCGGGTTTTGAATAACCGGTTTTTGAAATTTTAGTTTATATTTCAGGTTTAAAGCAGCGAATTATATTTGATTCGTACATACAAACTTTTAACCAAAAACTTGATTTCGTAAATTGCACCCGTAATGCCTATTCAATGACGTGCGATTTAAAACCTTTTGATTAATTTCTTGTGGTGCTTAGCTTAGACACTGGTTTATGTTGGTAAACTAGCAAAAATTGAAAGCTTGTAGGCCAACATTGTTCCTTCATTTCATGACATTCGGCTAGCAAAGTTTAAGAAAAGTGGTCTAAGGTTCTATTTGCCTAGTTGAACGGTTTTTAGTCATCGGTATTCGGTTTTGCTTTGTTAACACTCTAGCTCTAAGCAACATAACCATACACGAATATAAACACCTACAAATTTGTTTACAGATATTTACGTACATAAGTATTTTTGTTTGTAGTAATGTTTGTTGCAACGACGCATAAAAATGTACCAACAAATTACAACAGAATTACAAAAAACTGACAATAACACATTAAGGAATAATTTCAAGAGAAAAACAAATTAAAAAAGAATTTATGCCGCTAAAAGCCACGTTCTAAAACCACACAAAAACCTAAACAAATAGTAAAATTTAGTTAAAAAAGCAAACACTGTAAAAAAATAAAAAAAAAACAAAATGTCGTCGGTTTCTTATTAAAAAAGGTGCAGTATACCGAAAACTTTACCTTCTTACAATATGCTTTCCATACATTCACCTTAAAGTTGTAAATAGTTTTTGAATTCTGTTGAAAATTAAAAGATATAAAAGTACACCTACAACAGGAATCAGTTTTCCATCTGCTCTGCGAATGCCCTGCTCTGGCTGTGAAGAGGCACAAATTCCTGGGCCATTATGTACTGGATAGCTTAAAAAAGTATCTGCGATTGGGTTGAACGACCTGTCGAGATACATCAACGCGACAGGGTGGGTTTAGTACTCCATTTTCTCTTGGACCATGGTTTAAGGGGACCTATGACCTATCGAGTGGTGTGGTGTTGTCAAAATGGGGTAATTTAGACTCTACTTGACAGTTTGCGTGCAGCGAACTACCACGAAAACCATCCAACCAACACCTACAACAACTTACTTATCTGCTTGTACACATAAATTCAGCCAACACGTGCCACAATTTTGCCTTAACTGCAACATTTTATAGTCGGCTTAAAGTTTGCCATCAGCCTGTTGTCACTTCTTAAATAATTCTTTTATTTAATTCTTGCTGTAGTGTCGTAATCATGTCGTTGTTGGTTGTGAAAAAAAGAACTGCAGTTGAGATTTATGATTTCCTCGTGCACTATTTGTAGGTTTTTCTATTTTAATAATTTATTTTTTCTTTATGGTCTTCTTAAATTAACTTGATGATTTTTAATCACGACAATAAGAGAGAAGTAATGTCGCTTCTTTAGGTTTTGGTCGTGCGTTTTTGAAATATATAAATAAGAAACACTGTACTACTGTGGAGCAGTAAGTGAAGTAGCATATTGTTCTGTTGTTAAAAAGATTTTTAGAGATTTTTGCAAGTTGGTAAAAAATAATATTTGTTTTGAAAATGTTTAATCTATGACTCATTGTATATCAGTAATTAAGAACCGTTTTTAAACAACTTTTAATTAAATCATTTAAAAAGAGAAGAATAAGTTCGGCGTTAAAAAAAATTACCGTTTCCTTATCAAATTGCCTTTAGAGATGCATTGTTTTCCAACAAGATGTTTTACCCTATAAGATACTTTTGTTTAAGCTTTTTCTCAATCTATCCCTATAAGAGTCACCTAATGTAACCTTAAGCAGGTTATATGGGATAACCGGGTTCTTTCTGGCTAGGCAGTCAACATGGCTGGAATATTCTTTAGTAATAAAAAGGAAAATTAAACATAATCAAATTTCAACTGAAATTTAGAGCTCGTCGAGTGATTTCTGATTTGCCGCACAGAACAAGCTCTAACTTTTTTTTTCGAATCCACACTTTCAGAGTTTACTAAACATTATGTTGCTTAGCGATTCACTTTTTGCGATTTTTTTATTTGATAATTAACCATAAAATACAACAAAACTAAGGTATAAGGTATTATGTAATAAAAAACATACTAAAGAATTTGCCGTTTTTCAAATAAGGAAAATATTCTAAAGTTAAAAATGATCAAATGCGGCACGAAAAAAAATATTTTAGATTTAATTTTTTAAATATTCTGTTCAAAAATGAAGAAGATCTTAAGGTTTTTGTTTCAAAACAATTGCCTCTACCGATGATTTTATTTAAAAAAAATCTACCCTGTATTTTTGCCAAAAAATTAATGCAAAAACTCTTTATCAAGTTTCTCAAAATCACGTAGCTGTGCCGTGTGCCAAATAAAAACGAGCTGTAAGTCACCAGTTTCAATTTGCAATATAATTATTTTTGGCCCGTGAAACTAGGATACGTATCGGGCACATAAGTTGGTAAAAAATATTTTTGCCGCTCAAAAAATTGTGTTTTTTAATTAGAGTCGTTAGAAAATTTCTTATTTGCATTATTAAATTATTTGGTGCTGTAAGAACAACTAAGGTTATTTTAGGTTAGGTCGAAAACAGCATATTATAAAGAAAGACTGCAAGTCTAGCAGGAAAGAAGAAGAGGTTGGGGAAGATTTTCACAGAAATTGATTGATGCGGATTTAATGAGCAATGTCTGGTATAACATCAGAAAAAACCATTGGACTTTGGTCTGTGCAAAAGTTGGTTAGTGGCATAGAAAATACTTTATCGATTGCATATCCTTCCCGCATTCATTTCAATTGCTTTTCCCATCCAAATAAGGTGTGATTTTAGGTTTGAAGGACCCGTTGTTAAACTCATCACTTAACTTGATTCAGATTTTTTCAGTTTCAGAATTTCTCTAGCCCAATCCTAATTTGGGTCGCCCCAGAGAATTTTCGTCATACTACCAATTTTATAATTGTTTAAAAGTGCTCTGTGGGGACCTTCTGCCCACAATTTTACCCTGTCCTTTTCACTATGGGCTGAAAGTCCAGCTTTTAGGGCAACAAGTCCAAATTTAAAGTTAAAAATTTTTCAAAAGTAATGAATAAATGTAAAAAATTAGAATCAGATGACAACTCATTATTTTATGTCAATCTGTCAAAATTATTTCAACATGATAGAAATTTTGATTATTTATAATTTTTGTTGTAAAAACCAAAAAGTTTCATTTCTGCCACAAAAAAACTTAAAAAATTGTGGGAGAAGTTTGTTATAATCATGACTTTTTAATGCGAATGAATTTAGTAGAATAGAACAATAATTTAAAAAAACGACAACAATAACAACAAAATATCAAAACCAATGAACAAATCAGTCTGAATTCCGCACAGGCCCCACACAATAGGAAAATAGTTATGACTTGTAAACCACAGAAATTTACATTTCTTATGGCAAGACATTATGACAGACAGATATTTAGAAGATATTTTCTTGGTTTTGTACATTTATTTTAAAGTTTGACTGGCAGTGTTTGTCTGTTTGCCTGATTATAATAAATTTTATATAACTCTTTATTATTTATGTATGTGTTGTGTGTTATATGTGCAACTAAAGAAGAAGACTAACTGCCACAAATTGCTACTACTTTTATATTTTATTTTCTTTGAGGTTCTTGTTGCTACTGTTGCCTGAGCTTGTTTGTATGTGTAGGTGGTGGCGGGTTGCAATTTGCGCAAATGATTTATACTATTTTGTGTTAGAATATTAAAAAATACTGTTTGTGCATTAAACAATTTATTACTGAAGTGTTTATTCTATTTGTTGCAATAAGAGATTATTTTTGTGAAATTAAGTTTATTAAAAACTAAATATTCTGGTCAGCTTCGCTACCGTCTTTAGATCAGTAAATAAAAAAATTTAAAATAGTTGCATGTTTTATTTAACAAATGATTCACAATATGGCAACAGACTTGTTTTAGTTGCCGTTGGGCAACACAGTTTTTTTGCAGTTATTTTGTCCGATCGTGTCAGACAAGCATAAGACTGCCTTTATTGCCTTTTTATTAAAATGGAATTGCTAGCTATCCCGGTCCGATTCGATTCAAAAACTATAATCGATATATGCTTTAAATTTTGCGAAATTATTTTTTTTAACATTTTTCTATTTGAGTCAAACATTTTAAGGGTCGTATTAGGGAAGAGGTGTCCCATGGGAAATTATATTCTTTTTAATAAGGGGTGATTTATATAATCTTAAAATTTTATTCAATAGCCAATCAAAAAGAAAATTTTAAAAAAACAAGCTGTGCCGAATCTTTGTACCCTTTACATTGACCCCGAACTTTCTTTTTTTAATTTTTCTCCATTTTTTTAATTTTGAAATATTTTTAATTTTGAAATAGGGGTCAGTGTCATATTTTAACTCTCTTAGGGAGACTCCGGGGATGTTGTAAAGTTTTTTACCATATTTTTTTTATTTTGCATGGCAACCCTAGCTGGTGATAAGAGGGAAAAATGTTCCACAAAAATGTTTGGATGGAAAAATTAATTGGGGTCGGTCTTACATTTGACCTTTTGACCTTTGAAAAAGCACATTAGAAGCTGTGGGATCGATATATTTTGCTGGATTTCAATAGCGATTTTCTCGCAGGTATTTACGATAGTTTGATACTACATACTTACGGATCTATGCGTATGGATTTTGTTCTAAAAAAACTGGGGAAATTGCAGTATTTTTTCTATATCTCGGTCCGTGGTGAACCGATTTTGCTTTAAATAGCGATTATTTCAGGGATACTTTTGGTAGTTTGGCACTAATACCTGGTCCGTAGTACTTAAATTGACTCCGAAAACTTGATTAAAACAGACACACAGACAGACATGGCTTATCACTATGCGAAGGGTGTAGAAAGAGAAAAACAAATTTGAAATTGCCTTTATTCAATTGACTTCTAAGTATGAATTAAATTTTTTTACCAATTTTTTAGGAGAACGCGAAGCGGACCGTGATAGCTAGTAACGAATATTGGAAACATTTTTTTCTAAAACACACGGGTATTTCCTTTAAAAGCAAAAAAAAAAAAATTCAATGGTTTTTTAACATTTAAAAAAAGTTACCCAATGATTATGATGTTTCCTGTATTTATTAAGGAAACAAAATTAATTTATATGTTTTATTGTTTAGTTTTTTTCTACATTGTTATTATGTTTTAACAACAAAAACTTAATATCATAAACTACGTTAAAAGATATTAACTTTCATTTGGTTTTAAACTCATACTTGTACGACTTTTTTCTTGCAATTTGAATTAAACAATTAAGTAACATGTTGGGCTTATTATATTTCATAGCATGTTATATAATGGGGCAAAAATATTAAACCGACAATAAAAGAAATGTACTATTATTAATAATATCATATTTAAAACAATAGAGAGTGCAACATTAAAACTAACATTAGATTGAATATTTTATTAAACTCCTCTTTTATAGTTTTTACAATCCAATTGAAGTCGGAGTATTCAAAAGTAAAAAACTGAACATCAGTTTATATCATTCATTCATTTATTCACTCGTTTTTCACGCATTTATTCATCCGTCTTGAAAATATATTTATTAAATTTTTAATATTCGAATATACATCTATACTTGCACTAAAAAGTGCATTAAATTTTTAATTATTTTAATTATAGTTTTATGACTGTATGAATAATTTTTTATTTAATGAATTTAAAACACAACAACAAAAATTACAAGAAAAATTAAAAAAAATACAATATAATCACAGAATAATAATTGTTTAAATAAAGCTGTAAATCATAATAAAGATCTTATGTGTTTAATTTTTTTAAATTCATTAATTCATTCATAATTACGCAACTTTTTTTTAAATCTTTTTTGTTTTAAGTTTTATAAAATTTTTTTTATTACTTTTGCTTAAATCAACTAAGCACCACTTGAACTTCACCATCATTTTATAATCTTTCTTTTTTATGGGTTTAATTAGAGTGTAATTTTATTTTTCTTTTATGAAAAAGTTGATTTTAATAAACTTAATCCTCTTTTAACTGGGATTATTTTCACTAACTTTTAATTTAAGTAAAATGCTCATACTTATTTAGCAGCAGGAGCTGATATACGAAAGTTTTTAGGGAAATCATTAAAACTCTCACGTTTTAAAAATAAAAAGTTTCTGCCTTAATTAAATAAATTCAAAATTTTCTCTTTTTTAATAGCAAACTAGCAGTTAACCCACTGCTTTGTAAGCGCAGTTTTGAATATTATTATTTTAAACAAAGCCTTAATATCGAGAGAGTACTATGAGAATAAAAGAGTGGAAGTATTTACCTTAATTTTATATTTCTATTGTCAAAATATTAAAACATAGCAAAAAACTACATTAAATACAAAAAGTACTTTCTGCCCACTTAATTAACTTTTTGTGTCAATTTTCAAAAGATTTTTATTTCACATTTATAAAATCATAATATAAAACAAATGCAGAAAGCAGGGACCGTAATAGCTATGCTACTCGTAAAAGTAATATTCAATAATTAATAACAATATTTATAATTTTTTACCAAAAACAATTAGTATTATTTTCTGATTTTTGTTATTTTTGGCAGATTAATTGTTATTTTTAATTTTTTTTAAATTTAATTATAATAACCATAATCGCCGATTTTTTGATTTTAATATTAATTAAAAATTACCAACTCTTTCTCTAAAAACAATAAATAAAAATTAATCTAAATAGTACCAATATGCATTTCTTTCCAATTTTCAACCGTTTAGGGACCAAAATTGAAAAAAACCCCTTTATGATACGGACCCGGCGAAAGTAACACTTACGTTGTACATTTCAGGGGTACTAAACTACATACGTTGTAAGGGTATTATAAGAGCTACCTTAAATTTTTTCAATTCTAGGTCGATTAGAGCATGTAATAAAGTCCTTCGTGGGTGCGATATAAGTTCAAAATCATAAGAATGGTTCATTTTAGACCGTTCTTACTATAGAAGACTTTTTATCATGCATTGGTTCGTAACATAAAAAAATGTGGTTTAGGGCAAACAATTGTCGGGCTTGACCAACTATATTTTTTTTAATTTTTTATAAATGATTGAAAAACGATAGGAAAAAATCGATTTTTCCACTGGTTTATTTTAACTGTTAATTTTTTTTTTAAACTTTTTAACGACTTTAATAAACCACAATGACTGTTTTGCAATTAATTATTTTTTTTATTGCACATAGTAATCATATTGTACTAAATGATTTATAATATGATTATTATATTGAGTGTTACATTTTTATTTCTATTAAATTATTTTTTTTACTATTTTTTCAATAAAAAGTTAATTATTTGGTTATTAGTTATTGCATGAATACATTTATTCTAGTTGTTAAAATTTACTTCAGGTTATATAAAAAAATTAAAACAAATAAATTATAGATTTGTTACAAATAACATGCGTTACATGTTATTAAAATAAAACATGAATGGAAAAAAAATTAATTGACATATTTTATTTTTATTTAAAAATTTTTATTTTATTTGCAAAATCATTAATCTAGGTTTATTAATTAAACTTGATTTATTCTTAAAATTTTTTCATTGAATAGATTGACATTCAAAAAATTTTTTTTTACATTTTTAATTTATTATATTACTAAAATTTTAAATAAATAAAAAAATAGCTGAGGTTATATTGCAAAAGTCAAAGTCAAAGTTTTCTGGTAATAGTGCCTTTAATTGTACATCTTGACGAGACAAAAAGACTAATTACCGACATATTTTGGAACGTATGCACCGATTTTTTTCTAAAATAGTGGGTAGTTTTAGGTGTTTGATTATATTTCGGTCCGTAGTTAACCGAGCGTGCAGATAAATTTTGTAGAAATTATAAAACCGTTTTTATTTTTTTAAGCTTACGTTTCTTTTTGTCATGACACAAACATGTAATAAAATCACACTCTTTCAAAAGGGAACATACAATTTTTATCTTTTTGTAATCGACCCCTCTTCAGGCTACTGTATTTTATTAGTCTTATCTTCGATAGTAAACAAACTTGTATATATGACGTAAAGTATTAAATGATTAAAATATTGAATGAATAACTAAAATCTAAAAACAGTATCTGCATCTGCCCAAAAAAGGGGACAAATTAGTTTGTCATGTTACTTTAATTTCCTGCTTTTAAGAAGTAAAATTTTACAAAAAAAATCTTAACAAGATACAAACGATTTCTATTTGTTTTCTTTAGACTTTAGATTTATAATAATCCAGCAACTAAAGGTAAAAGAAATAAAACTGCTGAAGGAAATTGTCGTAGTAAATGAAAGCTAAACTGGAATTCTTGGAAGTAAATTTGAGTTATAAAAAAAGATTTTAAATAAATTATTTTCTTTAACTAATTTTTATAATCACAGTATGGAACAACAAAATTAAAAAATAATGAACCTAAGGTGTTTGGCGTTTGAATCTTTTTCTTTTCAAAGTAATGCTTAATTAAAAAAAATATATTGATTAGAAATTAAATCGATCTCTCGCTAGTCTACGAATTTATAATTAAGAATTTAATTATATACATTTACACAAAATAAGTATTAAAATTAAACAAAATGTATGTAAGCTTTTTTATGCTGAACAAAAATAATAATTAAAAATTTGATAGTATCAGCAAAGAACTTAATTGTTTTTAAAAAATAAATTCCAAAAATAATAAAAATAATTATTCTTTAAAAAATAGCAAATCGATACGTTTCTGTTAATCTGAAAGGCATTTTAATTTGTGTTGTTCGAAATTAACAACGAAATTTCCGATAACAAAACCGGTTATTTTTTCTGAAATATTTTCCATAACTAATAATTAAAAAGTAATTTTATTAGTAGCGGCAAAGAAGCATACTAAGTTTTCAATTTAATAAAAATTTTGCTTTAGCATTGGTTAACTTTTTTCACCTGACAGTAAAGGTCATAATTATTTTCATCTCATTTGACCTAAGCCAAAAAAAAGGTCAAAACATTAAAAATTCGTAATATACATAAATATTTGAATACCACAAATAAATAAAGACTTACCACACCTCAATCAATAAAAAGCATTACAAAAACAATATACAATCATGTTGTTCGAATAAACTATTATTGGTTTGTTTTGTTCTCCATATACAACTTACCTGAAATGACAAAAGAGAAAAAAAAGGAGATAAAAAATTGATATAAATTTAAGTTTTTATAAAAACGAAGTGTTGATGAACAAAAGTTTTTTTGAAATTTATATTATTTAAACTAAAGAAAAAGTTCATAAAAGAAAGAACTAAAAGTTAGATTAACGGTTTATATATGAACACACAGTGGATGGACGAATGGATGGAAATAAACTTTTTTACGACCAATAATATCGCCAGAGCGTAACAATAGTAAAATATGTTTTATTTCCTCAAAGGATGTTTCAGTTTGAAAAATTTTACTACTTCTTATTTTTTGCTCTAGTGCTAAACGTAAACTTGGGAAATATGCATTTGCAAAATAAAATGGGAAAAATTAAAATTTAATAGCAACTTAAAGTGTGCTTTAAAATATTTATTTTATATATCAAGTAAAAACGAATTAAGTCCAGAGAGTAACTTGATATGTTTAATAAAAAGAAATTACTTGCAGCATGTTAGATACTAAAAAACTTTGAGTTTCTAACAATAAAAAAAAATAAATTATTAAGTTTTTAATTCATTGTGTGGTGGGCAGTTTGTCAGAGCGAAAAATATTATTTTTCATTAATTACATTGTCCAAAAAAAAAGCTTTAAACCAAATAGAAATAAATTCCAAGCGTTAGTTTTTCAATGTATTAACGATTCCTTCTTACATATTATAGTAGAGCATAATTTAAGGCAGAACGTATAAATACAAGAGGAGTTTTGTATTTCGCCACTTGCCTATAGACAATAGTATCCTTCAACACAGATATATATGGAAAAAGTCTTAGATAAAACTTTAACTGATTCCGTTTTCTTTTTCTGCCTTATACCCTTTCGGTTCCGTTCTTAAAAAAAGAAAATATTAAAAGACTTAAGTTCTTCCCGGATAATGTCGCCGCAAGGTTATGAAAAATGCTACGATATCCTTTAAAATAATCAGAGTGTTTCTAACTGTCTTGTTTAAGAGAAGAAAATCTTTTTGTAACTAACTTTTTGACGTTCAGAAAAAAATATTGCGTTTTTGTGGGAAAAATATTTTACTTTTGTACAAAAAATTATAAAATTAAACAGAAAAAAAGGGGCCAAATCGTTGTATTCGATTTGAATCGAAATTTAACTTGATCCATCGAGATGTCAATGCTTTAATATAGGAATTCTAATAAGAATTTTTTAATTTCGATTCGAATCGAATGCGACGATTTGGCCCCAAGGTACATAATTAAATACAGTAATTATTATATGTTAGTATCCTTTACTTTTTTTGTGAATGTAAATTAATGTATGCAGTGCTTATTGAACAAAATAAATCTTCATTTACATGCAGTTTAAAACGTTTGTTCTATTGTAAAATATACCACTTTGAAGGGCCTAAAAAATTTAGCAAATGTGCCTTAGTTTTCCATAGAAAAATAGCTATCCTTAGACTTTTTTTAATAATATTTAATTTATTATTGAATCTTTACTTCTGTGAATTAGCAATAAGTAATAAAATCTTAAATTAAAATATGTAATATTTGTACAGCACAAATTACAGTTATTCAATTCAGATGGTTTTATCTAAGAGCAACAGTGTCCTTCTTCTTCAAATGGATGTGTTTCCAGACTGTTTAAGTACTTGTTCACATAGATAAGAATTTTTGAACACAACTAGTGGATCATGTAGATCCTTGTGGGTGTTGCTGTTTTAATGTACCAAGGAGCACCAGTTATTATTCTTAGAATTTTGTTTTGACAACCTTAAATTTTTTTGTTAGAGGCGGAGGTAGTGCCCCATAATTGTACTCCGTAGCATAAAATTGGTCTCAAAATTAGGTTGTAGAGCTAAAGCTTACAACGGAGACAAAGCACAGAGTTTCCTACAATTAGCCAATGAATTGAGGCTGTTTTCAAATTTATTTCTGTTGATTTATCATCTTCGTATGACTGCCATGCGAGGCGACGATCTACATATGTGATTGCCAAGGTATTTCACTTCAAGGTGTTAAGGCACTATCTGGTTATTAATATAGATTGGGAAGCACCTTTTTTTGCGTAAAGTAAAAGTAACGTGGGTGCATTTTTGTTCTTTCATTTTTATTCCCCATAACTTTGCTTAGTTCTCTACGTGGATTATATGATGCTGTAAATGTTTAAAAGGCCTTTTGAGGGTCTTTTTGAGCGCTAACAAAAGCGGTATCGCAAATGTCGACGTATGTATGTATTTTACTATCGGTTTGCATGTCTTCTGTGTAAGAAAGGTACAGAATTGGTTAAGGAAAACTTTTATTACCAAAAATTTAAAAAAAAAAAAACAGAAATTACTTTATATTTTTCAAAATCTGTTGAACTCAGTATGAGAAATGTTTCTATTTTTATTGGTTTAAAGGTTACGAAAAATGCGTTCTAGTATATAATTTTTGCCCTTTTTTGGCTCCTTCAGGGTCATAAACTCAAAAAGTACTAAAAACCTATTATAATCAATACTTATAAGGTATCAATACCTTTTTTGAACCATTTTCCCCCCTTAAGGTTAATATTAAAATAGGCAAAAATATGTTCAGCTGTCGAGTACAATTTTAATTATATTTCTAACTTTAATTGTTTGAAAGTTATAAAGTGGGCCCAAGCACTATCAGAGTTAAGTTTAAACGCTGTTTTAGTCCTTTTCTATTGTTTTAAAGACAATACGATGTTTTTCAAATTCTTCTTTTTATCGTATATAGTTAAGGAGATACCAGCTTAACGCTTTTTCTCTGTTTGGTAAATTTTACCCCCTTAAGAGCTCGAATTTCTTGAAGTCCTGTCTTAGTGGATCTAAACAACGGAAAAGTACCCGCTCCAAATTTCAAGCTCTTGTCTATACGCGTTAGGGCTGCACGTTGATAACTGAGTCAGTCAGTCAGTCATTACCACTGTTAAATTAAATACATAAACAGATTGATAGTAAAATATAATTTTTTTTTTACGTTTTTCATATAACATCATAGGTAGTACACTCAAAAAACTATTAATGTAAAATCTACTGGAAATGATATTTAAAATAACTGGATATTCATTTAAAAACCCTCCAACTAGATATTCGTTAAAATCAAAAAAACATTTTATTCAAATTCAGCCATCAAAAAAATAACTTACATATTCGTCTAAAATTAACTATATTTTCTGTTATTTACAGCTAAACACAAAGTATCGGAAAAAAATTAACAAAATTAAATATTACCAAAAAAACAACTGACAAAATTAACTGCACAGGTATCACAAAGGGACCGAGGAAACGGACCCAAGTGGGCTGCACAACTATCACTTCATTACTTCCGCAGCCGCCTGTTCTACCTAACCTAACCTAACTGCAACGGAAAATCAGTATTTTTGTTTATTTGAGGCTTTGAATAACCCTTCAAACCAGTTAAAAACGAATAATTTATTGAAATTTAACTGTTTTTTAATTTAAAAACAACTTTATGGATTACTTCCTAAATAACTTACAGTCAGTTACTGTAATAATTTTTTGAGTGTATATATGTAACTATATTTTATATTTCATATTTTTAATAATTAACATAATTATTTAATACTTCGGAAGTTACAAATTTAATATAGTCACCAATAAAATATGAATAAAATAAACAAAAATTTTTCTTATTGGCTTTACCTTTAAAGAAATTTTAAAGCTTGCTTTTGCTTAAGTCGGCCAAACAATTTCTGTGTTTTTTTTTTGTTGTCTCGTAACAAAAGAAATTATAAACACAATGTTTTATTTTAAACAATTTCAAACATACATATGTATGTATGTATACATATTTTGAAACACATTGCAACAAATATATGAAATTAAAAACAAACAAAAAATTGTATACACAAGTAGAAATTTCAAAACATAACAAAAAAGTTTATTACTTTTTTACTATAACGAAATTTTGAAAATTTGTTTTTAAGTTGCATGTCGGTCCGACCGCATATATTATTGAATATTCAATTTTGAAGAAAAAATCAGCTAGAAGAGAACTTCGATAGGCCAAGTAAATGAAAATTAGGTGCTTTTAAAATTTTTGATACCTTTTTTTTTTTTGGAAAAAATAGTAACAATTTTTTGATTTTTTTGGAAAAATAATAAATTTTTGATATTTTTTTTTGATATTGTCTTAACTGATATTAAAAAATAAACAACTTTTATTATTATAACTATTTGCTAATAAAATATAAAATCTTAAAATAATTATCTATCTATTCAAAAATACATATGTACGCTGATCAAAAATATATATTGATTACCCTTTTTTAAAACATAAATAACAGAGAGATTAGCGTCATGTGTTTTTTTGGTTTTAGGGATATACTTCAAAAAGTGTCTGGGAAAAGTTTATAGGTAAGCATATATGTATATGTACATTTTTTTTGCTTTCAATGCACGTTTTTTATTTGTTTTTTCTTAACGTAACGGCAAGTTGCCAAATATTTATGTCTGTACATAAAGAATATTAGCTTTGACAAAAACTGTAAAAGTAAATTAATTTAAATTTTAAGTAACTTGCTGTATTTTTGGTTACTTGATAGTAATTTTTTTCATTACTTTTATAAACAATTTTTTGTTAGTTTTTATATACATATGTACATATTTGTTTTTTGCTTTAAGTTGCTAATTTTACTTAAATATTTTAGTATTTTATCAATTTAAAATACATATTTAATAAGAAATAAAAAAAACATTTTTAAAGCAGCACTAGACATCCATTTAATGATTAAAATGCTCTTGAATTTGTCTCTGAAGTGGTTCTACAAATTGATTTTCTAATAATAAAACTAAAAAGCTTAAAACAAAAAAAAATTACTCCAATTAAAATATGGATAAGAAATCGTGAACAAAAACTATAGAAGTTATTCATAACAAGCAATATAAATTATAGGATTTCTTTAATTTATTATTTTTATGTCTTCGTTGTCTGAAACAAATTTACTGCGAAATTTACTTATTGTTTTAACATTAAAGAATTCGATTACGTTTTCGCTTAAAAATATTACCAGACATCAACAGTAAAAAAATCAGTCAGTTAAACGGTCATTTATTTTGAAACGTTCTTTTTCTATAGCTGCTTATAGCATTACCGTCGTTGTGGTTGTTGCCTATGGAGTCCAGAAAATGTTTTTTTATGTAAACATCTCATCGTATTACTGATGCCAGCCAACTCAGCAAAATAATAGTCCAGTAAAATATTAAGCAGCATTAACAATTCTTAATAATCAAAAATTATGTTAAATAAAAATAGAGGAAAAAAATTCATAACGAAAATTAAAAAAACTGCAAATGGCAGCAGCAGTTGCAGACAATAGACTTAATAATGACTAAAAAAGATTGACAGAGTTTTTAAAGAATTGCATGATTTAAAATAAAAGAATTTAAGAGGCGAAAACCATTACGACTTAAGTTATAAAAACCAAATATAAATAACTTTGATGTACATTTATGTTTTTTATTCTTTTTTTTTTTGAAAAAATTTATTTTTTCGAGCAAAAATAACTATTTTTGTTTTAAGTATTTTTTTTTAAACACAATAAAATTTTGCTTAACTTTTAGTGGTGTAAAACGGTACCTGCGAGAGACATGATTGTTAACTTCTCTTGCGAAACTTTAAGATTATTTTTTATTTTTGCTTATTAAGGCAAAGAAGCAGCAGGTTGGGGTAAGAAGGCATGGCACATCCCATATAACTAACACACATTTTATGCCATATCCTAAGAGCTGTCATACCTAAAATCTTAAAAAAAATTTTTTGTCAAATAAGTTCTTCAACGTTTTGGCAGCCTTGAAATTATCAACTTAATTCTCAGGTTAAATCATAGAATTGCACAGCATTTCAGTTTAAGATGTGCTTACGGTGGAATTATATAGCTGGCCCCACTTGAGAAACTGCTCTTCAGCTAATACTCCCCTTATGTCAGAATTTTATACATTCTCTTTATTTTAATTTAACTTACAGTTGCCAATACGTATATATCAGTATTCAAAATCTTTAAATGCGAAAAAAATATTGTATTTCTTTGATAAATCTTCATAACTTCTAATTTATATTCGAAACAAATTCTTTCTTCCATGTTTTTATTTTAAAAGAAATTTTGCGTGTATATTGTCAAAGAATTGAACCAAATAATAACATACATGACGTGAAAACAGCGATTTTTTTTTAAATTATTTGTAAAAAATAAAGCTTCCGACTTTTTTTCGAATGAAGAATTTATCCATTCAGGTTACTTTGGCTAAACTCTTGCAAAACAAACATTTCATTTCTAAAGAATACAAAAACTAAAAAATCAGAAATAAGAAATAAAGCAAACAAAAGTCAGGGAAATGACGTGCACCATTAAAATAGAAAGAAAATAAATTATGAATATTAACATTTTTTACCAATGAACTGGCATTAAGCCAATTTAACACTTAGAAAAATTTGAAAACATAAAAAAAAATACAAATCAGTAGCCTATATTAAGGCCTCGTTTATGCTAAGAGATACATATTATAATAGCTTGCAAGGCCTTAAATACTCTTAAATACTACTACTATATATATTCATTTTTGGAAAATATTTTTTTCAAATTATTATTTTCAGTGTATTTTATTTGCACATTGCAGAGATGCTAAACAGGCATCAAACTTTTAGCACTGTTTGGATTAAATTGTTTTTATATATAAACTTTTTTATGCAGACGTTGAGATTATTTTTATACCCTTCACATAGTGATAGGGTATATATCACTTTGTCATTCCGTTTGTAATTTCTTTATTATTCATTTGCGACCCCATAAAGTATATATATTCTGGATCCTTATAGATAGGGAAGCCGATTTAGCATTGTCCGTCTGTCCGTCTATCCGTCTGTCCATCTGTCCGTCTGTTGAAATCAAATTTACGGAGTCAAATAAAAAGATACCGACCAGTTATTGGTGTCAAACCACTAAAAATATCCCGCAGACAATCGCCATTTAAAATCAGCAAAATCGGTTCACTATTGACCGAGATATAAGCGAAAACCCAGAGTAACCCATTTTTTTTAGGACAAAATCCGTGCATATATCCCTATATAACTCAGTAAGCATAGTCACTCTTGCCACAAAACTTGACACGGATACTCCTAAGGAAGGGACCTAAATAATAGAAAAATTTTTTTCAGATAGGACCAGGGGAAGGGGTATTTTTCCTACAATTGCACAAATGTGGTAAAATATTTTATGCGCTATATCTCGTAAACTATAACAGCTATCGACTTAAAATGTTCTACAAAAAGTAATTGTACGCAAAGATCTACACTTTAAAGAAAAAAATTTTTTGAGTGGGGGCAAAAAAAGTGGTAGCTCCCATACAAATCGACAATTGTTATAAAATATTCGATACGCTATATCTCGGAAACTATAACAGATATCGACTTAAAATGTTCTACAAAAAGTGATTGTACGCAAACATCTACACTTTAAAAAAAAATTTTTTTGAGTGGGGGCAAAAAAAGGGGTAGCTCCCATACAAATCGACAATTGTTATAAAATATTCGATACGCTATATCTCGGAAACTATAACAGATATTGACTTAAAATGTTTTACAAAAAGTGATTGTACGCAAACATCTACACTTTAAAGAAAAAATTTTTTGAGTGGGGGCAAAAAAAGGGGTAGCTCCCATACAAATCGACAATTGTTATAAAATATTCGATACGCTATATCTCGGAAACTATAGCAGATATCGACTTAAAATGTTCTACAAAAAGTGATTGTACGCAAACATCTACACTTTAAAGAAAAAATTTTTTGAGTGGGGGCAAAAAAAGGGGTAGCTCCCATACAAATCGACAATTATTATAAAATATTCGATACGCTATATCTCGGAAACTATAAAAGATATCGAAATCAAATGTTCTACAAAGAGTAATTGGACAAGAAGGCCTACGCTTTTAAGAAACATTTTTTTGAGTGGGGGCAAAAAAAGGGGTAGCTCCCATACAATTTAACAATTTTTATGAAGTATTCGATACGCTATATCTCGGAAACTATAACAGATATCCACATCAAATGTTATACAAAAAGTAATTGGAACACAAGGCCTACGCTTTAAAGAAAAAATTTTCGGATGGGGGGTGAAGAAGGGGTAGCTCCCATACAAATTAACAATTTTTATAAAATTTTTGATACGCTACTTCTGGAAAACTATTACAGCTATCGACTTAGAATATTCTACAAAAAGTAATAATCAAATAATTTATACATTTTGGAGAAAAAGTTGGAGAAGAGCAGGGGGACTAGAACATTTAACAAGTTTTATTAACCTTTAAATATGAATAATGTCAAAAACTTTTAAAACTCTCGACCTCAAATCTTCTTCATCTATTTCTATTATTCATACGAACGTTAAAATTTTGTTATTTTTTCTATGAACTTTAAAACTCGCACAAGGTTTTTTATTATATTGTTTGCAGTACAAAATTACTCGGCTGGGTATATTTAAAGACCAATGTGAAGGGTATATAAGATTCGGCACAGCCGAATATAGCGCTCTTACTTGTTAATTCTCCTTTTTGTTTTAACAACTTTTGATTTTGAGCCATTAGTAAAATAAAAAAACTGCATGCTGTTCTTATTTTATTGTAGTTTTTTTATAAAATTTTTTGTTTTTGTTTTTTTTACCTTGTACTAGCACTCGTAATGTTTGAGTGAATTGCTTGCACTAATTTTTTCTTTATTTTTTTATGTGTGTGTGAATTTCTAATGTTTAAAATTTTTTTAGAAATCGTTACGGTTTATTATTTTGACCATGCACTTGTGAGTTGAAATACGATTCAAGTGAAAAAATTGGGGTTTTGCAACTTTTAAAACATATTTATAAAAAATTATTTACAAACTTTAAATTGTTAGAAAAAACACAAAGAGTGAGCAAAACCTTTGCTTACTTGGTAAGTAAGCAAGTAATTTTGGAGACGACGAAATACTAGTTGACTTTTAACGGAATATCAAGTTCTATTTTTTGAGTTGTCCTGAAATACGATGATCCCCGCTTACAAATGTGCTTACAAAAAACAATCAAGTAGTAACTGAGCTTTAATTGAAGATTAAATTAAAATTGTAACATTTAAAAAAATGTGATTCAGGGTCTATTTCGTAAATCTAATTTTCCATATATACCTGCAAATATAAGTATTAATGCCCTTACCAGAAGTTAATTTTTTGTCGCAGTGGCCTCGTTACACAGTTTCAAAAAGCATATTAAAAGATGTTGAAAATTAAATATTTAAAAAAAGTATGCAAAAAACAATTAAATAATCAAAATATCCTTGAAAAATCCAAAAGTGGTAAATTAAACAGAATTAAAAAACATTTACAATTATTCAATCGAAGAAAGAAGTCATTCGATGTTGTTTGGCTCTATTTTTTTTCTTAAAAAAAACTTCGATTTCGTTTTTTGATTACGTTTGAACCTTTAAAATTTTTTTGGTCAAGTCGAGATGATATCGGCCAAATGGGCGCCGTCACAATTGACTGCTATACAGGCTCATTTTATTGCATTTTTCATCACTTCTGTGAGAACTTTGGGCGACAAATTCTCGCACTAGTGCCGAATGTTGTCCTTGAGGGCTGTCAGGGTCTCGAGCTTGTTTACGTAAGCACGGGACTTAAAAAACCCTACAAAAAAAGTCTGGAACAGTTAAATCGTGCGATTTCGCGGGCCAATAGAAATCGCCAAAACGAGAGATGAGGCGACACGGGAACGCCGCCTTTAGAATATCGGTTGTGGCTTGCGCAGTGTGTGCCGTTCCTCCGACCGATTAAAAACACATGTCCGCCAGTTCTAAGTTGTTTAATGGCGGCAAAAAAACTCGGCTAACAGGGCCCTATAGCACGCACCGTCCACTGTTGTCGTTTGACCAGCGGCATCCTCGAAAAAAAATGGCCCGAGGACTTCTCCAGCGTGAACAGCTCACCATGCAGTCACTTTGAGCGGGCTCATCATGCATCATTCGTTAATTTTCGGTGCCCCAGAAGCGATAGTTTTGCTTGTTCACGCACCCGCTGAGGTGGAAATTAGCCTCATCGCTCACTATGATTTTTGTCAAAAGATTGTCCACTTCGGCCTCGAGATTGAGGATGGCTTGGGCGTAGGTTACGCGCGTTTGGCGGTCGACAGGCAGCAGCTAATTAACGAACTGGACTTTGTACAGGAACATGCCCAGGTGTTTGACCAAAATTCGAGGGATGGCCGGCTGATGGTTAATTGCGAGGCACGGCGACTGGTCGATGTTTCTGGCGACAGCTGGACACTCTCGCCAACTGCGGCGATATTCTCGGCGGAACGGGCACGATGGAGCCGGCTACTTTCGCAGCGTCTAGTCTGGTCCCATACTCTTCAAGGTTGATAGCCAAAAGGGGCAGTGTTTGCGCAGTCGGTGCCGGACAACAAGGGATTTGGCGACGGAATTCGCTCTGCATCCACACCACAGACGAATTCTTACGCAAAAAAATAGACACGATTATTTTGCGTTCTTGAGGAGTATATAGCTCCATGGCTTGTTTACTTGTATTCTACATCTGTCTTCACAAATGCCAAAACAGAAAAATAAAAGTTTACAATAGAAGTTACTGGTGATATATGCAAATAATATGAGAATAAGAAAACATAGGGTTTTATGGGGATTTAGTCCTGTCTAAGCACTATAGTGTAGTAATATAATTCCAGTATCCTAATTCAGGCAAAATTTTGTTTTAATTGAACAAATTTACATTTAAACTGCAATAGCACCGACTAGGAAGAGTGCTAATGAAAAATAGTAGCTGGTTTTGAAAATGCATAATATCGAAATTAATTAATTAATGTTTACTTGAATTTCCATTTTAAGATATCACAATATCAAAAATGGACTTAAAGCCGAACAAATAAGATTTAAGGATTGAAAAACATTGTGTGGAAGCCTTGGTAGACTCGTAAAGGTGCTTTCAGGCGGGATGTTTGACTTGTCACTTTTCAAATTTATATGTAATTTTGTTTATCTGTCCAAAATTCTCATTTTACCAATTGTTTACAATTTTTGCTTTCATTCTCACTTATGCAATAACGTCTGACATAACCAAAACAAAAAACTCACTTTTGATGGTTTTTTTTCTTAAATCAGCTGATGTCATATGCTTTGTATAGTGAACGTAAGACGATAACACTAACAATTTTGACGCGTTCACACGACAAGTATCAATTTTTAAGAGGAACATTTTACAAATCATATGTAAAATTCTGTGTTTTAATAGTAGTTTTAAGTTTCCCCTTCAAAAGTTCCTTAATATTAAAAATACTTACATATTTAAATATATATGTATTACATTGCCGCCCTAATCCGGAAAAATTGTATTTAAAAATTATTTTAAAACAGTGAACAACATGTGTGTAATATGTTTGATATGAAAAACATAAACTTCTGCCATAAAAGTGACATGCATGCACGAAACAAATATATAAGGAGTTATAAAACTTTAATTCTATACAAGTTTAAATGTCTTGTTACTAAAAATATCAAAAAATTAAAAAAAAAAAATTATAAATAAAAAGAAATAAAAACCAAATGTTTAGCTAAAAACGAACGAACATAGTAAAGGCAGGGAAAAATTATACACATTGGGGATATATCTTAATTTTAGAATCTTAATAGAAATTTTTTTTTAATATTTATTATTTGAAAAAAATGCCACTAAACAAGATATATAATTTTTATGATTAAGCATCGGTTTATATACTTTTCTAATTTGTCATTTTTAAATCTAAACATTTATGTGCTACAATAACAAAATACACATAAAACGTCTGAGACAATCATTCAACTGGCTTCGAAAAACAGCACATTATAGTTTGCTCAAGTGTTTGAATATCCGTCCATCTGATCGCTACTTTGTCATACCCCCCTACAATAGCGACATCTTTTTCTATTATTTATGTGTTGAAAATTTCTTTTATAATTTTGTCGTTGCCTTCATTCGTTGCTATTTTAAAATAATTTTTCTTCTGTTTTTTTTTGTTGCCGTCAACATTAAATTAATAGTGCATAAGCTACTTCCGCTTTTTATGACCAAATTTTAAACAGACTCTCACACGTATTAAATGCAATTTAAATAATAAAAAGTAAAAGTGATTCATTTATTTTCTTAATTGGGTGACGTTTTTAAAACAATGACATTTTAGAAATTCTCAAGAAAAAGAGAAAACGTTTTCGAAAAAAAATTTAAAATTTTTGCTAAACAAAAACTTCAAATTATGTTTTTAAAACACGCATTTAGATAAGAATCAAATATTTTTTGTGTCTTGTTTTAACAAAAAAGGTTTGGTTGGCCGTAGTTGTTTAAATAATGACACATCTTTTCTAAATACTGTAAAATGTTTATTGTTAATTTTGTCACATCTGACTTTGTCATTTTGATTTAAATATATAAATGCGGCAATATTATCTCTTCTTAATTGGGTCGACAATATTTAAACTAAAAGACTTCAAATATAAATCAGAGCAAACTAAATAGGAGTTATAGGTGTCTGAGGAAATAAATATGTACAAGCAATATAGGTATGTAAAACAATAGGGGTATTCACGGTTTAATGAATAGGTAAAGTTTTACTATAACCAATCATAGAAATACCAAACAAAAAACCTAAAAGTATTTAAATTGTAAAAATAGCACAACAAACTTATTAAAAGAATTTTTTTTTCGAAGATTATTTCATGACAAAAATTAAGGATAGCGCAGTTTGAATGTCAATCTCCCATTTTGATTTAAGTAACTCGGTTGTTGTGGTCGCTGTAGGGCACGTGTATTTATCCTGTTACAACCACATGTCACCCACATAAATATTATTTACATTTTTAATCAAAAGATTTCTCTTACGACGAAACGGTAACGGTCCCAATTTAAAGCAAGTTACAAGTTTTCTTTTTAAAACCCCGTACATTTTTTGAATGTAATCTAGTAAGTGTTCAAAATTTCTGGGATCGACGAAAAAACGTTCGCTCTTTTTTTGGATGCGCTGTGTTGTTGCATCTATCAATAGTTTGGTGGACGGCCTCCTCATTTACGGCTTTATAAAATATATTTATTTTGGACCCCTAAAGATGGGGAGGTCTATTTAGACATATCAATATCGGACAGCCGTACACATGAACAGTCTTCTTTATCAGTCAGGGATCGCGATACCCCGAGGTATTCTGCACGGTGCCATGTGTTTGTTCTTCTAAAAACACATAAAAGCGATTAAATTTTATTTGGCACGTAATGTGGCCATAAAGGTAAGCCAAAAAAACACTCACAAGTACATTTGTCCGTCTGTTAAAATAAAGTTCCGGAGCAAGCCCTACGGGGTTGGTTTTTGTGCCAAACTATTAGAAATATCCCTGTCGATATTTCAATCCAGCAAGATCTGTTACTTAAGACCGAAAAGTAATCAAACTAGGCATGGAAAATTTAGTTTGGAAAGGAACGAGGGGAGTGATAGTCCCTTAAAAACTCGTAAATTTTATGAAATTTTTGAAACGTTACATTTAATGTCTGCTGAAAAATAAATTGGTGTAATAGGGGCACTGGTTGTATGGAAGCTACAAACAGGGCAATTTAATGAAAAACATATCACGGAAACTATAGAAACCATCGTTTTCAAACCAGCTTTAAAGAAATACTAAAACATTTCTATTGTATGTTAGATTTTTCTAATTGTCCCTCAGAAATTCATAATTGTGTTTTAGAAATTTCTTTTGCAATTTCAGGATTTTCAATCAAACTTCCGAAAATTGCTAATTTAATTTTAAAACTAACCAGTGTTCAGTGTCAAAAAATGAGTGCTGATGAGAAGTTGTAGCGGGCTCTGAAAATGCATTCCACTCGTCTAGTGTCGGGAAACTGAACTTTTTCATGATAATTCCTCGATAAAAATCTTATCACAATAAAATTGAACCAATTAGCCTGATAAACTATAAGGATAATTTTAAAACGTTTAATATACTTTCGGATTTCTTTTTTAGTTTTAGAAATTTCAAATTCAATTTAGACATATCTAGTTGTATTCCAGAGTATCTTATTTGTATTTTAAAATCTTCAATTTCAGAACTTTCTAATTGTATGTATTTTCTAATTTAATTTCAAAAATTTTTAATTTAATTTAGAATTTTCTATTTGCTTTTAAAAGGTTTTTTAAATAGTGCGCACAGGATGAGAGTTCATTTTAAATTAAAGACTTCGTAAGTTCTATCAGGCTTAAAAAATACCCTTTATATGCAAGAAAAGTTTCATGTTACAAAGGTTATGTGTCAGGAAATGTTTAAAAAGCCCGAAAAGAAGTGATAAAGTCTATTTTGCCAACAATCTTGCCTTGTGTAAAAAGTGTAGTTTGTAAAATTCTCAAAGGTTACAAGGTAATAAGGTGTCGTTACGACTACCACTATTTTAAGCCAGAATGAATAATATTTGTCAGCATAAGTATATGTAGAAATTGTTTAATGAAATATTTTGAGAATTTTTAAATTTTTATTTTACTATTCAGTTTATGATTGGTAACTAGCTATTTAGTAAATTTTTGTAAGCGAAGGTTCACGTTTCTGTACAAATCAAACAAAAATAACTAGTTGCCCTGTCAAAACGTAACGAAACGCAAGTGTTTCTTTGTTCCACATATAATGCTCTAAACACAACTCGAACAAACGACGAATTTTTCGTTGCAAATATTCGCATTAGAAAATAAAACACATTTGTGTATATGAAATGCACACAAACAGTGCAACGACTAAAATTCGTCATGCGTAACGAACTCTGCGACAGGTTTATTTATATTTCTGACGCCGACGAACGAGAAATAATTTGGCACAGAGTCATCATTTTCCTTTTAATTTTTTTTATTTTCTTATTTAAATATGTTACTTTATACTTTAAAAATTATTTTCATTTTTTATTTGTTGCATATAATAAGTGTATTATGTTTTCTTAAATTAATATTTTTTTAACTTAGTGCTTTTTTTTAAGAAATATGATCACAGCTGCTTTAATAGTTCTAAATGAGTTTCAGTCGACAAATTTACGCAACGAATTTCAACAGGCGAACTCGTCGTGTAGTGCGAATTCGTCGCACGTCCCAGTTGTGTTTAGAGGATAACTTGCTTACTTACTGGGTAAGCAAAGGCTTTGCTGGGTTAATTGCATTTTTTAAAAAATTTTAATTTTCTTAAGGTGTGCCGCGGCTACATATCTAGATGTAGGATGAATTTTATTGCAGCGCTAGTTATTTATGGTTAAACTTTTCTTTTCTTTTATTTACTTTAAAACTCTTAACAAGAATTTCATTTAAAACAAAAAAAAAAGAAAACATAAAAATGTGTAAATAGTTTTTCATGCTTGTGTTTCATAAAAATATTTCGATCTTATAAATATTTAAAAATGTAAATTAGGTAAAAAAAGAAAATAAAAAAAGTTTCTTTAAACATGTGCTATTAGTTATAAGAAATTTTTCTTTTTGTGATTTTTGACAACGAAATTATTTAAAAGATCTTCTTAATAAAACATATATTCGAACACGCATCCAATATGTAATTTCTATTTGAATTTCATAGAGTTTGTTTTTGATTAATGATGAGTTGTAATATTAAGACACCTTTATGTTGTTTAGGGCTTTTCTTGATAAAGCTTTTTGTTTTAGAAAATTTAATTCTTTTAATGTGTGTGTGTTTTAATCACCAATAAACTACTAATAAGCTTAATTTGCTTTTAATTAAGAGTAAAACTTATAGTTAAAATAACTTTTATTTAAAAATTGGTCAATAAGTATTTAGTTTTAGCTTTCTTTGTCTTTAAACAAAGGTACAATGTGAAAGTTTAGGATTTTCTGTTAAACTAATAATAACAATAATAATTTTTTACATTTATTAGAGCTTTAAAAAACAATAAAATTGTATAATTTTTTAAAAATTAAATGAATTAAATATTTTTTTATAAATTAACGTAGTGTTAAAAAATTACTTAAATTTAATTTAGTGAAGTATGATTTTGTTAACAAACTAAGCAGAGAAAGGAAACGAAAGAAATTCATTATTTTAAATAAAAATTTTGGATTACATTAGAGCGATTTTTTTTATTTGACATTAGCTTGTTCCCGAAGGAAAATATTTAACAAAACAGACCTAGCTAGTATTTTCACCATAGTTTTGTTGCAAACAAAAAAAAAAAAAAAATATATTCATAGACTCAAAAAATCCATGCAACATATGAACGAATTCGTTCGTACATTGTACGAAATTTTTCGTAATTCCGCACCACGAAATTCTTGCATAAAATACAAAAAATTGACGAAACTCTTTTCTATATTTTACACAATACACTTAATATTTTACGAAATAGTTTCATATATATATAAAATGCAGAACGAAACATTTTGATTTTTCTGTAAAATTATAAAATTCTTTCTCTTCCGTAAGTATATCGAAAAACGTATTAAAAAAATTATAGTTACTTTTAAGAAGTTACGAATTTTTGGTCTAAAAATTGGCTTCGTATTTTAAAAGAAACTTTCGTATAATTTACCAATAAAAAAACTTTAAAATATCGCAAGTTACTATTTTACATTTTAAAGGAATTAAATTAAAATTTTAATTAAATGAATTAAGATATTAACTAAATAAAAATTTTATATCAATTAGAAGCTACACTCAAAAAATTATTACAGTAACCGACTGTAAGTTATTTAGGAAGTACTCCGTAAAGTTGTTTTTAAATGAAAAAACAGTTACATTTTAATACAATAATTAATTTAACTGGTTTTGAGGGTTATTCAAAGCCTTAAATAAACAAAAATACTGATTTTCAGTTGAAGTTAATTTTGTCAGTTATTTTTTAGTAATATTTAATTTTGTTATTTTTTTCTGATACTTTGTGTTTTGTTGTAAATGACAGAATATCTAGTTAATTTTAGACAAAAATGTCAGTTAATTTTTTGATGTCTGAATTTAAATGAAATATTTTGTTAATTTTAATGAATATCTTGTTGGACGGTTTTAAAATGAATATCTAGTTATTTTAAATAAATTTCCAGTTGATTTTACATAAATAATTTTTTCAGTGTATTTGGCAAAAAATGTTCAAAACCTTTTTTTAATTAAAAAAAAAAAATCAATTAAAAGAGTTATTAAATTTAGCCTCATTTAAAATAGAGGTTTTAATTGAAAAAAAACTACCAATATTTTTTCTGTGAATAAAAACTTATTAAACCACAAATTCTTTTCTTTTAAATATCAATATGATTAACAAAGGAGTAACAGTGGCTTTACGCAGTTTTCATTGTAGTCAGTCTTTTAACAAATAGGCCAAAAGTTCCACACCATTAACCTTTTGTTTCGGGCTTTGCATTTATTTCTTAATCTTCTTTTAGTTATTTTTTCTTTTCAATCTAATTAGCGCTAAATCACAAACAAACTTATTTAAGTAATTTTTACATATTTAAATTGTGTGGTTTTTAATATTATTTCAGTTGCCTGCTGCAATAATTTCTTTTGTAACAACAAATTGACTTGTTTTCTTTTCGTCGTAATAAATATTTGTTGTGTTTAATGTTTGTGGTGGAAAAGAAAGTCAGATCTATTTACTTTGTCTATGCATAACATGTAGAGTTTAAACTTTTCTTTAACTTGAACTTGCAACATGACCTTTCTGTAATGCAGACAACAATCATTTATTCATTTACCATCAATGAGCATTTTTTGTTGTCGTAAATTTTCACATAAAACTGTTACGTGTTTTTTTTAGCATTTTTTTTAAACTGATTATAGTTTTTTTGTTTAAGTTTTAATTTTTTTATCTTTGAGAAAATTACTTCTTTAAGTTAAAACAAGGTCTTTCGCTTTTTGACTTTAAGGAAATCCTATAACAAAGAAATGGTAGTTTGTGTAAAATTTGAAGGCTTGGTTCGTTTGGGGGTAAATCGGCAGAGCTTCAAATAAAATCGAAAAATAGTTAGCAGGGTAAATCTAACAAAGTGGAGAATTTAGACTCTGATTACATTCTAGCGTACGACAGTTCACTTACTTAACGACAGTATCATATATAATGTGTCATTCAATTAATGATGACTTCCGAAAGTTAACCTTACAAAGATCCATGATAAAATGTGAACAAAAAGAGCTTAATGGGGTTGTAATACACCATGTAAAGCCCTTAAAGTGTAGATGTGATAAGACAACTAAAAAGACTATATTTAACTGTTTAAAAAAAAAAAAACTATACGGAAAAAGAATATAATTAAATGTCAATATTTTTAGATATATACCAATTAAAAAATTTTCTACGAGTTATGTGAGCCATTTTGGGCAAACCTGAATGAAGTTGTGATACATTATATGAAAGTCCTTGACACCCTTGAGGGCGAACAAGCCAACTATGTCTCAGTATCCCAGAACATTATATAAAATGCCTTCCTTTAGTCTCTTACCAATCTTGGCTTGACGCAAAGCGCCTTCAAAGCCTTAAGGGATGTTCCTAGGAACATGTTCCACTACAAAATCAGTTGCCCTTGAAATGGCCAGTATCCACGCATGTTTTATCTAATTTATAGGGAATTCTGATATTGTCTCCGGTTATATATGTAAGCTCTGGCTCCGGTGTACTTAACTATTTTATATCGGTAAGTCAAAACTGAACTCATATATCCCATCGGAGTCCAACCAGCAAGTCCCTTCAGGTATTTATAGCCATATAGTTCACCTAAGATCCCCGGGCTATATTATGCTTCTCAACATCAATTTCCTATAATATTCTACTAAGGCCAGTATTAAGAAATTTTCCTAATCCTTTCTCGCCTAGTTTGACTTAGCTTCTGGCCACCTTTTTACCACGAGTCAGAACTCAATACGTACTGTGTGGTGGATGATATCTAATGACGCTTTAAGTGTGCTTCTCATGGCACCAGTGATGCCAAATAAAGCACATCTTTGGCACTTAGTAAGCATCTTTTTATAACAGCCCTTTTCTACCGCCTTTCACTACCCAGTGCATCCGCACGTTAGAATAGGCTTAACAACTATTGTGTAAGTCAAGTTTACCACTTTTGGTTGCAGGCCATAACTTCTTCCTCTCTTAGTAGGCGCTTAGGCTCCTTATGACATTCGTCCTGTAACTTCCAAAATATTTAGTCTTACATACTTAACTGCAACCCATTGAGTGTTGGGCCTTTATAACCCCGAGACTATACTTCCCGGTAAGTAGTTTCTTTTGTCAGGATTCACGCCCAGCCTGTTCCCTAACGCCCATAGGGAGAGTGTACACATTGCGACAACAGTAGCTCACCAAACGATAAATTAAACTTTTCACTGCATATGTAACGATATTTTTTCATTCAATGGTAGTTGATAGAACTTATCCCTGGCGCAGTGTCCCTTAAGTCACTACTCTCGTTAGATCTTCCTCTACTAGCCTTAAATGTGTTACCCTTCTTTCAAGAACCAAGGTTATCCATCTGACTAAAAACGTTCTGATTTCTAGGAACCTAAGAGTCTCACCTATCACCTATATTTTTATATTTTTGAAGGCTCCTTTTATATCCAGCATCCAGCCAGCATACATATATTCCCTATTTTAAAGACAAGGTTCTAAATAACCAACTAAAACATGAAGTGCATCCTCAACAGATATATCCTTGATATAAGAACTAACGTCTAAAAAAGAAAATACAACAGACTAATGGGTTTTAAATCTATCCGATTTGAGCCGTCTATCCTACCAGGGAGTGATTCAATGAGCCATTCATTTTCTAAAAGTATCCTGTTACCTTTTGTTCTTTAGATAATATCTTCCAGAACCTTGAAATCGCACTTGCCGACTCCTTGGATTGCAGTACTTTGACCAAAAGCCCTTTCAGCCCTTCTTAGATCTTCTATGTATCTTTTGAAACACAGTCAGTAGCTCTTGAATTCCCAGCCCTCCCACTAACCTTCGCCCTGTTAAGCAATGCTAATTGAGACATTTAAGTCGTAAGGTCCAGGTCTATCATATTGGTTGCTTCACTGTTCTTGTTGCCTAAAGCATCAGCGAGATCTCCCACTACCGAATCTGTCTCAATCTGGATTATACTTCTACTGATGTGCTTTCAATACCAGCCGTAGTAGTCCACCTAAAGGTTGCCCAAGTACTTTAATTTTTGGCCTTTAAAATAAATTTTATAAAAAATGTTGAAGAAAAAAATTTATGCTTTAAAATTAAAATACTTACATATCGTTATGCTAATACAGAAAGGCCCCAACTCGTTTTTTAAGTCGAGATTTTTTTGGCTGTGATATACTTATGAGCAGACGATTTGTTGAAATTAACGAAAAAAAACGAGTTACGGCCTTAATATATTAAAGTAACGATATGTATGTATGTATGTAGTATATTCACAGAAAAGTTTTTATTTATTTGAAAGTGTTAATTTTATTTATTTTTTTATTTATTTATTTATTTATTTATTTATTTATTTATTTGTCGTACGTAAGTAAGGAAAACTTAAAATTTTTGTTAAGTTATTTAGTGCATTAAATTACTCATATCAATAAAATATAGTTAGACTCCTTAAAAAAATGCTCCTTAGCCTTAGACTTATGTTTAAGAATTTGTTGGGTTTATATTTAATTCAAACTTTGAATTGTAGCCCATCAAAAAAAGTCTAAAAAACTTTGCAAAAACTTTTCCCAAACACTTTTAATATTTCAAAACGACAAAGAAAAATACGAAACTTTTCATAAAATTTTAATTTAAAACTAACTTAGAGAAAAGAAACCAACAAAAATGTAGAAAATGAAGTAAACACAACTTACTAACATATCAGAAATCATATATAACGCACACTAAATAATAAACAGTTATAACTCAAAATCAAACAATTGTATGAGAAGGTTTTTTCTGATTTAGGGACATTTTTTTTTTTACTTTTACAACCAAAAGTTCAATAGTATAAAACCGTCTTAGAATAGAGTTAATTTACGCGCAAACAAAACAATTGTTTTCATTTACAATTTGATCTGGTATATGAAAAATCAATTATTTTGATAAATTTGGAGGTGTGAATGTTTTTGATTAAGTGTGCAATATGTTTGTTTTTGCGGCCTACATATGGCTTAAAATAAAATTTATTATTTTAGGAATTTTAGATTTAGGGTACGGTCAGATATATCAAATATTATCAAAAAAACACGTGACCACTATTTTAAGCAAAGAATTGTTTCATGTTTTTGCCCCTTAATAAGTTTTTTAAGGTGACGTGGTAAAATAAAGGAAAGGGAGAAAATCGATTAGTATTTTTATTATGTTTAAGATAAATATCTCAATAAATTGAGAAGTTAAAACCTATAATTTTTAGTGGTCACGCTGTTTAGGGTAAATAATTGTTAAATTTGACCGTACCCTAAGAAAAACTATTCTAAAATTTTAATCCGTTTTAAACTTTTAAAATTTAATATATTTAACTATGAAAGGATGAAAAAATAAAATAACTCAAACGAGAAAAAAGTTCAAAATGATTGTCTGGAACTGTTTGTTTAACACATGTTGTTTAGAAAACTAAAGAATAAAATAAAAAAAAACACAAGTTAAGGCAAACATGAAATAAAAAAACAAATGTTTCTTATACAAACATTTTCACAGAACCTTTTTTTTCACTTTTAGAATCATAAACATATGTATGTATGTATATTGTTACTGTTTTTTTAGAATATTACATCTTTAACAAAGACGATAAAGATGAAGCAGATAATAGACCATGATAAAGCCAAGTTAAAGTTAAGAAAACAGACAGACGATTTAAACAAACATCGCTTTTTCTTTACCATAGAAAAATACTAAAAAACAGATAGGAAAACGGTGCCAAAACCCAGATACGCATTAAGGCCATTAACCTTTTGTTTGTTTGTAAGTTTTTCCCTACCAAAACCCTTCTATTTTACTAAATAAAATAGTATTTTTTTAATAGCTTTATTTTATGTTACACTGAGTGTTATAAAAAACATATAAAACTTATAACTTAATAGAGAAAACGTTTAAAATTAAAAACAATTTAAAATTGTATTTTAAACATTTTTTATTTTGCCTTAAAAATTGTTTTTGTTTTATAGCGTTGCGTTTTAAGTAATATGGCCCTAAAAATTTTTAAAAATATTTTCTTATTTGAAACTGACTGAATTTTAAAGGAGAATTTTTTCCAGAAATTATGTTACATATTTAGCTAAAATAAAATTAAGTTCAACGCTGGATCAAAGTAAGTTTTAAGAAAATAATCAATGAAGTCCTACAGAAGAATTAAGGTAATTAAAAGTGTGCTCACATCAGTGGATAACCAACGAGAGAGTATGATTTACAAGAATCTATAGGTTATTTTTCTGTGTGAATTATTTAAAAACCCAATGCGACATGCTGCTGCTTTGTTCACAGCTGCTTGCCCTTGGGTTGTTAAAAATTTTTTGTGAGTTTTGCCCTTATATTTATAACCTTCACATAAGTGATAGGAGAATATATACGTTTTGTCATTTCGTTTGCAATTTCTTTAATATCCATCTGTGACCCCATAAAGTATATATGTACTTTCATGATCCTTATAGTTAGGGAATTCGATTTAACGATGTCCGTCTGCCAGTCTGCCCGTTTATCCTTTTTATGGTTGAAATCAACTGTTTGAAGCCCCCCGATACAGAGAAACAAGCCGATGTCAAATGATCGGCGGCGGCGGCGCGAGCTAAATCAGTCGGCGGCGGCGGCGCTTAGACAACATTGACGGCGGCGGCTTAAATGTCGGCTCAAGTGTATTGTTTCTAACAATTACATACATTGAGAGTTGTCAGCAACCTATAGTGCGATTCAGTAACTTTAAACGATCGTTATATTTATCGAAAGAAAATGTCGTTTGCAGCTACGGTTAAGTGATTCACTAAGAAATGTTTAACGATAGTAAACAACTTGATTTTTGATTATATTTTATTTTCAATAAAGTGGCTGTAAAATAAATCTTAAAAAAACCAAAGGCAAAATAATAAACTACTTAATAATTAAATGCCTTCTAAAACACAAAAATAACTTTTGTTGATAAAATTAATTACACAAAAATTATTGTCGTTAAATAAACAAGTGATTGTGAATATCGTTAAAACATTTTGCTGTTTACTTAACAATAACTGCTTTAACAATAGCAAATATCGTTAAAAAACTTAACTGAATCGCAAAATCGTAATATTTAATGTTAACCTATTTAAACGATGCGAATATCGTTAAAATAGGTTATTGAATCGCTATACTGAATTATGTTGGACACAAAAAGCTTTCCAAACTTTCGACAACAAGTAGCACCACCGCTGGTTGTAACAATTGAATTATGTTGGACACAAAAAGCTTTCCAAACTTTCGACAACAAGTAGCACCACCGCTGGTTGTAACCTTTTGTTTGCGCTAGCTTCCTTAAGAGATTCTGATAATTCTTTAGAATTTTCTTCTTTCGAAGACTGTTTTTTTTTGTTATGTATCCAATTATTGTCTTTTGCATATTTTTTAATTTTTTAACGACACTTAAAATTTTGAAAACTAGTTTTTTTTACAATTTTTTTAACTTGTTTTTTATATACATACACACATATAACACAAACTAGACGCTTCACTTTTTAATAATAAAAACTAATGGCCCTTTTATCTAGAAAAATGTTAGAAAAAAACATTGCCACCTTACGTACAATGTAGCAGCGGAGCTGATTTACTCGGCGGCTGTGCTTGCGCCGGCTCAGCTTTTGAGCCAATATAAATCGGCGGCGGCGCGGCTATCGAAAATATACCGGCGGCGGCTAGCAGCCGGCTCTGAGCCGATCGGCTTGTTTCTCTGCCCCGATATCGTAAGTGGTATCAAACTATCAGAAATACTTGCGAGCAAATCGCTATTGAGGTCCACAAAAATCGCCAAGATATAACCAAAAACCCAAGAAACCCAAAAACCCCTATTTTTTTGGTAGTTATCTCTGACCCCGAGAGCCTGGGTTCGATACCTGGCCGGGACATTCTTTTCTTCCCATTTTCTTTTATTTAAAATTCTTTTTATTACTCACATGCATTCCTAATGAAAATAAGTGAAATTTTATATAACTGCAGAGAAACAATGACTACCTCTGTATACCTCTCTAAAATTTGTTAATAAAAGCCTATAAAACTGCCCCGGAATTTTTGTGAAACATGCTTACATCCTATCTCCGCCTCCTAACAGGGTTGCTATTCAAAGTTTAATTTTTTAAATTTTTCTAAATCGCTTCCAGGGTGATTCTACACAGGTCAAATGCAAGACCGACCCCAATTTTCTTTTTTTTAAATATTTTTGTAAAACATTTTTACCCCCTATTTCCAGCACCTAGCAGGGTTGCCATATAACATTTAAAATAATTAAGACAAAAACCCCAAGAGCTTCCCTTTAGTTTGGGTCCCTGCGCATAAGGACAACTTTGGCTAGGAACGGGCATTACATTATTACGTAGGTATGTAGGGTGAATTTCAGAGCCAATATGGACTACCTTTATTGGGCCGCATACTGGAACCTTGACCACGTACCGGCTTACTAGCTAGATCGGAAGTTAGGGGCGGAGATCTTGTTCTAGTGGACCGACCCCATATTTGCTTATGAGAAATGAAAATTTGTAAGTATAGGCTCCTAAGGATGCGCAATAGGACATCCTTCCATTTTATTCTCTCTCCCACGTGGTTCCACTGGTTAATTCTGATAACTCAAAAACGATTGACGTCTTTTAAGCCAAAACTTTTTATGTGCTTCTTTACATACGGCTAAAAAAATTTTATATAAAATTGGACGTTCGGCACACGCTTCTTTATCGACAACGGCTTCAAATAAATTTTTAAATGTTAATGCTATGTTAAAATCCTTCGAAAACAATTTTTTCTTAAATATACTCTGCTTCTGGTTCTATTCAAATTCAAGTTTTTATATTTCTTGCAGCAATGCTTCAATTGTCAAATGCTTATTTTCTTAAAATTTTGCTAATTAAGTTCTTTTTTAGCTCATTAAGCACGGACAAAGATAATTTTTCCTAATAATTTTAACATATTTTTTATTTCTAATTTCTCTAGTTGATCTCTGTAAAAAGCAAAGTATATTCATACATATGTATGTGTGTATGAATGTTCCCAGTGATTTTTCTCAAAAAGAAATATATAAAAAACCAATAAATTAAAGGAAAAAATTTACTTAAACTTTGAGTAATTATTTGTAATTTTTTTTTTTAGTTGACAGAATTAGGTGGAATTTTGTTATTTGAAATATTTTATTATAAAGAACGTTTTGAATGAAAACAATGGGTGGGTTAAATGAAAGTTTTCAAAAACTTAAGAGGAAAATAATTTTTCTTAATTTGCTTTAAGATTTCTTAAGAAATAACTTAAAACAGCACTTGTCAAGCGTTTTTGTGTCATAATTATAACAAATTTTTTTCTTTGATGAAAAACAAAGCATTTATATTGATTTATTATTTATTTAAACATAACTTGATACTCGTATAACGAAATTTGAGCCGAAAAGATTATGAAAATTATTCGATTATAAATTGTTTCAAAAACGTTTATGGCAAAATAATAATAAAATCTTAAAAAAGTAGTAAAATTTAAGATAAAATTGTAACACATTTAAATTTATGATTTTTGTAGGTTTTGTTTTGTTTTGTTTTCTTTTCTTATTTTTTTTTGTTTAAAATTACAAATTTAATTTTTATTTTTAATATGTAAATTACTTAATCCTAAACTTACACTAACATGTTTTGAATTGACTTTAATGAATCCATAAATTTTGTTTTTGTAATCATAATGTTTGAAAATTTATGACCTGGCGAAATTTATTGAGTTTATCTGCCGAAAGTGTGAGATGGATTATTAGTTGGAAAGACAAAAGAATGAAGGAATGAAATAAGTAACGCACAAACAATTGGGTCATAAAATTAATAGATATTTTTCTTGACTGATTTATTGGATAGTTTTAAATAGTCTTAAAAAGGCAATATAAAAATGGCAGCTAATTTATAAAAATTTACGAAAATATTGTCGTCAAATACACAGTGCAACACGAAAAAAAATAACCATATTCGGACATCACTACGTGAAAGAAGACCAAAAAAGACACGTGTCTCCCAGTTTTGTCCAAAGTCATGCACTTTTTTTTTTATGGGCCCCCAAAGATTTGGGGCCTTGGTGCCATTTTTGCAAAAAGTGATCATTTTCTCAGGCTAATATCTTGCAAACCGTTCGGAATTTTTATTTACTCTTTGAGGCAAAGTTGTAGCCCTTTTTATAAAGAACAAAAATTAAGAACATAAAAAATTAAAAAAAGAATAATTTTAAATCAAAATCGCAAAAAACATTAAAAAATTCAAATTTTTTTGACCTTTTTCCCCCTGTTCAGGTCCATAGGTAGCAAACCATTCAAAATTCAAGGAAACAATCAACTACGAAAATTTACCTAATATCCCAATAAGCAACTTTTTAGAACATATAAACTTCCTAGGAATGATTCTTAACAACGTTTAGGTAGCTGTTAGGTAGCCCCAAAAGTTAAAAATTTGCGAAAATGTATGCATGTACATACATGTAGTTAGTTAAAAATTTGCGAAAATTTTTACATTTCATTTTTTTTTTTGTTTTCTTTAACATTGGGATACTGTGCTTTCTATTACAAAAAAGTTATAAAAAAAATATTCGTATTATGTTTATAATATTGATGACCCTGGACTTGCAAGTCGCACTCTCTTAAGTTGAGGATAAAAATCGTCGTCCGAATCTGACTCTGATTCAAACCTTATGGTTCACATGCACGTTGCTTCCAGACTGCCCTCCATCATCAGCTTTTTCTTCTTCATATACATTTTTAATCCCAATTACAAAAAAAAAAACAAAAGAATTTTGGAAAGCCGCTCTTAATGATGATCCCTTGCAAAATATTGATGACTTTCAAATCACAGCAAATCTTTCATTTATTTTCGTAGGCTTTCGGTTCGACACTTGCAATAACACTGCTTGCAAGCTTGAAACAGAATCATCAATAAATAATCTCCGCTCACTAGCGATGTAGTTCATTCCCATTTTTACCATCAAAGCTTTTATATCGTTGCAGTAAGCGAACGAATTTTCATCATATAGAGTGTAGAGGGTCTGAAATTCAACTTGCCTTTTGCGGTACGCGGTAAAATTAACACTGGCACGTGTAAGTTTTCTTTGCCTAAAAAACGCAGTCCAAAATATGACAAGTCACTGCGATAGTCTCAATATGGCCGCAATGAAATCTATTTTCATTTGTTGTTTTAGTTGTGGTCCATCTCTTCCCTGTTGGGGCTCATAATCGGCATCAAATCGATCTTGATAGGTAACACCACTTGCTGTAGTCATTTCTGTAAATTCTGTCCTACGATCTGGAGTTGGAGGCCTTGGGAATACAAAATTTTCAGGTGCAAGCACTGGCAGTGTGGCCGTTATAGTTGGTTTATAACTTTTGTTTTTCTAAGCATGTCGATTTATACAAGATGTGTAAATAACGCATGCATAGCAACTGGTTGCATTATGATCACCTGCGCGATTGATCCAGTTTACCGCCTTACAGTACTTCATACTACGTTTGCTTTCGCGTCGCTTTTATATTGTGATCTGCGTTTTTTGATGCGTGTGCGGTCGGTGCGTGATCGTGTGAGCTGTTTACTGAAATCTTAGATAAATTTTTGTAGTTGATTTCTTGATAAGTTTGGGTGCAATAGTTTCTTCTTTTTAAATTTATCCAATTGCTATTTTATTTTGGATTGTCCTTTCTTTTTACAAAAATAGGTAGTAGGTACATGGGTAATTTATTGGTGGTATAAACAATCATTATTAAAAAGTAATAACAAATCAATAAAAAAAGCATGTACATAATTTAATTAAAGGCCGTTAACGATCATTATTGCGATTTGTGTATGATTTTTTTTGTTGTTTAGGGTTTCCAGCAATTTTAATGTTTGCCTACCTGTTCAGGTTGTAAGATTTTTTGCGGCTATCTCACATGCATATACACATATTTATATGCACCAGAGTTCTCTATTACACAAAAGACAGATACAATATATGTAGTTAAGGCAATTTGTTTAAACGTAAGGAAGAGATAGCTTCATAACTACATGTATGTATGTACATATGTACATACATTTTGGGGAAATTTGTAACTTTTGCGGCTACCTAAGCGCTACCTAAACGGTGTTAAGGATCATTCCTAGGAAGTTTATATGTTCTAAAAAGTTGTTAATTGGGATGTTAGGTAAATTTTTGTAGTTGACTGTTTCCTTGAATTTTGAACGGTTTGCTACCTATGGACCCGAACAGGGGGAAAAAGGTAAAAAAAAATTTGAATTTTTTAAAGTTTTTTGCGATTTTGATTTAAAATTATTCTTTTTTTAATTTTTTATGTTCTTAATTTTTGTTCTTTATAAAAAGGGCTACAACTTTGCCTCAAAGAGTAAATAAAAATTCCGAACGGTTTGCAAGATATTAGCCTGAGAAAATGATCACTTTTTTGCAAAAATGGCACCAAGGCCCCAAATCTTTGGGGGCCCATAAAAAAAAAAGTGCATGACTTTGGGCAAAACTGGGAGACACGTGTCTTTTCTTTTTTGGTCTTCTTTCACGTAGTGATGTCCGTATATGGTTATTTTTCCATGACTTAAAAAATTACACACAGTGATATCACATGTTTTAAATGTTTGCCGGCCCTTTTGAGGAAGGCCAGATTTAAAAAAAAATTAAGATTTTAAGAACAATATTTTATAAAAATAATTTTTTTAAAAAGCACAACTTTTCCAATGTTGAATGTAAATGTTCATTGTTCCAGGCGCTCATAGCTGACGGCAAAGATTCATCCATGCCGCGGTCGGCTACGACAAACTTCACTATTGGCTATTAGAAGACAAATTCAGACAGAAATATCGTTTTTAAACTTTTAATTGTATAATAAATACAGGGTGTCTGGTGGCAAAGTTAAAATTTTAAAAACGACTATTTCAAAAAGTAATAAGCGGTGCGGAGGGAGGGTGACGACGTTGGAATTATAGATTGTGCGGATTTCTCAGTCACGATGTCGCAGTGGGGCGTTTGCTGCGGAGACATTTTTTAAGAGTAATGATTCTTAAGCAATTGTTCGTCGATAATTTTGTTCAAAATTCGTTATTCGGCGAATTCTTAATGGACCGAGTATAAGTCAAAGTGGGTGCAGAGATTCCGCGCAACTGCTTCGGCTATAAATGTCCCACGGCCAGGGCGCAGTCAATCCTCAAGGACTCCCAAAAACATTATATTGGTTGAAAGCAGTTTACTTGAAAATCTACGACTTTCAATACGGAAAAGAGCAGCCTTGCTGGGACCACCAAGAGCGATTATTCATAAAATATAAAAAAGGATCTGAAGGTCCATCCTAAATATATTTAACTCGTTTAAGAACGGAAAGAAAGTGACTTTGATTTACGCCAAAATTTTTGTGCGTTTTCGCGTTGTAAATCCCATTTATTGGAGCGACGAGGCTCATTTTCACTTAAACGGCCACGGCAACAAGCAAAACTGCCGTTAATGCGGGTTCCTACAGACCCGCAACCATCGATTGAAACATCAAAAGCCATTGCATTGCTCAGGGTAACTGTTTGGTGTGCTTTATTCACGTATTTCATGGACCCGTTTTTTCAAAAATTCTCGAGGCCAAGCGACAAATATCAGGGGTGAAATTATGGACGCATGTTCGCTGAACTGTTTTTGCCAAATCTGCGAGCTCATCCATCGTATTCTTCACACACGTGGTCTCAACAGGATGGGGCGACTGCACACACAGCCAAAGCTTCAATAAATTTGCGCCCGGAAAAGTTTCTCCAAAAACTAATCAGCCGCTTTGGGACATTACATGGCCACCGAGGTAACCCGACCTAGCTCCAACGGATTTTTTTATGAGGCTACCTCAAAGAGAGGGTTAATAATGACAATCTCCAATCTCTTTTGGCTTTAAAGGTAGATATTCGTCAAGAAATCAGCTAAATTGAACCAAGTTTACTGCACCGTGTGGGGCAGCACACAAGGCCCCGTTTTAAACAGTGTGTTCAAGTCGGCGAAAGACATTCTTTAAAAAATAAAATCGGAATGTCCAATCTATCGTTAAATGCTCTAAATAAAACTTTGTGTCAATTGTTACGTTTTTTTATTTAAGTTTGAAAATATAAATCTGCCATCAGACACCCTTTAAATTAAAAGAAACACAAAAAACTTTTTTCTGTAGTACCTTAGGAACATCAGTTTTTAATAGGTGAAAACGAAAGTTCCTATAATACTTGAAATATTTTTTTTGTTTGTCACTTTATTTGATTTAGGCCAAAAACGATTTTTTAATTTGTAGTTTTGTTTATTAAAAAAGCTCGCTGCTGTTTGTATTCCTGCAGCTGGTTTGTGTTTTAATTCTAGTTAAAAGCAAACAATTGTCCTTTAGCGAATCCTTTAAATTATGGCTAAGTCCCTAACTGAGATTAAAACGTTGCCGAAAAAAGCACATAATTGTTTTGGATGGAATATATTGAAAAAGTCCCTTAAGCGTTTTAAAATGAAGCTGTATTTCAAGGATGAGCAATATAGCAAAAGGGGAGCAACAGAAAGCAATTTACATTTCATCACAAGATGTGCAACTAAAATATATGTTGGGGCAGTGGGTGGTATAAGAAAGCAGTCATATGCTTAAAAAATCATCCTTACATAACGCTAAAAAGTAATTTTTTTCAATGTTTTATATAACCAGTTTCATATATTCACTTGAGATTATGTATTTACTTGGGTTGGCCTAATCACCTAATAATTTTAATAATGGATGTCCGGCTGTTGAACTTTTGTTCCCCCTAAACAAGATATAATATTAAAAAATATTTCGATGCTAATGGCCGTTAATTAAACAAATACCAAACTGCTTGTATTAGCACCTTATAATTTTCTCTACCTATTAAGTAAAATTAGATTGAACATTTTTTATTTGTCGAAATTACGGAAATAACTCAAATCCCATTAAAATTTAGAAAATCAGTTCAAAATCTAACATTTTTCGAGTTTTCGAAAAAAAAATGGTTTAATTATCTCAGGAGTGGATAAGGCACACCAAAAGTTACCCTGGGGCAACGCAATGGTTTTTGATGTTTCAATCGAGGGCTGTGCGTTCTTGGAGACCACTAACGGCAGTTTTGCTTGTTGACGTGACCGTTTAACTAAAAATGAGCCTCGTCGCTCCAAAAAATGGGATTTACAGTGCGAAAACGTCTAAACATAGTTTCACAAAAATGATTGCGTAAATCAAAGCCACTTTTTTTTAGTTCTTGAACACTTTAAATTTTAAAGGGATGGAACTTCAGATCCTTTTTAAGATTCAATTAAAAATCGCTCTTAGAAGTTTCAGTGAGGCTGCTCCTGTTCGTATTGAAAGTAGCGGATTTTCATGCAAACTGCTTTCAACCACTTCGATGTTTTCGGGAGTCCTTGTAGATCAAGTGGGCCCTGGCCGTGGGGCATTCATAGCCGAAGCAGTTTCGCGGAATCTCTGCATCCACAAAGGAATTCAATTTACAATCAGTGTTTTACGTATTCGCCAAATACCTAACTTTGACGTGCAATGAATGACGTAAGAATCATTGCTCTTAAAAAAATGTCCAACGGTGCCACCCTTCTTCCGCACAGTTTTTTTACTTTTTGAAATAATCGCATATAAAAATATAAATTTGCCACCAGGCCCCCTGTATATTAATATGGTTTTGTACCAAATTTATTTAATTTTATTGCTGTTAACAGAGAATATATTTTTTTTCCATCCAATATAAAGTTATTTGCATGTTTCTTAGATAATCAAAGTGACCTGCCTGGCCCTTTTACGCTCTGGGCTCACTAAACCATCATCATGATTTATTTCCCTACTTGTGTACGAATATATCAACGTGCACAAAAAAATATTATTCAATATTGAAAATAAATGATGAAATATATTTCCACCGCATTTGGTTTGGTAGAGGGTGTTCAAGTCTTCTTCAAGTCCAAAGTGAAATTATTTTCTGTTTTAAAATACGTCACATGGCAAATTTTATTACTGTTAAATATTAATTGCAAAATACTTCAAAAGTAATTTAAGGAATTCTTATGGTATAACATTTCAATTATGTACATTTTTAAGTAAGTGCTGTTTTAAACTAATTTTATATTTTTTTCTTCCCTTCTTATACCACACATTTGTAGCCAAATTAAAAAAGAAAAAAGCAAAACACACAGCTTGTTTTAGGCAGGGCAACTTATTACGTGAATTACATACTGAATTAATTTTAAACAAAAAGACTTTTTATTATTTTAAACATGTTGACAGGTTTTGAATGTACAAATTTTATTTTCATACTATGTAGTCACACTTTACGGAATAAAAACATTATTTTGCCATTATTTGTCATTTTAGTTGATTTTTTGCTTAAATCAGGTTTAAGTATGGCATTCTGATGTCACGTTTACTTTTGCTTTCAACTTTTACTGTCACTTTTTTCTCGTTTTTTTTTGCAAATGTTTCTTATACCAATCAAAAAAAAGTACGATGTTGCATAATTGTTCTTTTTTTTCGCTGCGAGCCAAAAAAGGAAATGTCAAGTTTCTTGGCTTTTTTTATTTGTTTGAAGATTTCTTAAGAAATATTTTAAGAGAAAAGTGTCATACGTAATAAGTAAGAGTTGCCAGAATGCAAAGAGAAGTAAGAAGAAGCCCAACCACATTATACCGTACACCACAACTTATTACTCTAAAATAATTTATGCGAAAAGTGGAGGGGCAAAGGTAGTAGTAAGAAAATTGAATGCTGAAGGAAGGAAGGTACACAAATTTATTTCTTTTATTATGCGTCTTAGGAAACAGACAGACCAAGACCAAGACGGACCTAGTTCTCTTCGCTAGAAAAAAGTTCGATCCTTTAAGAAGTTCAGCACCTAATTGCGTAAAACTGAAATTACTGAAGGAAAGCTCTCAACGCCGACTGGGCATGCAGAAACTCTATAGAAAAGACAGATCTTACAACCAAAGGGGGTAAACCAGATTAATAAAATTGTTGTAAGATCCAATGTAGCCTTTGGTTGTACCAAGTTGGGAGGGCTAGGAAAACTTAGCTTATTTAGCATAATTGCCCCATAAGCATAAGAAGCACACCTTAAACGGCACTAGGTATCAGCACTAGACAGCAAAACGCCTAAACAGACTGGAAAAGGGGAGAGACAGAATTAAAATTTACTTGATTATATTAGGATGGGAAACGAGACGACTGTATGATCACAGAAACACAATTGATTAAAACCACTGAGGTTGTAAGCCTGAATTGGATATTTTGAGGTCCATGCAGTTTAAAATGTGGAATTAAAACGGAGGTAGACAAGGGAGAAATGGAAAAAATCACTAGGGAGTCCTCAAGACAAACTGATAATTATAATTGTAAGTAAGGGATTGTAGAGTGGGGTTATAAGCTTTGTTAATGCTTAATTACATACGTTATATTTCAGGGAAATAGGGCATTGCTTGCAATTAAATTATCAACGAGCCCGCTGATAGTAAGCCGCCTCTTCAGTTGACATAGGTATGTATTTATAAGGAAGAAGTCGTAACACTGTTAGTAGACCATTATAATAAGATTTTTATCGGTAGATTAGGTCCAGAACTGACCAACCAACTGAATTTTTATTTACAAAAATTTACCAAAAGACAGCGCGATTTGCCACACAGTGCGCTCAACAATCGATTTATGGCAAAATAACCTCATTTCCACAAGTGGTCTTGTTCACTGCTCTCTCAATCGTGCGATTTAAGGCCTCTTAAATAAGTTTTTTTAATTGAAGGCTTATGCCAACAAGCCAGTAGCTTTTACATCAATGGAAGCCAATATTCAGGGTACTATGATATTCAACTTAGAAAGGAAGTCACAAATTCGGGCTAATCGAATTAACCATGAAACTCTTAGCCGCCATAGTACCAGGTTATAATTTAAAGTTATTACGCGCGTAAAAAAACACCCGTTATTGATGAAGAGAAGTAAGAAAAATACAGTCAGTGGTGTGTCACTGGCCACAAGTTAGTGACCGGGTAAAAGATTCCAATAAAAACGAATTGTGGTCTAATGAAAACAGCAGGGTTTATTTCCAGCTGGTTACGCGGGTGCTGTCATAACTTTCCCGAAAGCTACCTAACCTTACTTTTTAGAATTAAAGAATTTTCATCCATTTCTTTTACTATTAATTAAGACGTTAAAACTATAACACTGTGTGTAATTTTTTAAGTCATGGAAAAATAACCATATTCGGACATCACTACGTGAAAGAAGACCAAAAAAGAAAAGACCCGTGTCTCCCAGTTTTGCCCAAAGTCATGCACTTTTTTTGTTATGGGCCCCCAAAGATTTGGGGCCTTGGTGCCACTTTTGCAAAAAGTGATAATTTTCTCAGGCTCATATCTTGCAAACCGTTCGGAATTTTAATTTACTCTTTGAAGCAAAGTTGTAGCCCTTTTTAAAAGGAACAAAAGTAATGTACATAAAAAATTAAAAAAAAAATAGTTTTAAATCAAAATCGAATTGTAAGTAAGGGATTGTAGAGTGGGGTTATAAGCTTTGTTTCTGCTAAATTACATACGTTAGATTTCAGGGGAATAGGACATTGCTTGCAATTAAATTATCAACGAGTCCGCTTATAGTAAGCCGCCTCTTCAGTTGACATAGGTATGTAGTTATAAGGAAGAAGTCGTAACACTGTTAGTAGACCATTATAATAAGATTTTTATCGGTAGATTAGGTCCAGAACTGACCAACCAACTGAATTTTTATTTACAAAAATTTACCAGCTAAACATCAACGACATTTGGTTTCAAAAGACAGCGCGATTCGCCACACAGGGCGCTCAACAATCGATTTATGGCAAAATAACCTCATTTCCACAAGTGGTCTTGTTCACTGCTCTCTCAATCGTGCGATTTAAGGCCTCTTAAATAAGTGTTTTTAATTGAAGGCTTATGCCAACAAGCCAGTAGCTTTTACATCAATGGAAGCCAATATTCAGGGTACTATGAATGTTCAACTTAGAAAGGAAGTCACAAATTCGGGCTAATCGAATTGACCATGAAACTCTTAGCCGCCATAGTACCATGTTATTTAAAGTTATTACGCGCGTAAAAAAACACCCGTTATTGATGAAGAGAAGTAAGAAAAAATACAGTCAGTTGTGTGTCACTGGCCACAAGTTAGTGACTGGGTAAAAGATTCCAATAAAAAGTGGGCGAATTAACGAATTGTGGAGTCATTACCAGCTGGTTACGCGGGTGCTGTCATAACTTTCCCGAAAGCTACCTAACCTTACTTTTTAGAATTAAAGAATTTTCATCCATTTCTTTTACTATATAATAAAGAGGTTAAAACCATTATTTTAATTTGTGGCAAAGACATTTAAGTTGGTTTTGACCCAAAAGACATTATACGACATCTTAATCAGTAAAAAATTTAAATGAAAACATTCAACCTTAGGTCATAAAGTAGCACTTTACAACATTGTCAAATTAATGGAAATAATAGGAAAACATTGTAAGCAGAAACAACGGCAGCAGCAACAACAGCATATGCAATCACGTTACTACAAGATCTCATACACTTTTGCAAATATCGTCACCATAAATTTTAAAAGGCTTATCTTATGTAACAAAAACTAGATAATCAAAATTAAAACATGAAAACAAAAAACAGTGAAAACATTGTTAAAAAAAATTGTTTTAACCAGTTTAAACCTCTACAAAATATGAAAATCCTGGTTCTACATTTTATGTACCCAGGCAGAAATATACGATTCTAAAACGATGGTCCAAAAATGTTGTACCACCACAGCCTTGTAAACACAAAATTTCGACCTTTTGAAAATATTGTACCATTACAGTACTGTATACACAAAATCGCAACCCTAGTTTGTAAATGTCAAATTTGCTTTCAAAATAAAAAATGTTTATATTTTTAATTTAAAAAAATGTATAAACGTAAGATAAAACTAAAAAAACTCTTAAGATGCGTTGGAAAGTTTTATTTTGCTTCATATGAATATATTTATTTAAGGAAATCTCTTATTTAAAAGCCTAAAGTAGCAATGCCCATTATTTTAACAAAAGCAAGTCGAACTCTTAAGACAGAAAAGATAAAAAATTTTATTCTGATACCGGAAATTTAAATTTACAGTATTGCTACAACATAAAAACCAAGAGTCGAAAGACGCCCATTTGGCGTTATCATTTTAACATCGAGACAGCATTGTTAACTTGTTAAATTTACGTTATTTTGATATTGAGAGTCCTCTCCCAACGTCGGGACAGAATCAGTTTGATTGTCTTTTTCTGCCTGGGTAGTTATATTGTCTACTTTTGTTAATTTTTTTATAAACACAATACGCCTTTTCGGTTTTAAGCTGACGATATGTACTTGCAACGTAGTAATGAAACGAATAAGTAACTAAAGTAACAACCATGTTGCACTTGCCCTAAAAAAGAATCCTCAATGTTGCTGTTCCTTAACTTACTTGCAGCTTCTTGGGGGTGTGTGTTGAAACATAAATCATAGAACGTGATTACCTTAAAATTTATGAAGCTTAAGAGTACTTGTGCTCGTTCTCGCATAAAATACCACACGCAAACATGTTTGGTTTTTTCGATATTTTATAGTTAAAATTGTAAATTAAATTCTTTGTTATAAATGCAAAATCTTAAAGACATATAAAAAGAACAAATAAAAGCATCAGAATCTTTAAAGATTTTGGTTAATTAAAAGGGAAGTAGAAAATTTAATACCTGGCTCTCAAAAACGATTTAAAAAGTAGGTAATATTATATTCAAACACTTCAAAATTTATCTAATTAAACAACTATCACGTTATATATATTTTTTATTCGTTGTGATGCTCAAAAGATGGCCGTTGAAATGGTTGTTTATTGTCAAATTAAAATTTAAATAAACTATTGAACGACTTAGAGATAATGAAAACTGTTTACCTTAACACAAGTGTAAATTTAAAAACACCTTTAAGAGAAATTTATTGTTGTTGTTTTTTCAAGTAAGTTCCTTAAATTATTTTCCTTACCAACTGTCTACATTCTCACAAGGATGTGCGTGTCTTTTCTAAGTTTTCTTTGATTTGAGTTAAGATTTTTTTATGTTCTATTGAACTTTTCAACACAATAAAAATGCTTAAATGACCAGCTACTTAAGTTCAATTCGAAGGTTAATTGAAGGTAAAAAATGGTAGAACGTGTAGTAAATAACAGCTGGCAAAGGACATTGACCCTAAAAAATTCATTCTAAGAATATTTAAAAGGACTAAACAATAAAAATACAAAAAGTATTTAGGATTATTAAGGCTAAGTTTGTATTTAAATTAAAGACACTGATTAAAAATGAAGCGTAGACCCTTCGCAAAATTAGAAAGTTAAAAAATATGTTACTTTTAAATAACTCCACAGCTACTTAAGAGAAGGTTAACTACTATATGCAACAAGCAAAATTGCATTTGATGATTACTATATTTTTTGTAAGTGATATGTTTCCCTAAGTACAAAAACAATCGCAATCAGAAACTCTATGGAGAATTTTTTTTTAATTTTTTTTCTAAAATTTTAGAAATTTTTTTAAGAGGCTGCTTAATCGGTTTTATCACAGCTCGGGGGGAAGTTATCCAATTGTATCAAAGTAACCACCAAAAGACTAACAATTAGGTGGTTTTTAAGCTGTGTATATGCAACTTTACAACGGCTTTAGAAATATTTGACCCGCAATTATAAAAAGTTAAAAGAAAAAATTATTTTTGATTCGAAATTATAAAACTATACATCTCTAAAGTTATACAAGCATTTTGTTGTGGAAATCGATGGGATTTTAGTGAGCTGCTCCGCCGATTTTTTTAAAACTTGCAAATAGTCCGATTTTGTTTCAAAAAAGCTTAAAAAAGTAAAAAAAGTTATCGCCACTATCCGCAAGGAAGCCAGCCGTATTCTTCAATGGTCACACTTAAGTTCTAAATGAAGCTCAATTTTTGGATCACGTAGTCTCTATTTAATTTTGCATTTCCAATAATCCTGCTTTTATCATATGCACAGAAAAAATTTAATTATAAAATCAGTTACGAAATTCAGAGTATCAGTAAATATTTTGTCTGGCTAAGGACCTACAACGGAAATTGTAAATTAAGACAAACAATTTTAGTTTTTAGTTCAGTTAAACAAATTTGTTGGGCTGGTTATATATTTGAATTGTCCAGGCGATAATTTTGTTTGGATATTAGAGACTATTAAATAAATTTACTAAAAATTAAATTATTTGGAACAAGAATTTGTTTGAAAAAAAATGTTTGTAGTTTTTTCTGTGAAGCAGTTACGGAATAGTCCTGTGCCTCCTAATCGAGTCGCAGAGCTCCTGACAACACTCCTGACAAACGGGTTAATTAGTTTCAAATCCTATTCTGCTAAAGAAGCGTTAAATAAAGTTGTAAAGAAAATATTTTCAAACATTTTAATGCTCGGAATGTGGCTGCGCCATTCTCAACCAAGATCAAACAATTTAACGTTTTTCAATTATTTGCTCTACGGTAACGGTTAGTGATTATTTTATGAAACAAACCAACAACTTTTGAAGAAAAAACTTTGGAAGAAGTGGTTTAAAAAATTATACTTTTAGCTTGCGCTATCATATGCAAACCATAAGGGCTTAAACTGTTCAAGAACAAATTATTTGTTTAACAAAATTTTAGATTTTGAAACAAAATAATAAATTATAATTTCTTAAAAAATTATTTTTTAATATACAAAATTTTAAAATTTAATTATTTTTTTTCTTTTGAAGCTTATTTTCTTTATCTCTATAAAAATAAACTTGTTGCTAACAAATACGTGACCAATAGCATTTGTATTACATGAGAGGTTTTTGGTCAGTGTTTAGCTTTTTGTTGTTAATTATTAGAAATGTTTGAATTTTTTTATTGTTTGTTTTATTTTCTCTTTATTTTGTGTAATAATTTACAATTTTTGTTAATTTTGTTTGATGCAAGGTTGGCAACCGATACCGTTTAAGTACCGTTTAAATTTGGTTACCGGTATTTATAATGATACCGAAATAAGTTGTTTCTGTAGATACCGGTATAAATTACCACTTCCTCTGATACCAGTATTACAATTATACGTTTCAGTAATACAAATCCAAGAAATTTTGCAAGTAGGAAAAACAATTTTTAGTTTTCAGTTAAATGTTCTAACAAACACAAGGATTTCATATGCAACCAGTAAACTGCATTTTTAAAAGGTTCTCCTAATGTTATTTAATTAGAGTCGTATTTTTCAGAACAGAAAAAGAGACTTTCATAAAAAATAATGATTTTGAGTTGTGACTGCTTTTAATTTAGTGTGCGTTATATACAGGGTGTGTGATGGCAGATTTTTATTCTTAAACTGAAATAAAAAACGTAATAACTAACACAAAGTTTGATTAAGAGAATTGAACGATATAATGGAAATGCTGATTTTATTTTTTAAAGAGTATGTCATCCGGATGTCTTCCGTCGAGTTGCAAACTGTTAAAAATTAGTCCTTGTGTTTTACGCCTTACGCTGCAGTAAACTTGGTTCTATTGAGCTAATTTCTCAACGAATATTTTCCTTTAAAAACACAGGAGATTTGCGGATTGTAATTATAAATCTGGTGAACATGGAATGTCCTCAAAGCGACTGATCAGTTTTTGGGGGAAATTTTCCCGAAGCAAGTTCATCGAAGCTACGGCTGTTTGTGCAGTTGCCTCATCCTGTTAAAACTACTTGTGTAAGGAGTACGATGGATAAGCTCGCAGGTTTGGCAAAAAGAATTCCGTAATTGTGTGTTCATAATTTTTACCGTTGACATTCGTCGTTGGCCTCGAGAATTTTCAAAAAAAAAAAATGGCCCAATTATCTTATGCGTGGATAAGGCTTTGGTGTGCCTGGGGCAATGCAATGGTTTTTGATGTTTTAATGGAGGGTTAGTTCTTGGACACCAGTAACGGCAGTTTTGTTTGTTGATGTGGCCGTTAAATGAAAATGAGCCTCATCGGTTCAAAAAATGGGATTTACAGGGCTAAAACGCTTTAGCAACGCTACACAAAAACTTTTGCGTAAATTAAAGTCACTTTCTTTCAGTTCTAAAACGATTTAAAATTTAAAAAGATGAATCTTTAGAGCCTTTTTTAAAATTTCATGAATAATCGCTTTTGGAAGTCACAGTGAGACTGCTCTTTTCCGTATTGAAAGTCGCGAATTTTCACGTAAGCTGCTTTCAACCAGTTCAATGCTTTCGGGAGTCCTAAAAGATCGACTGGGCTCTGGCCGTGAGACATTCATAGCCGAAGCAGTTGCGTGGAATAAAATTTACAATTGAACAAAATTGTTGACGTGCAATGACGTAAGCATAATTTTTCTTAAAAAATGTCCTTACAGCGAACTCGCGACGCTGACTCGACCACTGCGGCATCGTGACTGACAAATCCGCACAATAGGAAATTCCAACAGCGCCACACTCCCTCTGCACCGTTTATTATTTTTTTTAAATAATCATATTGAAAAATATAAATTTGCCACCAGACACCCGGTATTTATGTGCATATAATTATAAATTTGTAAATGATAAAATCAATGAATCAAATATAATAAGTTTGAAAACTTAATAGATATTTATCCACAATGAACATAAGTTGCTTCTGGGCGATTCTAATGGGACGGGTGTAACCATTTTGCCCTTAATTTTGCTTATAGCCCAAACAATTTAAAGTTTTAATTAAAAAAAGGCTATGATTTTCAAGGATGGTCTGCTTTCAAGCGATTTCTTCTCACAGTAAGCACTTGAACACCAAGACGGGTGTGACCTTAAAAATTAGAACTTTAGGAAATTTTCACTTTAAGATCGATTTTTGTAAAATATTTTTAAGAACAAGCTTAATTTTTTTAGTTTACACGGTAGTTTAAAATGCTTTTAACACAAAACACTAAAAAAAAAATTTGATTCTGAAAATGTCTAGGATTTTAAAATTTGAAGAGTAAAATCGACCTTTGAGGATCATTTATCGATTACAGTTTAAAGAAAAGTTAACAAAGAGCAGATTAAAACAAATCGATTTTTTTCGTTTGTTAGAATAAAAGAAAACAAACAAAAACATAAATAAACATCTTTAATTTTTGTTTTTTGAAGTTAGTACCTGTACCGGTATGCCAGTACCGGTGTAATCAAAATACCGATAACGAAATGACAAGTTTAACGTTATAAGTTTCGGTTGCCAACCTTGCTTTTAAGTTTTGGTTAATGAAATATTTTTTTATTCATTGCATTACAACAAGAGAAATTTTTTACTCTTAGAGAAACTTGCGTAGTTGAAAACAAATAAAAGAAAATTTTTTTAAGAAATCATGCGAGGAAAAAGAATTAACAAGATGGGTCTAATTGAAATTATATACATACTTTACATATGTACATATGTATATACTACCTGTGTTTAGGTTAAAGGTGTGTTTTATGTTAATTACAAATTAATAAATGTAAATGGAAAAAAATAATATTTGATAAGGGATTACATTTCGATTTTGTCTTTAAACTAAAGTTGGGATCTATTATGCCTCAAGACCAAAAGTTGAAAAACATTTTTTATTAATCTAATTTTGTATTGGATTTATTATTTGTCTAAAGAGTTCTTTACATTAGCACTTCTTTTTAGTTAAAAAACACTCGTAATATTATTAAACAAAAGTTTTAAAACTAAGATATTATGATGTTTATTATAATTTTTATGAGAAAAGTTGAGAAAATATTGTGATTTTTTTAACACCTAAATTTAAATACAACTTTGAATGTTTGCATAACAGAAATGTGAAAAGATATTCTAAAGTTAAAAAAAGTTTATTGCTTTTTTTTAATACGAATAAAGAGTTCACATGGGAAATTTACTGATGATGACGTTTGCGGGAAATGTTAATTATTGTGTCGCCAGTAGAAAACAAAAAAAGGCTGTTTACCCGTTAAAATATTACTTGGCGAATAGTCGTTTAAAAACGATAGAACTCAAACGATTTGGCAAGCATTAGACCTGGTTTTTAGAGTTTAAAGAGGTCATCAATCAACCTACTTTTGAGTATTTGGGTGAGTTGCGTATGACGGCATCACTTACTTTTATTTCTGGAGCACCCCCGAATTCATAATTATTTTTACCTACTGAGATTTTGTTTATTTTATCTAGTAAGTAAGGGCCTAAAGGGACTATAGGTAAGCTTAAGGGACTCATCAAATCTAACTTATCTTTTGAAGCTTTAGCAAAAGTAGAATATATTAATCTTACTTTCAAAAAAGGTTTCGAGCTTAAGTTTGAAAAAAGCAAGAAAACAAACAATAATTTTTAACTTCGATGAAACTTTTATTTCGTTATAAAGCTGGAGCCTTTTTATTACGTACGAAATAAATTATCATTTATATGACCGTCTAAAAATTGGTTGCCGCAGTCAAATCTTAAAAGGTTCTTTTGCAAACTTTTTAACATATTTTTGGCAACATCAGGGCAAAAATTGACGACTGTTGGTTTCTAAATACTCTAAATACATTAGGGGACTCACTGCGCGGATGAGGTCTTTGGCGTAGATCCACAATAAAAAACTTTAACAATGTCAGCTTGCATGATCCTGGTGGTCATTTGACGTCATCAAAATGCAAAATTGTTACGCAGGACATAGAATTTAAAACAAAATCTTATGCATTTGATTTGCGCTACAGCCACGGGATGATCGCGCTAGAAAAGCAATTTAACCGCAGATGCCTGGAAAGGGCGCAAATTTGCAGGAACTAGCGCTCAATGCATTTGTGCATTTGTATTTGAAACCAATTAATTTTGTCGCGGAGGTTGTAACAAAAAATCTGCGACTACATGGTCTTGAAACTTCGGAGGAATACGGCTGATTGGCGACCCTTCACCCAGACCACTGGACCTAAACTTCTTTTCGAATGAGTCCAAGATGGAGGGTCTTATGTCGATAACAATATATCAGAGAGCCCTACCAATTTTCTTATGACTGCACTGTCATTCAGGCAGGGATTCTAACTGCCAAATAAGCCGCCGATCTTTTCTTATCCTCCTGGGGAAACTGGGAGTTCTCAGGTAAACATGTTTATTGACAATCATGTAAGCTTTTACAGCTTCGTGTAGCCTCTGGCCGCTAATTCCTTTCCTCTCAAACTAGGATTTCTCAAACAAACATGGGAATTGATAGTCAGATAATGATTAAAGCAAATTTTCGCAAGCCTGCTTCTATAGTGCTCAAACATTCAAGAATTAATTGGTAAACAGTATGTCTCGAAACAAGTGATATTTACTGTGTTGAAGGACACAGAAATATTGAGGGAAATTAGTTGGGGGACGAACTGGAAAGGGAATGAAAAAGGTTTACTTTAGTTCAAGATCAGAGCTACGGAGCAGACTCCAAGCGAAAATGGTAACAGGCAATTGTAGAACATATATAACGACTGGTGTACCGGGGGATTGTTGTTGCACGAAGCTAATTAAAGAATTTTTTTTTTTTTTTTAATCAGCTTTGAAAAATTGCTCCAGCACGTTGTGAATGGTCAGTCAGCTTCTATTCTTGCTAAACATATTCGTAAATGACAAACCTTTTACTAAAGAGCAGGCACTTCAGGTGACATATATTTTACATCTAACAGACTTGCCTGACTGACAGTTTTGAAACCTCTAAATGGATAACCATTTTTCAAAAAAAAAAAAAATTTTTTTAAAAAACTAGTCGTAAGCTATTACAAAACACTCTACCCTGGGCCTTGACCATAAATCAAGAAACACCTAAGAGTGCTTAAAAATATTTCAAAATTTTATTTTATAACATGGCCAGTTAAAACAGGGGGGCACTTCACAACACCCAGATTAGAAACCTTTTTGGATGTGGTGCGAACTGCAAGAGATGCTTGGCCAGTCAGACTTTGCTCTGCTGGAAGGACAATGAGGCCGCTTTTGAAAAGTACTTAATTCTGTTTCATTTATTAAAGCATTTCACAGCGAGTATATATATGTATGTAAACCCCATTCATTACTTATAAAAGTACCAAGTATTGCAAAAGAAAAAATATACAATCTTTACAATTAATCATTCGAGAAAAGTGTAAACATTGTTAAAAGAGACAAAAAAAAAACAAATAAATATCATGTTAAAATTGTAAATAAAATCGTTTTCAATCATTTTTATAATCTAAAAACTAGAAAATGTAAAACAAATTCCCATTTTACGCCTGAGGTGTTTGAATTTGTATCTCCTTCCACCGCCAATACCACCCAAACAACATCCGACAACATAAAATAAATCGATTATTTCGGAATAGATAAAATGTAGGAAAAACAAAACAAATCAGCGCACACGCATTCATACCTAAACAAAACAAATATTTATAAGTTTATATTAAAAATTGGATGTTAAAAATCGTGTCATTATCAATTGTTTGTTTTCTTTATGGGCCAAATTATTTGCGGACGATTAAATCAATAAACAGAGTTATTAAACAGATACAAGAACAACAACAACCACAACCACAACAAAAAAAAACACAAAACTTTAATTTAAAAAGAAAAAAGTACATAAAAAGTTGCGTAAAAAAATTAGACGTTTATTTTGGAAGTGATTTAAATCTATTTTATTTTTGTTTTGTTTCGTTAGTTAAGAAAGTTATTCATGTATGAATTATTGGAAATCAGATTAAAAAGTGTTTTTAGCTGAAAAATTGAAATCCCTTTAAATTTACTTTTTTCTCTTGTCTAATGTCTATTAACATTTGAACATGACCTTATAATTAGTTTATTAATCTTAAATATTATGACAATTTTGTTAGACACAAAAAAAACGATTTAATTTCAAAGCCTATCATAAAACTGCAGACACGTAATATTTTGTTTTTATCTATTTTGTACACGGAGTGCGTTGCGTGATAAGGGAGAAAATCTTACACAATCAGCAAAAGAATTCCAGAAGTGGGAGAACATTATTTAGGCTTAAATAAATAAGCAACAATTTATGCCAAGGGCAATAAAAAATATATTGTTGTTAACACCATTTAATGTCAACGAAAGTATTTACATTATATTTGGCGTTTTGTTTATTTATTTAAAAAAGAAGATATACTTATGTACAAGTTTTGAACATATATATATACGTATTGAAACACCTACCAATTGAACTTCAATATAAAATGTCTTAAAGACACATCTACGCAAACGTAGACGTTAAAAGTTATTTGTAGATACATTTCACTTGACACTTGTATGACGTGACAGAATAAATTTACCAAAGTTTTTGTTTTATCCTGACTTTGCTTGACAAAAAAATTGTAATTTTTAATTTGATAAAAAAATATTTTAACACTTCCCCCCATTGTTTCCTAAAACGCAACGCCCTAAAACAAAAATTAAATGTATGGGAAAGTGTTTCTAAATTTTAATTTTTTCCGTACAATTGTTTGCGCCTTTATGCGTTGCGCTTTACGTAATAAGGCCCTTCATAAATTTTCTTCTACGTTAATATACTACTTTTACAATATTTGCATACATATATCGTTAGCTGAAATGCAAAACCAAGTAAATAACAAAAAACCTTAAATCGGTCTTTTAAACAAACAAAACTCGAAACAAAATGCAGGAAAAAATAAACAATTTAAAAGCACAGCCTTTGGTATTTAAAAAATGTTTTTGCCCCTCTTGTAAAATTTTGAAACATGTAATTGCGGGGTTATGCATTTCAGCTGACAAAATGCACATACATACGTATTACCACATTTGACAATTTTTGCCTGTTTATTACCAAAAACTGACCAAAATGCAAGTACACTATGTTTTAAAGGTAAAAAAAAAACAGAAAACAAACAGTGGTTTTAGGGTGCACATCACTTTTGTTGGGCAGCTTTAAAGTTTAACATAAAAAAATTTCATTTACCTATTTAGCGCAAAAGCCGCCGTTGCATAAAATTAAACGAAGAAACAGGAAATATAAATGGTTTTGAGCAAAAAAAAAAAAAAATTTAAATAAATGCACCTGACTTAAGACCAACTTAAACGCAATTATGTTTAGCTGCACATACATACATATGTATGCGTATAAACACTTAAGGTAGAACAAATATGTAGGTTAGTTTTACGTTTAAATAACGTCATACCATTCTTATCTTTCTGTTTATAAAAAAAACTAAACATTAAGTAAGGGCGTTCCGGTAGACCGTTTCTATAAGTGCAAAAGTCTACAAGTCTAAAGGTCGCGGGTTCAATTCCTACCAGAGACTCTGGTTAGTCTGTTTAACCCTTTTTTCTATCTTTTATCCTTTTCAGTATTTGATTTTCCCTTATATATTAGCTCTTTTTGTTGATGTGCCCTTTCCTTTAATGGCTGCTTGTTCTACCCAACCTTACCTGGTTAAACCTTAGATTTAATTCCAAAAACAAAAAATAATTTTTGAAAAATAACTTGGCAACAGAGATCTTTTTCAAAGTATTTGAAGCTTAAATCTTTTTTTAAAAAATTAATAATCATTTAAAAAACCTCTAGCAAATGCCTATAATATGAGATTGTCAAATAGGCCGAAGAACCAAAGGCTGACATTTGGGTAATTGATTCATTTTTAAACAATTTGCTTAAATTAAAAATTAATTACAATATTTTACACATATTTGCACTTGTAACATATTAAAATCTGTAAAAGGAACAACCAACAAAGAAAATTGTGTGGCAACAAACTTTGTATGTTTCATGCGAGTTTTTATTTGGCGCACGGCACAGTAGTGAGAAAAACGACAAAGGTTTAAGTTTGTTGGAAAATATGAAATACATTAAGATATGGATATGCTTTAAATTTTAGCTAAAATTTTTAAAAATTTTTAAACACGCTAAAAGTTTTTGTTTTTGTGGCGCATTTGACCAATTCAATTCTTATAATTTTTTTTCTTTGAAATACGGCAAAAGAGGGTGTTTGTGTTTTTTAAACAAATCCTTTGGTGTTTGCGTTATTATACGCCGTTATGTTAGTTTTATAGTTTTATTGTATTGATTACTATTATTTATATAGAAATATTACAAAAAGTTTGTAAGTTATTAAGCAATAAAATATCGGTAAACTGTAAAATTGTGACTATAATATATTCGAGATACCACAAATAATAGATTACAAATTAAAAAAAAAAACATAACTAATACACAATCAATTCTTAATTTATTTTTTTTAAGTTTTCTGTGCGCCAAAATAGAATTCACATTCAATGTACATACTTATGTACATATTTAGTTACGGATGAAAAATGACAAGAATGATAAATGTGTAATTATCAAGATAAAAAAGCAAATATAAAATAATTACATGTAAGTACTTATTTATGTACATATGTATGTACTTTGAGGCATAAGTGTAATTTAAAAAGTAGATAAGTATGTACGAAAGCAAAGACCCACTTAACAAAATCTATTTTTTCCTTTTTCAACCTATGGGTATGTAAAAGACGAAGTACATAATTTTGTAGAGTAACTATGTGTAAACACAACTAACTTCAAGCTATAAAAGTTACGTACCTATAATAAAAACTTTTAGAAAGATGTCTTAAGTACGAGTAACAAAAAATATTTTGCATCCCCATTTTTAATAACACCTATATAAGAACAAACCCATATTGATTTTTTAATAAAATCTTGATCTACCTATACGTATTTGCAATTCCTACAACATTCAGTCATACCAAAGAGTGTGTATGTATGTATCTGAATATTCATACCTGTGTATGTGCCTATAAAATGGGTTTTTATAGAAATAGCAACTTAGTTATTTAATTGTTATATTTCTAACGAAAAAAACTCACATTTTATTATTCTCTATCGTCGCTTTATCATGCATTATGTCATGCTGTTCCGAAGGTGGTGTGATCACCGAGGATTCGGGCTCTGCTATACTAACACTAGACTTGGTCATGCTACACTCGCTGGATGCTTGAGGTGGAACATTTATTTTTACGATATCAGCTGTGGGCAAATACCATTTCGATTGGGAACCACTGCTAGCATAAAAGTCTAAGGTACAGGGTTTTTTGCTAGACTGTTGCATTTGCCTGGAGGAACAATGATAGTTGATGGAATCATCAAGAGAAGAATCGCATTCATTAACAGATTCACGGCCACTGTCGAAGGCAGTGGCGTCCTGTTGCTCCACCAACTGTTGTTTTGTCAAATTACTTTGGCAAACAGCCAAGTTTGGAGTTATGGTTGCACTGCTAGATTCCGTTGTTTTTATTATTTTATCTAAATTTGCATCGTTTTCTGCCTCTTCATTTACAGATTCTTGTTTTTGTTTTTGGCCAAAATAAGAACAGTATGCGTTGGCGCACAAAACATCTGTCCACGATGTCAAAGCAGTAGCCGTAGCAGCAGTAGAACAAGAGTTACATGTAGAAGAGGTTGTAGTGTTGCTAACAGTTGCTGCTACAGAAGATGTATTGGTGGTAACAGCAACTAAAACAGTCGTTGCTGCTGTTGTTGATACAGAATTTTCTGTTGATTTTATTGTTGTTGCTATTGTCATTGGTACTTTAGAATTTATTGTTGTAGACATTTTTTATACATAAAGGTACATATACATATGTATGTATTTTAATTGGGTTTCTTTTATTTTGTAGTTAAATATGTAGATATTTGTAAAAACATTCGTATTTCTGTAGAGATTTTAAAATAACTTTGTTTCTAAAATTCCCTTTCGTTGATTATGAAATTCTTAAAAGAACCTTTCTTAAACATTTTTCACTTATATTTTATTAGAAACAAATTTTTCACTTTTTTCAAATAAACTTTGGCATTTTTGCACTTGTTTTTCCTCTTTATTTGTTTTCTATCGTCACGTATAAATTACCACTGCAACACTAATTGACATATTTTTTTTGTTAAATAGGTAATTGACTTTTTAACACTTTATACGACAAAATTAATGTTTAATTATAGTTTTTTTTTTGTTAATTTAATATAAACTTTATAAATACATAAAAAATAACATCTTTTATTACCGCCTATAAAATAAATATTACTAACAAACGTTCGCGCAACAAAAATACGACTAAACATAAAAATAAACACTCGCTACAGAAACTTTTGAAAATAACGATGTATGTGTGAATGCACAATGTGTTTTTTGTTATTGTAAAAATGAGAAAGCTTGCAACGACACAGAGAAGCAAATTGAAGAGTTGCCAGAAATCCTTGTCGTCATAAAATCACGAAAATGCTGTTATAAGGATGCTTTAATATTAACGTTAATTGGTTAAAAAAAAAACATTGTTTTTTATAATTTTTTTAACTTTTATCAAATACAAAATTAATATTATTATTTAGGTTAAAAAAAGCTGTTATATTATTTTGAAAAGAAAAATTGGTTCATATGTATGTATGTATATTTTTTTTTTTGATAAAAATGCATTCAATAAAATTAATATTCATAATTACCGATATAAAAAATAAACAATTACATTTTTTAAAATTATTAATGTATAAAAAATATGAAAAGCAGCTCTTCCTTCTAAAATTAGACAGGAACTCAAAGTTATATCTTTAATAAAAAATTAAAACTACGTTTTTGGTGTCTATTTTTTGGGTTATTATTACTCTTATAATATTAAAAGCATTTTAGAGAAACGTGAAATAAAACAATGCAAAAACAGTTTTTATTACATAAAATAAACTAGGACCTTGAAAGCTATGAGTTTTGTCCCTTTTACTCACTATATTTTAATTTTTTTTTTTGCCTTAAACATCTTTTATATATAAAAAAACATATGATATAAAATATGATAGGGCAAGTAAAAAATTGCATAAGTCACTTTAAACAATTTTCTTCAAAAGCTTTTTCTTATCTATTTTTCATAAAACGTCTTTTAAGAAGTTTTGCAAAAAATTGTTTTATAGAGCTATTGAGGCAGTGCAATTTAGTTACTTTAAATATTAAAATTTGCTTATAATGTTAGGTTTGTCAAGCTCCATATATTTTTTTCTTATTATAAGGCTACTGAATTACGAAAGAAAATACAAATATTTTGTTGTTTTTTTTTTGATATTATTCTCTAAAATCTGACGACTTTTGCAATAAATATACAAGGTAACTAGAAAAAAAGTTATAGTTTCCTAAAAAAAATTAATATAGAGGATTATACTATTTGTGCAGTTAAAATTTAATAAAATATAAAACGACATTAAACTTTATTGCGGATTGTTGCATTTTATACCATTTCTACGATTGTTGTTGCCGTTTGCATATTTTTTTTTATTTATTTTGTACCTTCCTTTGTTCCACTTTCAACGTTTTGTGGTGCAGATTTGCATACTTTTTTATAAAATGTCGTTACATTTTTAATTTGACCTACTTATAAAGTATCCAAATCTTGCTAATAAGAAAAGTCAAACCTTTATTGTACATAAAAACTACAGCCAGATTTTGATTTTTTTCCTCGTTCGCGTTTAACATATTTATTTATATGTGCATATATTTAAAAAAAACTTTTACGGTTTTTAGTGCTTTTAAGTTTCTATGTAGCATATAAGTTTAAGGATAATTCAGAACCAAATTTTATATATTGATTTTAAAACGCTTTTTGTTATTAAAAATAAAAATAGATATGCATCTCAGAAGTTATGTTAAAATAATTGACATTGCATGGATTTTCAAAGTCTTTTGACTTTAAAACTTTTTATTTATGTACTGCTAAAGAAATTCATGCACCTTCTTTAATTCATTTACTTATAAAATCGATTTTTACAAAAAATTCTCTTTGAACTGCTTCCTTTACCTACCTTTAGTATTCGCCATGGCCTTTTCTAATACATATTTGATACACATTTTTAAACTTGTAGTATAATATCCATTATAATAATCATTATTCTGGCAGCACTAACTTTGGCAGAAAGAGGAGAAATAAACACAAGAAATAAAAACAATGTTTCATTCCACAATGTTTCAAAATAATCGTTTGTAAGAGAGAAAATCTGTAAACTTTTATTATGGTTGTGCCTTAAAGTATGCTACAAGTATTTCATAATTTATGGTCTGTTGACAGTGATGGCAAATAAATGAAATTAAGTAATTATAAGATTTTGTAAGGCAATATTAGGGGCTGTTTAAGTAAATATCTTAAATTATTCAAAATAAATTTCAATTTTTAAATGTAGTGCTTAACTTGTTTTAACCTTGAAAAGATTTATATCGGTTTTAACTAAAATTTCGAGTATAGGGTAAAATATTTTACTCACAAAACATTTATTTTCAACTTAAAAAATGATTATAATTAAAAAGTAAACTAGAAAAAGACTAGAATATGACAGAAAATGTTAGCTGTGTAAATAATAATTCAATAAATGCTATGACACTAAAAAAATTATTAAAGTAACTGTAAGTTATTAAGAAGGTATTCCGTAAGGTTGTTTATGAATAAAAAAATAGAGTTAAATTTTAATATAAAAATTTTTTAAACTGGTTTGAAGAGTTATCTAAAGCTTCAATTGCACGAATGATATATTTTGTTAATTTTAATGAATTTCTTGCTGGAGGATTTTTGAATAAATATCCAGTTATTTTAAGTAGAATTTCCAGTTGGTTTTACATAAATAATTTTTTGAATGTAGTTTTAACAATTCAAAACAACTTATTAAAAAAAATTATAAAATGCCCTTTTACCAATAAATATAATTTTTTAATATAAATTATATTATATAAAATAAATTTATTTCTTCATAAAAATTTTTAGCCAAAAGTTGTCATCATATAGATAACAACGAAAAAATTTTATCACTCTGTTAGTTATTAAAAGTAAATCACAAAAAAAAATTAAAAAAAAAAATGGCAGCATTTTGCCGACCTTTTCATTTCCTTAAACACATTAATATTTTACTATTTACGTGAAGCTTTTCACTTTTTTTTTGTAGCACTCAATGTAATAAAAGTTCATTAAACTAACATTTTTACGGCTCCATAATGCCTAAAAAGAAAAACGGTCTTACTAAGCAAAAATACAAAAACAAAAAAAATATATCCTTGAAAAAGAATCAAACAAAAAACTGTTAAGAAAAACACGAAAAAATTTTAAAAGGATTTTTTTGAATAGATTGCAAAGAACAAAAAATTATTTCTTTTGAATGTTTAAGACGAAACGAACTCTTGAGGCAAAATATAAAATAAAAACAATAACTTGTAGTTATAACAAAAACTAGAAAAAAGCGCTTTGTTCTGCTGTCCCGAATCTTAGATGCCCTTCACATTGGCCTTTCAAATCCCTAAGCTTTTTCCTTTTTTTTATTTTAAGCCATTGTTTTTTAATTTTTTTTATTTATAAAATATTTATAATTTTTAAATAGGAGTCCCTGAGATATTTTAACCTTCTTAGGGTGACTGGGGAAGTTGTATGGGTTTTTACCCATTTTTTTCAAATTTTGTATGGCAACCATGTTAAGGGCTGAAGTTGGGTTCAGTCCGGCATTTTACCTATCAACTGGCCCCCTGAAAGCTGTAGTGGGAATTGGTTACAATTTTAGAAACTTTTTATGGGAGCCAATTTAGGCGATGGAGATACGGGGTAAGTATATTCAAGGAATATGTTTGGGAGGGGAAGCTAATGAGGGTCGGTCTCACTAAGGCCGATTCAAGGGAAGTTAAGGGCGTTTTTGCATAATTTTTGCAAATTTTTCTGGCAACCCTCTTAGGTCATGGTATGTTCTACGAATATGTTTGGAAGGATAACCTAATGGGGGTCTATGATATATTGTATTCCTCTAGGGACACCTTCAGAGATGTTGTAGGGGTTTTGCCCTATTTTTTTAAATTTTGTATTGCAACCATATTAAGATAGGGGGTAAGAATGTTTCACTAAAATATTTGGAAAGATATATTAATTTGGGTCAATTTACATTTTACCTTTGTATACGCATCCTGGAAACTGTGGGATCGATTTAAAAAAATGTTAAAAAATTAAACTTTGTATGGCAGCCTTGTTAAGGGACGGAGATAGGGTGTAAGTATGTTCGTGGAGAAAAATTAAAGGGAGTCGGTCTTACGTTGCACATTGTACGGGGCAGCTGTTGTAATGTTCAAATTTTAAAGAAATAAACAGAGGTAGTTTTGGCTTTTTGCTTATTTCTCGATAAGTTTGTGGGCGATTTTTGTGGATTTCAATAGTGATTTGTCCGCAGATATTTCTGAAATTTTGTTACTACTTACTGGTCTGTGCGACGATTTGTCCGCAGATATTTCTGAAATTTTGTTACCACTTACTGGTCTGTGCGACGACGGGGGGCTTCTAAAAGTTGATTTTAACCATAACACGGACAGACGGACATCTCTTAATCGACTTCCCTATCTATAAGGATTAAGAAAATATGTACTTTATGGGGTCGCAGATGGATGTTAAAGAAATTACAAATGGAATGACAAACTTTTATATTCCCTTATCACTTATGTGAAGCGCATAATAAATAAAACTAAATTTCATTATTATTTTGGGGGGGGGGGGGAGTTAAACTTTGACTTTGCACGCTGTTAGTTGTGATAAAAGCGAACAATAAATTCTAATAATAAAAAGATGAAAACACGTTTTGGCCAATAATTCGAATTATGGCCAAGTAATGGCGGTGTTTTAGTTGTATCAGTGTGCGGGTGGACTAAGCATACATATGTATGTATCTATGTACATTGATAAGTTTTTAAGCATTAAATATTAATATATAAATGTGTATGTATTTGTAGAAAATCAAACATTTTTTGTAAGAGATTTTAAAAACATTAAACTCATTAAAAGGTTTTGCGTCATATTGGAATTTGATAAAGTCCTTGTTTCAAAGGAAAACTATAAAGAAAACTAAATTGAAAAAAATTGTTCCATAAATTGATTTTATGTTATTATAAGGTTTCTACTAAAAACTATTTAAGTAATTGAAAATTTTATTAGAAACATAATTTTAGAGAAAAAGTCATCTCAACTATCTAAAAGGAGATTAGAAAACATAAAAATGATCGTATTTATGTTGAAAACACTTAAAGCATTTTTTTCAAATACAAAACACATGTCTGCAAATTTCATTACAACAAGCAAAATAAGTTCTGTGGCCTTAGAAATATTTTTTAATAATAATTTCATGTTTTAAACATAAACACTTTTATTAAATTCAATTCGAGAAAGTTGTTAAAAAAAACTTACAGGTTTTGTTAACTATTGACTGTCTAAAGCAATAAAAGCAAAAACTATAAAACAAAATTTGAATTGTAAATATTTCGATGGTGGCGTTTTTCTAATGTTTTGGCATATTGGAAATAGAAGCCAAGTCCAATATTTTAACTATTTTATAGAAGAAATAAAAAAAACTACACATCATTTGCTAAAAGCTGTTCTCCTGCCAATATATCGTGTCATTAATATAGAAAGGTCTTAACTCGTATTTTTGTGTTAGCACAGATTTTCGTTTATTTCGTTAATTGATCTGCTTATATATTACAATTAGCCAAAACAATCTCGATAAAAAAAAATTCGATTTACGTCCTTTCTATATTAAGGTACCGATATGTATGTTTGATTTTTAAGCCCTTCACATAGTGATAAGGGTATGCATAAGTTTGTCATTCTATTTGTAATTTCTATAATATTCATTTGCATCCTTACAGTTAAGGTTGCCATATAAGCCATGTCCGTCCATCCGTCCATCTATTGAAAGCAAGTTTCTGAATCCGAGTCAATTCCAACGGAACTTGTTTTGGTCTTTAAACTATGAAAATTATTTCTTAGCAGACAGATAATTAAAATCAGCAACGGTTACCTCCGGAACGTAAAATAAGCAAATACCTTATGTATATACGTTTTCTCTTATTTGTATGTATCTCATCAGCTGTGATCACTGTTGCCACAAAACTTGGTCCCGCTACTTTGAAAACGGTAAGCTTTTTTAGAAAATACATTTTTTTCGATATGAACAAAGAAAATGGAAGCCCCGCTATAATTGCATAAATTTTATAAACTTTCTATTCGGTGTATTTTGGAAACTGAAACCGTATCGGTTTTATATAAACTCCACAGTTATCCTGATATAATATCTACTTATGTTGTGAAAAATAAATAGTTGATCAGGAGCAGGGGTATTGGTAGCCCCAATAAAGGGGCACAGAAATTATAAAAGATTTTATGCGCTTTTTCGTGGAAACTTTTAAAACTATCTACTCCAAACTTACTTTAAAATAATTTTTGTATTTTTTGTTCATTTCAGTAAAAAATTATTTGTATAGGAGCAAGGGAAAAAGTAGTTAAATGAACCAAATTTATATAATTTTTCTTACGCTTTATCTCGTTAACTTTTAAAGGTTGATTTAAAGCCTACTACAAGCTAATTGTATTATAATTTGCACATTTTGGGGAAAACATAATTTGTTAGGAGTAAGGGGAATGGTAGTCACAACACTGCTACTAGCAATCACTACAGGAGCAAATCTGCAATAATTCTCATTTGGTTTATAACTAATTTTGAATAAAAGTCAGAATTTTTTTAACCAAAGGCGAGCAGCTATCGGTACCGCTAGCATCATGTTTTAAGACAGGGATTTGGAAAACAACTCGAGCTTATGACGTTACCTGTTTTCTAGTCAAGTGTCCTTAGTAGTATCTAGTGCCTTCGTATTTTGGCCGTAGCGGATTATAAGGCCTCTTGTGTATTCCTTGCAATCGTTAATAAAGACAATCAATCAGTCAAAAAAAAATCAAAATTCAAAAGTTTTGATGATATTTACTATACATATTTAAGGCAAGGACTGTAAATAATAATCTTTTTTGAATCTTTAGCGAAAAAAATTACGTATAAACATCGGATAGTCACGTAAAGTACATCACCTTGTCGGCATTAAAGTAGATTTTATTAAATAATAATTATTATTACTATTTTATTATAATTATTTTTTGCATTTTATTTTTTTTTTTGTCAGAAATAATTTTTAAATGTTTAATAACAATAAAACCGAAAAAATAACAGTCATTGTTATTATAATTGATTTTGACAAAATTTTGAAATTTATAATTATTTCTGTTAAAAAAATAAATTTCAAAAATAATAATTATTTTTCGACGAAATTATTAAACTCAAAAAAATAATGATTAGTTTTTGAATTTTATTTTATTATTACGGTTCCTGACTAAAAGCATCGACCACTCGATCAATCAAATAAAAAGTGAGTGCGACGATTTTCACCCAAGGCCTTGAGGGGTTTCTTGTAATTCTGTGCTATAATAATTTTGTTTCAACCAGAGGGCAAATTACAGCTATTTTAGAAGACTTGCTTTTGCTCGCGAGTGTGTAGATGGTGCAGGGTATGAAAAATTATTGGTCAAGTATCTTTGTCATATTTTTGCCTCGTTAGAATTAAACAAAGATTTATTGGCCACATTTATTTTTATACTTTAATTAATAACATTTCCTCATGGCCTTGGGATTTTTTTTTTTAACTTATAGTATGTCTTAAATAATGATAAAAGAATGAAAAATCGTCAGTTTTTTGGTGCGTTTCATCGCCTTTACAAAACTTATACCAAATGTACGAAGAACATTTTATTAAACAAAGTTTTTTTCCTTAAACCAATCTGTAATTTTATTTTCATTAGACTTGCAACCTATAAGTGCGAAATTATTTTTTTCATTTAGATTCCAAATTATTTCTTTTTCAATGATTTAGTAATGTGTATGCATCCCCACCATAAAGACCAATTGAAAATTAAAATTGTTTAAATAGAGAACTGACAATCTACGAATTTGACAGTTCTTTTAAATAAAAATTTGCACAGTTTCAAATTAAATATCCATTAAACCAACAATAAAATCATCTACTATGTCGTCAAGCAAAAATTACATTTTCTTTCAACAAATAAAACAGTTTGAGTTTTTCTCTTTTTGCTTCAAAGAATAACTAAATATTGGGAAGTAGCAAAACTGTTTTTGACAGTTTTTTTGCTTCATTTTTGTTGGTTTAAAAATTTTGTTTTGTACTTATTTATTACTTTTGCTTTCTTTACTTAAATTAAATAAAAAACTTAGAAAGAAAAAAACTTAGAAATTTTTTTTCCATTGACAAGAGTAAAAGCAGAAAAATTGCCAAAAATGGCCAAAAATAAATTTTATATAGAGTTCTATGAAAAAATTAAGTTATTGTTAGAAATTTCAAGAAATGTTAAGACACATGTGTACATTAATATTAAAACAATTTTTTTTATATTTACATATATGTACTTATATACACGGAAAAAAATTTAAGTTTGCCGTAATATTATTAACAACCAAAACTGAAGTTACCATAAACATATTTTCTACCAGCCGTCGTAAATTGATTTTTAAAGTTTTAAAAACTAGGGAGAAACTTTAAATTACATTCAACTACAACTTGCTCAACTGAAAAAATTGTTATTAATTTCTGTTAACAGTCAAATAATTTTATGTAATTACTTTATACAGGGTGTCCGCCGACAAGTTATACCACGTTGTTTGTTTATAATTTTTGATTAAATGAAAGAGAATGGATCTTATATTGATAAACGTTTTAATATTTATCGGCAATTATGTATCAAATATAATATTAGATAAATATCCGTCTCTATAAGCCTCACAAATGCCAGCCCTTTTGAGCACATTTTTTTTACATTCTCACATATTTCACGCGGTATTTTATTAATTTCATCAGGAATATTTTCTTTGAGTTGCTTCAGCGTTTCTGGTTTGTTTGCATAAACCTTGCTTTTCAGATATCGCCAATCCATATCACCAATTCTTGAAATAACTTGACGTGGAAAGAGGCCTCGCAGTTATTCCATTGTAATCCTGGCTGTATGCGATATTGCACTGTATTGTTCATACCACATGTTAACCAAGCCCAAGGCATACAGTTGTGGCATTAAAAAGTTTTCAATCATATCACGATATCACTCCCCATTGACAGTTACGGTTACGCCGTTTGCAGTTTCAAAAAAGTAAGGTTCAATGATTCCTCTTGACCAAATTGCACACCAGAGTGACACTTTTAATGGATGCAAAGGTGATTAACGAATAATATGAGGGGTTTTCATTGCCCAGAACTAACCTTTCTTTTTATTCACGTATCAATTCGAATACAAATGCGCCTCGCCATTATGATTTTTACATTAAAATCAATGATTACTTTTAAAAAAATGTTTTAAAGGTTATAGCACTTTGGTTTGCCAAATTTTTTTCCAAAATAAATTTGCGACGTCTCTTCTTCACGACTGCCAAATATAAACTGTCAAGACTACGTTTTGCCAAAATGGCGGCAAAACAAAGTAGAATACCTTGCCGGCGGACACCCTGTATCTGTTGCCATTTTTTTCTGTGTTTAAATGTTACATAACTTTTTTTGTATCAACATCCTCTTATACACAAGTATCTCTTAAACATTTTAATTCTGAGAAAATTTGCACAAATGCTGCACTTACCTTTTTTCAAAAATTCTTTACAGACATCTTTTTCTCGTTATCTTCTTAATGCTTTTTTATTTTTTTCATACTTCCGTTTTGAAAATAACTTTCTTTACTTTTCTAAAACTATTATTTATTGTTTAAGTTAACAATGCATCAAGATTTTTTATGCCACAAGCAAACTGCCACAAAAATTAAACCATTATATTTTTTTAAAATCCATAAACATCTCTTTTTTTATTAAATTTTTTCTTTGATTTCTTGGCGAAATTCTTTTAATGACTTACAAACACATAAAACAGACACTCTCAGTTTTTTTCAGTTTCACTTTAAACTTTTTCCCTTTCCTTATCATATGTGAAGGAAAAGTTATAAAAAAAAACTGCTGCAAGAAAATTATTTATTATCCTTAACAACAACCACAATAAAACGGCATAAATAAACAAAAGACGTTTATTTAGAGAAATAAAAAAACAAAAATAGAAAAGGGAATCTAAAGAAAAACATGTGAAAAAGAATAGAGCAGGTAAAGTCACAAACATATACATGTAAATGTGGCACAAATTAAGGTGAATAGATAAATGTTAAACAAATCTGCACTTAAAAACACACTGAACTCTGAAAAGAGGACAACCTTCTAGGAAGTGAAAGCCAAATTTATATGGGAGGTTTCTTAAATCTGTTTACATATGTTTGTAAAGAAAAATTTCATAAATTGTAGGTTTGTAACGACTTATTTTTTTAAGGGCAAATTTCATTTATATTATTTTCTATTCTTAGAAAACCACCATTTTCAGTCTTTACCAATTTCCAACTACTGATATTCCTTTATCTAAGAAGGTAAATTTGTTTAAATTCAGGGTGTCCGCTGGCAAGGTATACTACTTTATTTTGCCGCCATTTTGGTAAACATTAGTCTGGACAATTCGTATTTGACAGTCGCGAAGGAGAACGTGGCAAATTTAATATGGAAAAATTTTAGGTAAGCCAACGGTTTTAATCGTTAAAACATGACAACTCATATAAGCTTTCTGTTCTTTTATTTAGTCAAAAATTATAAGCAAACAAAGTAGTATACCTTGTATATATGAACACTTATTGCTCAATAAACGTTCTGGTAAATATTTTTGAAGTTGTTAATGATTATTTAGGAGCCCTAATAAACATATTGCAAAAGCCGCTAAACATGCTTCTTTCACCCAGAAGCCAAACTAACACCCAAAGGATTAAAGCATAGATTTCTCTAACTTTAAACCGAGCTGAAGGAAAGCATAAACAAAACTCCAAAATATGTTGGGACACATGGAACATCAACACTTTAAACAAATATAGAAGATTTCAAAGAAATTAATCCCTACGGCAATCAGCCAAGGGTCTAAAAAAAAGAATACTTTAAGAGTATCTTGAGAAAACTTTTACAAAGAAAATTTTTTATTTCCTTCAATCATTGAAAAAATAGATTTACTTCCATGACATTTACTAACATAAAGGAAAAGCAAAATGCTTTTAGAGTTGCTTAGCATAGTAAAAAATATAATTTAGTTTACTTTTAACGGAATAAAACGGCTTGAGTATTCCCTGCCGAAATAGAGGACCTCACGCAGACCCTTTGGTCCCTAGTCCTAAGAAAGAAACGATAACCAGTTTTACTTGCTCGATGCAATGAATTCCAGGGTGCACCACATTCATTTAGCAAATGCCAGAAGCCTTTTTTGCTAACCTTAGACATTTCCTCCAGGTTTTCCAACAAATAAGACCCTATACATTTTGCTCCGGAGTCCACGCTGGACAGTGACAAAAAATATGATCAACACTCTCCTTATCACCTGATACACCACAGAATCTACAACCACCACTTGGCAGTAGTTCTGTTCGTTTGACATAAACTTCTGTCCAACAATGACGTGTTATTATCCCCACTTGCAGTCTACAACCGCTCCTTCGCAAAGACAAAAAAACCTCATCGCCTTCGGGCCATAAAAGCTCACATAATCCTGAACACTCTCACGAAATGGCATTCAGCTAGACTTTCGTTACTCTGGCCCTCACCGCCTTGTCTTTAATCTCACTGAAAATTTGAAGTGAAGAATAAACGTCTACTGCTCTTTATATAGGCAAACAGACCCCTAATCTTTCCAGCTCCTCTGCCATCTCGTTCCCCTTTATAGCTCTGTGTCCACGAACCGAGTAGATGTGTACTTGTCTCACGGCACACAATCTAACAACGGATTTTTTGCATGCCTGAACAATTGAGGACCAACTAAGGTAAGGGGATTGCCCTAAGCGCCGCCTCACTATCAATTAACTTGTTGATCTGAAGATAGACGGGCAGCTTGCATGCTAGATCCTCCACCTGAAATACACTGCAGTGGTCAGAAAACTTAAAGGGCTCCTTAATACACAAAAGAAAATTGCATATTCAACCTCCTGCCATCTTGGACCCATCCGTAAAAAGCCAAATGTCCTGTGGTCTGGGCGAAGGCCTGCTAACCAGCCGTATTCCTTGTTGGTTACATCCGGCCTTACAAGAAAGCTCTGTTTTTGGATCATGTAGTCACTGCTACATTCTACGCTCCAAAATAATCTTGACATGGCCCTATGGCACCTGTGAAAATTGACCTCAAATTCCTTGAAGCATCCCTTTGACCAAAATAATTGGTTTCAGACCCAAGTTAATATCCAGCGCCACCGTAGCGCCACTGCATTGTAGATCCAGCGCGTAAGATTTGGTGTAAGACCCCAAGTTTTGCTCAGCATTTTACTGTATGCATAGAGCGCATTGGTTGTCTTCTTTTGGTTTTCCTTAGGATTGAGTCTCCGCGACAGCTTGCTATCCAAAAAAAAGCTCTTGAGGAGAAAAATATTACTCTGCGCTATTTGTTGATGTCTCTTAAGTCTTTGGCACATGCCATGAATTTGTGTTTGAATTTGTGTAACCTTTCAACAAAATACATAATCATTCATGATCAAAGAGGAGGGCCGCTGAAATTGTCCTTAACCAAAAGGTGATGCCGGCAACATTTCCTGGTTATATTGCTCTTCTTTAAGGTTCATTTATTCGTGAATTAACCATACCACAGTAAACATCTGTTCGAACGAAACTTTTGGGCAACACTATTTGATTATATGTGACTTACAATTACGCCATAACCATAACGATAGAAATTAATTGAGTTTTGGTGGTTAACGCAACGGTTATGGTTATGGCGTTAGAGTAAGTCACATATAATTGAACCTTAATACCTATGAAGACCCAAAAAAGGCCTTGAACCAATATCGCATCATATTACTCAAGTAGAGTTATGGGCAAAGTCATGAAGAATATAAAAAAATTACCAAAAATGCAGCCAAGTAACTTTTACTTAATGCAAAGGAACTTTCCTACCAATTTTTATACAAAGCCAGATTGTGAGTTATCACTTTTAGAGGAATTAACTTGACACGCATCCTGACTGTCGCTTCTAATGAAAATATATACAAATCCAGCTGAAAGCAGCCTTACTCATTAACTGATTGCACCGAGTTCCTGGATGCTTCGTCTTGATTTTGAAACCAGTTCGGTGCGATGGTATACAATTATAGGGCACTGCCTCGACCTCCAACATAGAGTTAATTAAATATCTTGAAACAAGATCCTACATATAATAACTGGTGCTCCCTTGTATGCGCAAAACGGTAACATTCACAGGGATCTACAAGTTCAGGGTGTAAAATTTTACACCATATGGACATCTACTTAAATAAGCTGGAAACACATCTATATGGATACACTCATTTGAAAAGCAGTGATACGGTTGCCCTTAGATGAAACCAGTAGAACTGTTTTCTTCAACTTGAGAACCTAAATTTTAGTCTGGCACTGCAACAAAAAACTCCCATTTAATACTTGCATGGATTGACGCTTAAAGAATTAAACAAAACCATATGTAAACATATAACACATAGCACATTCATTCATATTCATTCATTCATTCATATCATTTAAAATTGAAAATAAAATTTTTGCAAAAGTCTTACAACTTTGGAAAAATAAAAGTTCTTAAAATTCATTCTTAATTTTTTATTTTAAAATTTTTCTATAAAGTTTTTATTTATCTATCTCTAAGTTCATTTTGAAGCTTGAAAGGGTTAAATTGTATTTATAAATCACCTTCTGCAACAGCAAGCTTTGAAAAGCAAAAAACGGGTGAATTTCAAATAGTTTAAATTATTCATAACGCATGACACTTATTTTAAAATTCTAAAGAAATATTTAAGAGAACTACAGCAGTCTAAGGAGTTAGGAATTTATGAGTAAAATACCTTAAAGGTATTTTCTTTTATTTTATCAGTTTATATTTAAAAACTGAAAAAATTAAGCAAAAAAAGTGTAATAAAAATATTCAGTCGATGGAATTACACATAAAGAATAAATATAAAAGTCACTGAACCATGTTAAAAAATATGGCAAACTTACATACATATAAGCACACACAAGTATTAAATACACTTTGCTTTTCAACAAAATCTGGAATAAATTAAAAAGAACAAATATTAAGCTCATAAAAGGATTATGTTAATGGTTGGGGTTGCTGTGGTACAATATTTGCTTTTTAGATAAACTTATGTACATATGCATACGTGTACAGAAAGATAATTTTTAATAGCCCTAAACAAAAAAACACATAAAAATATTTAAGAATTTAATTTCATTTTTTTTATCTTATTCTTACACGGCGTCAAGGTCAATTTTGTTTTATTTTTTTATTTAAAATGTTTGTGTCTTTTTTTTTTGTTTCGTTAGAAAAACGACTTTTTCCTTATTGTTAATATAACCAACATTTTAGCAATAAGAATTTTTATAATTTTATTTATTTTAATACGCATTATATTTAAAAGTAAATTAGATAAATCAGAGAATCTTTGGACACACTCTCCATCGGAGACAAAGTTTTGTTAACTTTCTCAAAGTATTTTGTTTTCTTCCACACAAAGTGATCCTAGGTATTCGTAAAGAGAGATTTAAGTAGTTTTAAATTCAATTTGCCCGGCACTATAGCCATGTGGTACCTCGCACTATGTGAAGGGTATACAAATTAAATAATGTTCTTTTTATATTTAGCTATTGAATTGCTTTTTTGGTCAATAAAATAAAATAAAATAAAATAAAATAAAATAAAATAAAATAAAATAAAATAAAATAAAATAAAATAAAATAAAATAAAATAAAATAAAAAAAAATAAAATAAAACAAAATAAAATAAAATAAAATAAAATAAAATAAAAAAAATAAATAAAATAAAATAAAATAAAATAAAATAAAATAAAATAAAACAATATAAAATAAAACAAAATAAAATAAAATAAAAAAAATTAAATAAAATAAAATAAAAAAAAATAAAATAAAATAAAAAAAAAATTAAATAAAATAAAAAAAAAATAAAATAAAAAAAAATATAAGGAATGGTAATAGATTGTTGAAAGTTGACTTCAAGCATTGTATCGACCAAATTACGGAAAAAATGCGATGTCACATTGATCACACCCATGTCTAACTTTCTATGTAATCCAAATAAATTTTGTCAGATACAATTTTCCCTATCCATCATTCCAATCTGATACATACACTTCCAAGAACAATTTTTAATAAAACTGAATCATTTAGAAGGCTTGCTCTGCTCCCGATTTTTGTACTATTTTCTAGCTTTTACTATTTTAATGTAAACTTTACTTTTTTAGAAATTATATATATACAGCTGTTGCAAAGTAATCTAGATCATGAGTAAAAAAGTCAAAGAAATATTAAATAATATCAAAAAATCAACTAAAAATGGTAAAATCCGATATTTTAGTATTTTTATACCCTCAGATTCCTTTTAAAAACATTTTTCAACCCCAAAAGCGACCTTAATGCAAAAAAAATCCTAAATTCGTAAAAACCCTAACCTTGAAACAGTGCAAAGGTGACGTATAAGTGTCATAATATTAAATTATTCAATATTAAGTATACGCAGCAGTATACACTGTCAAATACATATTGAACT